>JAOWBL010000022.1:13467479-13486079 GCA_028564865.1 Zenarchopterus dispar
ACTTTAAGAATGAGTCTTTAATCGAATTGTAATAGCTGGCATGACTGCACGCAGAGTAGAAGAACAGTCATGCTGGCAGCTGTGTCAGCTTCTAATACATATTAGAGGAATATGTAGAAAAGACAATTCTTAAAGTGCGGCTTGATATTCTGAACACCATGAATGTCTATTTGAAATGTTTGCCAATGTCAGTGGCTCCAATTCTCTGGCAACCATTGCAATACATTAAGTAGCCATCAATATCTGTGGACAGTCAGCTGAGCAGGCATCAGATGGGCAGGACCATTTGCAGAACAATTCTACAACATTGCATGGAAAGAAGTTAAAATTTTGAGCATGGTGATTAAAAATACATTTTTGAAGAGTGAAATGTCAGCTAAAAACAACTATTTTGAACAACGGAGGTCATACAAAAGCACATGTACAGGCGTTTAATCCCAGAGAAAGACGGACTTGTAAAAACCTCTAACAATATATAAAACAGAGAAACCCTAACCCTACCCTGACAGGATCTACCTCTTTTTGAATGCATTTAAACTAGAAGACTACACAAAGAATCAGCAGTGAGGATGTGGGAAAGGGAGGAGACATTAATGATTAATGCTAGAGCATGCAAGCTTCACACACAAAACCTGTTTGCATGAACTTCCTAAGTGTGTCATTCTGTGAATTTCAGCATAATAAATAGCATAAATTGCCACTGAAACCTACAATAGAAGATCCCAGAAATCCTCCTATATTTGACACATGAAACCATTTACTGGTAGGTATGTTTTTTTTTATTCTGCTTTTTCCCATCTCTCATGCTGCCCCTTGGGATTAGGGTTAGACTCCCATTATGAAGAATCATTGCAAGACTTGAAAACTGTTTTCTTTCTTTTTCTTTTTCTTCCAATATGACACCTTGCTTTGCCACCTTTGAAATGTAACTATCCTTGATGCAGAAGTCTGTGGTCCAGCATTATAAATTGTGCTGTTTGTGCCTCAGCTTCCTCTGTCTTTATTAGATTTGCAGTCTTCTGCAGTAATGGAGGCTGATGCTTTGTGCCATTTTATTCTCACCTTGTAAGAAGGACTGCAATCTTTTTTTGGTTGATCTTTTTGTAGTGTTGATCTCACAGTCAACTTTTTCAGGTTTAATAAAGAAAGAAAAAGAATAGACAAACAATTTGAGTTTTTATTTAATGAAACAGAGGGTGGGGGAAGGGTGAGGACAGCCTCTGACAGGCCTGAGATGATGGTAAGAAGAAAAAGTTGAATGATGACTGCTTATTCCATTCTTTACGTTCATGGAAATGTGAAAAGAAGGGTCATTTTATTTCTTTAATTGTAAAAACATTAAGAAAAAAAATTTCCTGAGGAATAATTAAAAAAATACTTTTAAGAGTGTTGAAAGTGATCATACTTGCAGCACTCTTAAAAGCTGATTTATAATCTAGACACACTTTAAGAAGTCATAATACTGCATCCACAAATAGGTTGCCTTCACTTACATAGAAGCTGTGCAGTATAAAGGAAAATATTGTGTCTTCATTTATAAAATGCTACTCTGCTGTGACAAGAGAAACAACATACACACAGACATTTACTAAATAAACCATCAGCCTCATGTTAATTTGTAGCTCCAAACACTTCTTTGTGTTTTCTCATTTTAATTATACTTTGTGTGAATGAAAGAAAGAAAGAAAGAAAGAAAGGAACAAAGGATGGAAGAAAGGACTGAAGGAATAAAGGGGTTCATGTCCTCTTGGCTCAAAATATCAAACACAAGAAATCCCTGTCAGGACTCAGATTGGCTGCTCCTCCCGCTTCAGGCTTCGTTGAGTCCTGGTGAACGCTGTGTTGAGCTTCTAGCAGATAAAAAAAAAGAATTTTTTTATTAATTTTTTACTCTTCATCAACCTGAACACTAGGATTTATAGTTGTTACCTAGATATAAATGTACATGAGTAACATTGGATTGCATGAACACCTGGATCTTTTGTTTCATAAACTAATGAGCAAAAACAGAGTTATGAGTTTTCCCAGTCACTATAGACTGAAATTGGTGCAGAATACTATAATCGTGACATTTCTAGTCAGATTTGGAATAGATGTGAATTTCCTAGTCATTTAAAATGGTTATAAAATAACTGGACACAATGTCTTGACTAAAATTTGGGTGGTTTTGCAGCATATTCTGAGTAGAGGGAGCAGCACTGATTTCCCCACCAACACCAGAACAGCATGGCCACCATCATGCTGTTCTGGCCATTAAGCATTTCTGTATTTTCCAGTGTAAATTACCTTGTATGATTAAGTTTCATGTCTTTGAAACTCTCAAAGCGACATTTCTAAAGGCAGCTTTATGCTGCCCTCAACCACGTGGAACTTGGTCTATCAGACAGCTTGAAAATCAATGAAGGGTTTTAGCTGCAGGTGTGGATACAGAAAGACTGTTAAAACTTTGCCACAGATCTCCAATTTGCATAATGTGCTTTATCGCTCTCATATCATCAGGACTTGCCAACACTGCATGACAGGATATCAGAGACTCTACAGTCTTTTACTTATTTTATCAGCATAAAGTTCTCTCTCATTCTGTTTAATAGTTTATTTGAACTCAGAATTGACATTTTCACTGAAAGGAGAAGGTCGGCTGGCTAGTCTGAAAAATATGCAAAGATGACATTTTGTTTTTGTAGTCAAACAATGAATATGGTTAAGCAGTGAGTTAATGAAGGAATACCAGTTGTTCCTGAAGACATTTAATTACTTGCATAGTGAGGCCAGCCATAGTGAGACCATTATTTTGGTTCTGCATTTCACCATAAATGTTCAGCTCTACAAAAATGCTCTTAAAAGTGAAACAATACAACTGGATTCTAAATATTTTTATTCAAATAACTAAACCTACTTGATATTTGTGTTTATGAATAACACAAGGAGGATTTGTGCATTACATCTCTGTGTGTCTTTTGTCAGGGATAAATGACAACACTAAAATAATTTACACAATGTGAAACAACCACGTCCCCAGTTAAATGCTCACTAGCTAGTAATTACTTTTTAGGGATAGATATTTTCTTTATTAATGTTTTGTGTTTCTTCAAGAATAAGTCAAGCTTGTCTGTAACCATTTCAAATCTGTCCTTAAAAAGCTTCAAGTAGTTTATCTCTTTTGCATGGACAAAAAGACGTTAACCTTTAAATAATGATCACTCGTTTCAGTTATTGCCATTCAATTCATCTATCACTTCCTCCTTCTCTACATTAAAGGATGTAATATGACATGGTGATGTGCAAATGCAAATACATCAAATAAGAACTTCAGCTCTGGATAATGTTTTTTTTTTTTTTTTTACAAGACTGAATAAACAAACATGGCAATCATTTAGCTTGAACTTAATTTGGAAAGGAATGCAAGAAAGTCAAGGAGCGGGAGTTCTGGTGATTTAGTCTTTTCACTGTCACATGAGCAGGCACGACGGAACAGTTTGGGTTGTTTGTGCTGAAAGTTTTAGAGAGAGCTCCACATTTATGTGAAGAAAATAATTTTACTTACTGTATGAGTGCTATAAACAAACAAACAAACAAAACAAATAAAAAAACTATGGGCTTTGTTTGAGAGAAAGCCAGAGATACACCTTGGACAAGTCATCAGTCCATCCATCACCAGTCCAGACAATACTGCCAATCTAAATTATTAGCTGGAACATGTTCCTGAGGTCTATTGCTAACTCAACGCCCCCGTGTTGGTCTTACTCCGGCCTTACTTCTTCACTCTCCAGGTTCTTTCAGGACTGCTGTTTGGGGTCTTGGTGCCAGCAGGTGATCCATTCTTTTGCTTGGATCAGCCTGAAAGTCTTTGAGAACTTTTGAGATCCAGAGTAAAACAGAAAGAGTGCAGCTTCCAAGAAACATTCATGCACCTGTAGCAGTGCATTAATGCACAAAGCCACTGCTTCAAAGAGGATGCAGGCAAATTAAGTTGTGCCTTATGGGTGCAGTCAGTTGTATAAGAGCACAGAAGTTGATGCTGGAAGCATCAGGACAAAGAATATTAACAGAGGAAATGAAATATTTATCACATATGAAGCAATGAGTTTGTTAAGTGCCAAAGGAGATGCACATTAAGAATGTAACCGTTTTGTTTTTGTACTGTATAGTTGGAAATATGTGCAAGGAGCTACATGTGAAATATTTATTGATGGACAATTTAATGTTAAATGTAAATTTAACCCCAGTTTCAGCAGTTGTTGGACAATGTGAGCCTGTGAATTTATCTGAGCCTTCATCTTAATAGACATCACAATTAATGTTTGACTGATGAGAATAAGAAGTGTAAAATCTTGGTCTGTGGTTTCTTCCTAATAAGAACCCTGCTGTGTGCTCCTCAGTGGCAGGAAAAAAGTCATTTGGTTATGAGGTAAGCCACTTTACCGCGGTGCAGAAAAGCTAATTTCATAGTGCTAAAGGGCCTGTCTTTGATTCATAACTCATTTGCACTCTAAGAGAAAATGTCACTCACTTATTCTGACGTCTAAGTAAAGATTGCCCCATAACCTGCAGTCATGATCATTCATTTTTAAATTCAGTTTCTGGGAACTTAATGAACAAACCCAGTCAGTAACTTGTGATCAGCAATGAAAATAAGACACCGGTGTCTTCCTCAGACGTGGTCAACTATAAATGACTATAAATGAAGTTTTTGTATCTGTAATAAGTACTGTCATCAGTATCCTCAAGTGAAATTGCTGCATGTTTGCATTAAAAAAAGAAGGAAAAAAAGAAAAAGTTGTTTCTAATACAGTTTTGAGCTTTACAGCCACTTAGAAAATAGGGCAGCACTGGATTTCTTAAGCTTCTGCCACCACAGACAAATCATTTGTGCTTAGGCCACCAAGATGAAATAATCGTTTGTCACGGCAGTGAACAAACTGTGGCATCCATGTGGCAGCAACAGTTTATAATGTATTTTTTAACATGTAATTTAACAGGCCCTCATGAATTTTCTAATAGGTTAATATTCTAAAAGATAATATCCAAATCTGAAATTCCCTCATCTGTAGTTTTCTCTGGAATTTAATAATATAACATCTTTGTAGATCTCTTTCAAAACTATCTTTTGCTTTCATTAAAAATGCATTAAAGTGAAGAGGATGGATTTTTACACCATGACCCAAATTGAGGGACCAGTGTGAGATGAATTAAATGTATAAAATAGCATTTACTGTCAGTGCTGCCCTCTTGCCCTCCCCTGAGCGTCCTCTGTGGTGACTATGGGGATAAATGGAAAGTGGCTCCATCCCCGCCCTCCACCAGCACTCCCACCCGAGGACTTACAGTGTGCTGATATCAGAGCAGAGATGCTGACAAATGTAATTCCATGACTGCTTGCCATTTGGCTTAAGAAAATAGCCATGCCAACAAATACTTTCTGTTGATCCATCAACTATGAGGCTGGGTTATAACTACTGCTCCACCCTCTTGAGGGCTCATATGTACTTTCTTACATTGTTGACAGAGTGATCAATACAAGCTTGGATGGATAATATTTTAGTAAGAGAAGACAAAGATTAGATCTTTGCGGTTCATAAGAGTCAATTTAGCAGATGGTCCAGAGTCCAGCATCTTCAGTTTCTCCTCATCTTTACATTTATTATAATGAAAGCAAGCTGTCAGAATTAAATGTTGTTGCCTTAGGCCTATTTATCTAGGGATACACTGAGACAATTAACTACACATGATCACTTCAGAATCACCATTTAATTTAAAATATATGGTTTTAGGACTGCAACAGGAGCTCGAGTAACAACATCTTGCAAACGCAGTTCAGTTCGGTTCAATTCAGTTCACTTCACTTTAGTTGTATAGTGCCATAAACAAAGTGTTACCGTTCAGGGTTTTATTTTCTTCTTCTGATTTTCCTGTATTTTCCCGAAATCTCATAACACTCTACACAAAAAGCACTGAAATTAAGTCCAAGTAAGTCCAAATTATTTTCCAACGCAGCCTAATTCATATTCCAATTCCCAATCAATCCATTCATTCTAATTCCTGTCCAAAACTCTAATTTCATCAAATACCGTTTCATAAAATATAGCTAAGGAACTTGCTGTTCAAGTGAAGATAGTTAAGGAAAAGAGTGAAGATTTTAACTTTTTATTGTCTGCAAAATATAATGTACGGTCATGAACTGTGGGTAGCGACTGATCTGCAATATAAGCAGCAGAACTGAGTATCTTCAGGTCTGACTTGATCCTTCGTGACGAAGGAGCTCAGTCATGCTGGAAAGGCTCAGCGTGGAGTCACTGCTCCTCTGAATCTAAAAGACCTAGTTGAAGTGGCCCAGACTTCTGTTAAGTGTGCCTCCCAGACACCTATCTGGTGAGGTATTCCATGCATGTCACGCATAAGGAGAACCCTGGTCAGAGTAAGGACAAATGTAAGATTATATCTCTCGGATGGCTTGTTAGTACCACTGTGTTGGCGCAGAAGAGCTGGAGGAAGTGGGAGGGGAGACAAAGATGTGAACATTTAACCTAGAACTGCTTAAATGAAAGAATGGAGATGGATGTGATTTGAATATGGGTACGTATCACAGATCCCAATACTTCTAATGTTTATAATAACTTTTTTCAACCACATTTTAGCCGCTAAAGTAGAGGTTGTTTTAATGATAGCTGTGAATCCGAAAGTCAACATGTACATTGCATTTTCACTATTGTGTCAAAGCCAAAAGTATGAAACTGGTGTCAGCATTTTCCAGTTCCTGTAAAAATATTGATTAATTAATTAATCAATCATGATTCCAGAATACTCTTTTATAGTCCATTCTACAGAAATGAGAGTTTGCTCCCTCTGCAGAAAATATATGGGAGGTGCACCACTGCTCTCTTTAATCCATGTAATTTCACACATCACCATGCAGCTGTCTTTCTCATTAACATCAGAGCATCTGCCCATGACTATATTTGAAACCCATCATAAAAGACTACACAGCAATGTGGAAAATTGCTTCCTATCTCCTTGTTTAATCTTATCCTTCTTTGTTTCTTAAATAGCTCCACTTACTTTAGTGACACAACAGAGCAAGAAAATCTCAAAGCCGATCACAAACTTACATAAATAAGGAAACACATCAGTTAAGTATTGTAATATCTTTGTGCTGGAGCTGTATCATCTGAACTCAATAAAAAAACCTCAATAAGGACTGTTTTGCAAACTGCAGCCGCCCTCATAAACACTTTATACAGAGTAGTTAACAGAAAATCATTGATGTACACTTAGTAATATTAAACTTATTTAATAGTTAAAACAGCATTGTTGAAAAATTAGAAAGCAAAGTCAATGAAAAAGACATACAACTGGAAAAACAACAAGTGATGAAATCCAAACTTTCAACGCAGCAATGTACATTATTTTGATGGAGATTATCCACTGTTTCTTTGCAAATAAATATTCATTTACTGTATATATTTTTTGCCATGCTGTGGTCAATGTGCACAAAAGCACTGCACACAACCCTTGATAGCGTCCAAAAAAAAAACTGAACAAAAATCAAGCTAACACATAGATGACAATACACAGAAACTTCTACAGCTGCAATGATAAAGGATAAAGAACAGCTGGTCAAGTAAATTTACTTTACAGAACTTACAACACCTGACGTAAAGTGAAACTTCATTTGCATGATATAACCTACACAGCTTGACAGGAGTCGGCACAGGAAACATTAGTTTCAGTAGAAAACATTACTCTGAAACCACATCCAAAAAACAAAAAAACAAAAAACAGTATCACCACACAGCAACCCAGCTACCACCAGCCCAGAAAGTCCAGAAAGAAGATAAGTTCAGCATTGGTCTTGCATTGTCTCACAAGTCTCAGTTACGAGTAAAAAATACCTTTTTTTCCCCTTCTTTCTCCAGTTTGGTCCTCTTTCTTTTTCTTTGATGCCTTGGCAGTGATGACTGTGTCTACATTAGCAGTCATGTCTTACTGTTGGTGTGTGATCGACTGCCATCATTCAATAAATGTTTAGAGCTGGTCTTCAAAGTTATGTAGCTCAATTTCACGGAAGTCAAGCATACCGACTCAGTAGCAGGGGTCTCATTCACACTAATGTAAGTCAGTGGAACATAAAGGGAATTTTGAACCTGTAATTTTAAGAAGAAAAGCTACATGGTGCTGCTTTAACTTAAGTGCTGAAGTGAATCTGACAAAGGTTTTCAGGATAGTTTCACTTTTAGGTATGAAGTTATGTCATCTCAACATACACTTATTCCCGAACATTATGACAACCCACCTAATGATGAGTAGGTCCTCCTTGTGCTACCAAGACAGCTGTAACCCCTCATGTCATAGACTAAGAGCATCTGAGGGTATCCTGTGGTGTCTGGTACTACGATGATAGCTATAAATCTTTTGAACCCCATAGATTGTGGGAGGGGGTCTCTGGGGATTTGTCTTAACTCCGACTGATGCATTATGACACCAACAGACTAGTGTCTGGGGAGTCTGGATGCATGTTGAGCACCTCAGGGGTTTTTTGTTGTGTTGAGGTTGTTCTTGGAGGCTGCTACTGTCATGGCATACTGTTGCCATTTGTGGGGTGTGACCGTAAAATTGTTTTGGTGGGTAGAAAAGTTTGGAATGACACCCATGTGAATCCAAGGATGAAGGTTTTCACAGAAGGACTTTGCAACAAACACAAGAAGTGTTAATCTCTTTAACTGTCAGTGGTTTTAATGTTGGAACTGATTGGTGCAGGTCCCTTAAAAAAATAAATAAAAAATAAAAATCTCTCTGCATACATATTAATGGTTAGTACCTTATTTGGCAAAACCTGTTAAAGTCCACTGTAATGTTAAACCTCCAGCAACTGTTCTGTGGTGCAGATTTCTAATAGACTTTCAAAAAACCAAGAACAAGTGAAATGTTATATCAAAACATCTGAAGTAGAATAATACAAAGAACTTAATTTAAGAGTTGCTTCGTGGAACATTCCCGACTAGGTTTAAATGAAATCACGTTAAACTGCAGGGTTTAATGAGGCATACAGAGTTAGAGTTTCTGACATAGTAAAAAAAATGAAAACAAAAAGGATATATGCTGCATTCTAGATGGTCATACTTTTAACTGTAATACGTTTTTTTTAAGTAGTCCTTTTCCAACTTGATTCAGCTGTTGCCGAATGTGTATTTTTATTTTGAAAACTTTAGCATTTTATTCCATAACTGTGTGCAACAAAACTTAATGCAGAGGAGTTAGAAAACAAATTTTCAACAATCCAACTATGTTTATTGAGTTCACCTTCAATTAGCGATTATATTTTTGGGTATTATGTAATTCACTCTATTGTTCTAGTATCTCTATTGTAAAGACTGTCTAATATTATGTATAGTGTGATTATTTACTTAAAAACTAAAGGCAGACAAACAGAATATATTTCCGTATAGATAAATGATATCTAGGATGAAAAGTTTTACTCTTACTAGTCTTGGTCATGTGACCCAGTCCAAACCAATGTCATCAGAGCTGGTATAACTGCTGCACTGGTCATCAGTCCAAAACATTATGGTTTCTGAATAAAGGTTGGTGAACTGTAAAATGTTTTCTTAAACACAAGTACAAGTGCATTTGATAAAGAGACATTTTTGATTGCACTGAGTAGGTAAAAGGTTTACTGTAAATGAAAAAAAATGACAGTGGCACTTGGCATAATAAAGACAAATTGCACTGATATGCAGGTGAAATAGGGGCTATTCATCTTCTCCACATCTAATGTGAAACCCATTTATGTAGTTCAAATATTGTGCAGCTATGTCTTTGATAGAAAACAGTTTTTGTGTTGTTGTCCAGATGTTACTGGCAGGATCAGATGTTACTTTAGTCGGACAAACTATGCTATAAATGTAAGGAATCTGGTTTTATGAACACATTTGTTTTATTCAGTAATAATTACAATGGGTTAGTGCAATATGGCTGATCCACTTTCCACGTTTTATTCCTTTGTAGCACCTCAGTTCTGCACATTAAGGTGAGTGCACAGGATCAGTGACAGAACTGCAACTGGAGGAGACCAGGGGGAGATTTAGAGTGTGCTTCAGGACATTTTAGCAGGGTGGTGGCTACAACAGGGGATTACACAGAGGCCCTTTCAGTTCAGGGTCAGTATCCCTGATGATTTTACTCCAGTGTTTCACACTCTGTCTTCCCAGTATTTCATTCCCTCCCACTCACTTGCTATGTTCTGATAAGAGAGCAACAACACAGTCTGTAAAAACAATGTAACAATTTCAAAGCACTGCCCACTTCCTGCAGTTCATCTGAGGTGACATTTTACTTTAGTATTTTACTTTTATTCTTTTTGCCATTTCTTCTTTACATCTTATACATACATCTGTCCCTTTTTCTCTTGTGGCATAATGAAAAGCCAGTTATTGTTCATTCAGGCTTGTGATCAACAGATTTGCATTCACAGTTTGGTATATAATTTACTAAATCTTGCTGATCAGTGCACACTACTGGTCAGCAGGCAGTACGTAGAGAGTAATCAGTGCATTGATAAAACCACACTGCTGTTCAAAACAGATGGGCTGTCAGGGCTCCTCAAATTATTCTTGATGTTTTCATCACTCAAAATGACAATGGAGGCTGATTGATCATCTGTGTTGCAAAGAAAAAACTAGTTTCTGAATTATCTCTCTGTCTGGCTAAATTTGTTGTTAAGATGCTACAAACATCATTCTTTGTATGTTATACTATAGACCCAATCCAGATTTGCTGTGATTGCTATAATTTTCAAAACCTGCAACTGAAAATTCTTAGAGTGGGGTGAATAATGTCAGTATCACTTCCTCACTGTTTGGTTATTTCCTGTTTAAACCTGCAAAGTCTAATATGCGAAAAGAATTCCATTAAAAAACAATATTCATAATGTTTTCCTAGAATATTTTGATTATAAAGGTAGTGGAGAAGCCACGGGAACCCATGCACTTATTTTACATTTACAACTAACTTCATTATGATTGTAATTATGAAGGTAAACATCTATATTTTTGATGGAACTGGTTATCTTGGCTCGATAACGATAAGATTTATTAATTTATTTATTTTTAGCACTCTCTGAAGCTCTTCCTAGCTATGGAAATTGAAACTATTCTACTTAGACTCACATTTATGGAGCTGTTTCTACTGAGTTTTTCCATATTTTTATTTATTTGTCCAGTGCTTGATGGAGTTAATATTTTCCAGCTTTAAATGAACTGTATTTCTGTAGATATTACACCACTGATGGAGTCCTGGCTGCTGCAATCAGCCTCGGTGTGGAATGAAATATTGGTGTTCTGAGATATCAGGAGAGTACAGACTGGCACTGACAATGGAGGAGTCGAGAGAAGAGACCAGCAGGCTCCTGACCAATGAAAATCTTAGAGATGGTTTCGAGATATGGCTCAGAAAAAGTATAGATTGTTGTAAGCATTTGGAGAGAAATGCACAAGCTTCTGAGGTTTTCTGCAGCGACTGCAGCATGCAGGAGGCTGCAATGTTCAATTTTAAAAAAATCCTTTGAATTCTAGAAACTGCAAATAGTCATCAGGAACCTCACTCAGTAAAAGTTTCCTGTATTTATATAACATATTTAAAGACAACTAATCGCCTCACCTTAAGGCAATTTCAGTTCAAAGCTGTGCATTAACAAGCCAAACATAGCACAAGCAGTCATCTATGAAGAAACAAGAAACGGCAAAAAACAAATACAAATGGCAGCTAACTACCTTGCTAAAAATATTTCTTAAAGTGTAATTTGTATGTCTGTGCTGTACATAACCAAGTAGTTTGCTTTTACACAAGCAATACATTATTGATTTGCAGTATATAGGTAATGTTCAGATCATTGTGATGTCCAGGTATAATTAGTTAAATGAGCTTGAACAGACATGGAGATATAAAGGATAAAACAAAATTATGTTTTTCTTGGCTTGCAGCACATAGGCTAATAGCCAATGTGCTTTGTAATTGTCTTTTCATGTGTTCCTGTGTGCACTCAGTACCTTTGGTGGGCTAGTTCAGTTTAAAGAAAGTGATGGGAATTGCTCTGTACACAAGAGGACAGGGAGTCTTTAAGCTGATGTCTGTAATTACATCCTGTCCGATGGCAAAATGCAATCAAGCAAAGTGTTTTGGTGAAAAAGGGGTTCCCGCAAAGAGACTCCTCTGTTACTTAATATCAATCTAAAATATGTAATAAGCAAGACCTATAATTAGCCAATTAAAGCCAATTAAAAGCCACTCAGGTTTTGTGGAAGAGTCATTTTAGAGCTTGGCTGAATGTGTGAAAGACTTCAGCATGCAAACATGAAAATACCATAAATATGAGTTTTCATTGTTTACTGTGTTCATTCTCTTTTAATTTTCACACAGACATAAAAGAGAATGTAAAAAATGCACTTCAAGCATGGTGCAGGTTTAAAGGCAGCTTTCTCTAGATTTCCAGAGGACCTCAATTCCAGGGATCATGTGTATGCTAAACTCAGATAGCAGAGGGTAGACATACAACAAGGATGGATGGTGTCACAAATATAATAAATTACCATATATATAACACAATGAACAAATTTACAATATGGCTTGATGAGTGAGTGGGTGGATGTGGTATTCTGGAGGGATGTGGATGGGAGGGGGTTGGGAGGAATTGTTGAATGTATTTTAACTCCCAGAAGCTGGTTTTGTATTCCCTGGTCCTCTTGCTATTCTCTATGGGAGACAAACAACAGTGCAACCGGTTCCTGTGATGTGAAAAGAGAAGGAAAGGATGAGCGCTCTTCTTCTGTGTAGCAGATGTTGTGGGAATGGGGGACTAAAACACCAGTGAGGCAAATACAGCGAATATAATGATTGATAGATTCTCTGAGAGCAGAGCTACTGCTATGCAGCTGCTAAATTCCTCATGAGGTATTATGACAGAGAGAGGTAGTCAAGTCAAAATGCCCTATAAAGCACATTTAAAACAAGAAGAATTGACCAAAATGCTCCAACAAAATTTAGGCTTCACAATAGTGAATAAAATGAAGCTGACAAAAACTTCTCAGAAAAACTCCAAAGTCATACAGAGAGTTGAATTACAAAAGAGGTTTATAGAGATTTTTTTGTTGTTTTCCTCAGAGTCAGAAGTTCATATGCAATTAGTTAGTATTAGGTAAAACTGAGTTTAAAGTGTTTAACTTGGCTCAAACGTTTTAGGTAGACCCTTATCATAATAATTTGCTGGGACTGTGGCCCATTCCACTTCACAGAAGTGATGGAGCTGACTAATTTTTGGGCCACACATGGCCTTTAAATGCCACTTTTAAAGTATATATGTGAGGGCTTTGTGATGGCTACTGTAATACATTAAATATGTTTAACTGCTTTGCAACTAATTTGAAGACATGCTATAGGGGGCCTTTGTACATTTCGAAGACCCATCCATCCACCCTCAAGCTTTATCTGTTTTGTAGTATTTCCTTTGAGATGTGGCCTCAGTATTTTCATATAATATGCTTTCCTCATGATTCCGTCTGTTTTGTGAAATTCATCTGTCCCTCCTGCAGCAGAGCATCAGTCTATTGACGGGAACCCTTTCCTTTTTGGTTGCTGCAGATGTGAACAAATTTGATGGTTCTCTTCCATTAAGAAAGAAACTGAATCTAACTGAGCTTTTGTCGGGTTTTGGATTAGCTACAGCACTCTCTTTTTGAATGTTTTATTTTTACATCAGCCCCAGTTTTGTCTCTTTGGAAAATGTTCTGGGCTCCTTAGTTATCATTCATATTATCTGACTCTTCAATTTGTTATACATTTTCCCTTTTGCAGCCATCTCCAGGGAAGTTAGTTACAGTACTGTGGACCCTAAACTTCTGAATGACATTTCCAACTTTAGTCACAGGAACACCATGTTGATTGGAGATGGTCTTATAACCTTTACTTATTCTTGTCTATAATTTTCTTTCTGATCTCCTCAGACCACTCTCTCCTGTTCTTTCTCTGCTCCATATTCAGTGTGGTTACACTGTGATACCAAACAACAAAGTGACAACTTTTCAGACTTTAAAGAGGCAGACTGAGGACAAGATTGAAGAGACTTGGGAGTTTGATCACAGCACACACTTTAGTTTAACATGACACTGTGGTCAAATACTTTTCAATCTTTTCTAGGGTTATCAAATATTTTGTCAGAACTAGTTTCATTATTTATTTATTTATTTATTGCTAATGATTCTGTTAAACCACAATTCAAAATCAATGTCTCATTTTCATCAATCACTATTCAGCAAATTATGATTTATTGTTACTTTTGTCCATCTCAAGTTATTCCAATGACCATTGTGGGTTTTTCTGTCTTTAATGGAAGTGGACCAACAAATTTGTCCGGATGTGTATTTCATTCTGGGGCCAGAAACCTTTGCTCTTTTCCCTCTAAACATCACAATGATCATTATGTCCAGATTGTTCAATTTTAGCCTCATCAGACCACCGGACACATGTCCAGGATTAAAATGTTTGTCCCCATGTTCACCTGCAGAATACTACTTTTTGAGCGGAATTCAGACCAAAAAGTGTTTTTACTATCAATAAAAAAATCCCACCTTTTGTGGGTCTTTTGTAGTTCTTCTGGTGTTCATTTGGACATTTCTCAACAAAGCATATTTATTCCTGCGACACAGGATCTGTCTACTTCTTGAGCAGTGTGATGGCTTTATGCTCCCATGCTGTTATACTTGCATATTTCTTCCCTTTTTAAACAACTGTTTGCATATATATTCATAGTTAGTACCATGATATGATAAAACTTTCTTCAGTGATATATATGTGCATTTTAATCTTGCAGCAGATGTTAGTTTTCTTAAGGTGCACAGGTGTGTGTGTGAGAGAGTGAGTGTATCCTTCGCTTGCATGTTATCATATGAGCATATGAATGTGGAAGCTTCAGGCATCTGGAAATTGTACCCAAGGATGAATCAGAGTTGCAAAGGTACATCGTCATTCTCCTGATGTCTTAATTAATTTCCATTGGATTTTCCCATGATCAGTCATCCGGTTCATAGTAATCCTCAAAGGCAACTAGAACTAGCATGATGCATGGCGTTGCTTTTTCCTGTATTTGCTGAATGCTGCTGTACCTTTCATGTATTAGTATTGTACTCTGCTTAAACATTTTTAAAAATCCATGTTTTTCATACAGAACTCCATTTTTACTTTATGTTATATGATGAACTAAAAAGATCATGCATGTAGGAAATAAAATGATACCTCCGATATGAATTTGAAAGAGTATGGACATATGAGGTTGCAAATGATGGCAGTAGAAAAACAAGTAATTTAGGGGTTCACTGTGGCTGTACAGACAAAACAAGGTCTTGCCCGAGTGCAGCCAGAAACATCCCCCATTAACACAAACAAAAGGACATGGGCCAGTAAACAAAGGAATAAATCCAATTCAGGGACTGCTAACACATTAACCAACCAAGTGGACTCACATCTAAGCTGCAACTTTTACACGCCCAAAGAAAAACTGCACTTCCTTTCAAGTTAAAAATATAAAAAGATTGATAAATTATACATATATGTGCATATTAGTAAGCATCTTACTTATTGTCATTGCAAATATACAGGAATCCTCTACACTTCCTTCCCAGTTTTCCAACCCTTTTACAGCTCAGCCAAAGCCAGGTTTTGTGACTCAAAATGCCATGAACAAGGTATTACTCCTGCACTGATTGCTCATTGGCTGGCTTTGTAGTGCTTCATGAAAGGGAGGCTCATTAACATGCACATGTCTGTTGAATTTTGGCAGCAGGACAAAACAGTCATCTTGAAATGTTGCATTGGGAATTAAAAAGCCTTTGCTTCACAGTAACTGGTAGACATCTTCTTCTGCCTCTAGGCTTATGTTAAATAGGGCAGCACTAGAAAGAGGGTGTGGAGGCTTTTTAAAACTAGTCTGTGGAGAATTACTGGACATGTCGGTATTATTTATTAAGTGCTAAACTAAATTACCTAATAGAAATGAGATTGCTGGCAAACAATCCCTGATTAGACTGAAAATTAGAACTTTACAATATATTTGATGTTTATCTTTTCTGTCTCTCTTTCAAAGTTTCGGTCAATATAAAGGCAAGAACCAAAATCTGGAAGAAGTCTGTGAACTGTAGTTTGTAAGGTGAACAAAATTCAATGACCTGTGTAGAAAGAAAAATGACTCAAATGGACAAATGGAACTGGTTTTCAATTACAAAATTTATGTACTTCCAAATGCTACAAAATTCCCCTGGTCTCAGTGGCAGGACCATAACGTGAATTGATGGGTAGCAATGTCTCCAACTTGGCTCTTGTGGTCCAAGTAAAGATTTTTTAATACCTTGCATCCCTCATGCTGTGAAATATTGCACATTTAATAGTGCATCTACCATAAAAAAGTCCAAAGGACTGACAAAGATTTCTGTGGGTAAAAGGAAGAGAAATGCAGTATAAAACAAGACTCCAAAACATATCTGTGGGTAATCAAAAGTTGTTTTAAAAAAAAGACATCTGCAACTGCAGAATAAACATGCCGGTGTCTCTTCTAATTAGACTATTTTGATTTTGAAACCTCTCTTATCTTTTTTCCAATTAGGTGGTCTGTGCATTTCACAATCTGTGAAAATACCACGTGAACCAAGACTTGGAGAATTTGACAAGATCATCCGTAGGCTGAGTGAGAATCCCAATGCTCGAGTGGTTATTATCTTCGCCAATGAGGATGACATTAGGTAAGTGGAATCTTAAGTGTTAATTAATATTCTTGTTGTCCAGATAGCTTTCAACAGTGTCGGATATATTATTCTCTGAAATAAATGTGGAATTATGTGAAAAAGTGTTGGTTTTTTAAAATTTACATTGTCGTGTATTGACCAGCATAACTTTTGTGGAACTAACTACTTTGAAATTGTCTCCAGTCCACATATGTAATGATCTGCTTTAGTAAGACAAAAATTGTTAACATTGTATCTGTTTTCCTTGTTGGGTCACAAATGAATCAGCGTGCATTTATTATCTAACACTAAAAAGTACAGTCTAAATTAAGAAAGAATTAATTAGTTGTCAGCTGAAAATACATACTCACAGAACTGCTGTGGCTTTATAAGAGAAAGTCTTTCCCAGAAACCATTTTGGAAGTCTGGTATTTCTGGAGGAAGAGGTCAGTGGTTTGAGGCTGTCCCTTGGTGATAGCCAGGGCATAAGTCCCAGTGCTCATTGACTTAATCCAGTTCTGATAACGGGTAATAAGTCTGGATATATAGTAATTACAGGAAGCCAGGGAGATCTCAGAGCAGCATGCCTGCTCTATCCTTGAACTCAGTCTCAGTGTGAGCATACAGAAGTCTTATGAAACCAAAAGTCCCTGCACATAAATCAAAGGAGACTGAATTTTATTGATGGTGTGCTGTAATATGAAATAATTTTAGAAATATCTTGCCCTGTTTCTGGGTCATAAGCCTTTGATCTTAAACCTGACCAATTCTGTTGGTGATGCCAATACAGTTTTTTTTTTAAAAAAGAATAAAAAAAAACTGATATTAATACACAGCATCTGCCAATATTTTTCAACATTTTTATCCTTTGATCTGTGTGCAGGCAGGCTGATGGATGACACACTTTTTAAGTTATCCTATGCTGAGCCTTATACATTGCACTGCTGTGCAATTTAGGTTTAAACAGCAGCTCCACTCTGACGTGACTGCAGTGTCACAACAATCACATGTTTAGTTCATCTGCAGTTAAACTGACTAGAAACTAAAAGCATGTTAACAGTATCCCTGCAAGGTCAGTTTAGCCAACACAAAGTCAATTATTTTACATATAAACAGAATTAACATCCACCAAGTGTAATATTTTTTTACTATAATAAATAATAGACATTTATTGAATCTTACTGTCATGCTGTGAAAGTGTTGGAAAGGGAGCTCACTTGAAGATTTCATCTAAATCATCTAATCCAGTTCTTTATTTGGACTTACCTGGAATCATAAACACTGACATCAGCTTACACCTGTAAGCAATGATTCTCAATTGGTGGGTCAAGGCCCAAGACTGGGTTGAGCACACATTTTTAATGGGTCATAGGCCTTTTTCTCAGGTAAAACTAAAAGAATCAGGCAAAACTGAATATCTTTTTACAACTACTTCTCAGTTCTTACATGTTTTTATTTCATGTATTTTGCAGGAAAACACCGGCTGAGTCTGCAAAAAATAGGTGTTGCTGAAATTTTTTGTTATGTCAGCCTTATGTTTAAATCTTGATTTAGTGACTGAATAATTTTACTAGCATAGTACATTAAATTTTAATGGAAGAATTTTGGACAATATCTCTTCTTGTCATGAGACAACTTCAATGAAATGTTTTGACCCAGCTCAAATGTTACTACTGTATATTCAGTAAGTGGGCACTGGCAAAAGCTGGACTTTTTTGAGTGTTTTTGGAACAACCTCTCAGCTGTTGCAAATTTTTATTTCAGGATTGTAAATGAAAATTCTGTTAATTCTCTACCATCCGAGATTTAAAATGCACCATCTTTTCATTAAATATATTTA
>JAOWBL010000022.1:13491041-13510817 GCA_028564865.1 Zenarchopterus dispar
AAAAATATTTGTAAGAAAAGAAATTGCCTTGTTTTCAGTTTAAATTAAAGTCAGAATGATCTCAAAATGCACTTTCATATCTCAAGTTAATCACGCTCATGAGTGCCAAAGCAACCAACATGTCCTTCACAATTTTGGTACTGCCATAGTTTCATTTATGCATTTAATCAAAGTTAATCAAAATTCATATTTCTGTAGATATGAAGAACCTTAGTTGCTGCTACACAGACATTGACAGAAGTTACATGAACACATTTTACATTTCTGTGCATAAGTATGGTGAAATGAGTATCTTTAAAATGAACTACAAAATCTAGAAATTATTGTTATGTCAACATTGCCATTAAAATGCATTAAGATACATTTTATATTTTCACTCCTGATCGGGTCACTTGGGGGATTGGGTATATCAGGGTACACTAAATACGGCATGCTGTTAAGCTGAGTAAAGAGAAGGATGGGGAAGCTTGAAAATTCTCCACTAATATGGATCTGTGATGTCACAGTACTGTCTAAATTAGAAGGGCTCACTGAATGAGAAATTTTCAGACACAGGATGCCCTAAAGTGACAGGATTGCATTCAGTTGGATTTTTTTTTAATGTAAATACGGCATGCTGTTAAGCTGAGTAAAGAGAAGGATGGGGAAGCTTGAAAATTCTCCACTAATATGGATCTGTGATGTCACAGTACTGTCTAAATTAGAAGGGCTCACTGAATGAGAAATTTTCAGACACAGGATGCCCTAAAGTGACAGGATTGCATTCAGTTGGATTTTTTTTTAATGTAAGTAGTGACTATAAACACCCAAATGAAAAATGAATTTTAAAAAATTAAAGTGATGTGTAGTTAGCTATACCAATATGCTTGATGTATAACATTATAGGGATAATTTATGTTCTAAAAGGGCTGAGATTAATATACAGTTGAAATGTAATACAAGAAAGACTTGCCGAGGAAAAGTGTGCTCATGAATAAATAGTGTTACGTGATGTTTACACAGACTGTTGTGAGTGGCGGCAGCTTCAGTTCTCTGTTGGACTTCTGCATTGTCATCAGATAAATTCTCTCCACTGTCTTGTGCTTTTCCTTTCAGACCAATGAGATGCAGTGGCCAGGTGGAACCCAAGACATCCCCTCTTCAATCTGCAGCCAGCCCTGCCGTCCTGGGCAGCGCAAGAAGACAGTAAAGGGAATTCCATGTTGCTGGCACTGTGAGAACTGTGATGGTTACCAGTATCAGGCAGACACTTACACCTGCAAGATGTGTCGCTTTGATTTACGGCCCAACGAGAACCATACCGGCTGCGTTCCTATTCCCATTGTCAAGCTGGAGTGGAGTTCCCCGTGGGCAGTCATCCCTGTCCTCATCGCTGTCTTGGGAATCATGGCCACTCTTTTAGTGGTTGTCACTTTTGTACGCTACAATGACACGCCCATTGTTAAGGCATCAGGTCGTGAACTGAGTTATGTGCTGCTGACTGGTATTTTTCTGTGCTACGCTACAACATTCCTCATGATCTCTGCTCCTGATGTAGTTGTATGCTCATTACGAAGGATTTTCCTGGGCCTGGGCATGAGTATAAGCTATGCAGCACTGCTGACCAAGACAAATCGGATCTACAGGATTTTTGAGCAGGGCAAGATGTCGGTCAGTGCTCCTAGATTTATCTCCCCTGCCTCCCAGTTAGTTATCACATTCAGCCTGATATCAGTGCAGCTACTTGGAGTGTGCATTTGGTTTGGTGTTGACCCATCACAAGCCATCATCGACTACGAGGACCAGCGTACAGCCAATCCTGAAATGGCCCGTGGTGTCCTAAAATGTGATATATCAGACCTGTCTCTCATTTGTCTGCTGGGTTACAGTATGCTGCTCATGGTCACCTGCACAGTTTATGCCATCAAGACGAGAGGGGTTCCTGAGACGTTTAACGAGGCCAAGCCCATCGGCTTCACCATGTACACCACCTGCATTGTGTGGCTCGCCTTCATCCCCATCTTCTTTGGCACTTCACAATCAGCAGAGAAGGTAAACATTCTATTTCAAATAAGAAAGAAGTACAAAGTAGAAAACCAAGTGTGCTTCACGTTTGCATCTGATTTAGATTATGTTTTTGAATAACAAAGAGAAAGACAAATAAATGTCCTTGTGCATATCAGATTTCAGTTTTGCATTTGGAGTTTTTTTTATCTTTTCTGCTTGCTTTATTGTGAAGAAAATGGACACTTAAAATATGTTTGTTGTATAGAATGGACTACCTGTGTTTGTGGATGCTACAACTATTCATCATGAGCTGATGGGCTTTGTGTGTTACTGACGGCATTACAAGGCTTTTAGAGTAAGCTTGTCAGGATAATTCATTCACCCCAAGTTTACTTGGATGCAAGGCTTTGTTTTGTTTTGTTTTGTTTTGTTTTGTTTTGTTTTTAAATGTGTTTCCACTTGTGTTTTTGATTCAGCTTCTCTGAGTGCAAACACTGATTTGCCTGTAGCAGCATCTTTTTTGCGCATACACATCACTATCAAATATGCTTGTAAAGTAGGACAAAATTACTGTAGCTGTTGATGGTTGCTGTCTGTTGAAAGTGAATCACAAATTACCTCCCACAAGTGCTAATGCTGAGGCTGTGTAACACAGATCTACATAAAAAAGTAAAATAAAATTATATAAAAAGCAGAGAAAAGAAAATTCAAACTGCAGTTTCAAATAGAAGGATTGAGATAGGAATGTTTTGACAATGCACAATAGCAAACTTAGTAACAGCTGTTAAATTGTCAGCACAAATACTGAATCCCTTCCGTGTCTGTCACAAAATGTAAAATATGATGGAATAAACACTCATCATGACTTAGAAAAAAAATGCCCAGACCTGTCTTGTAGAAGTTATTATATGACTAAACAGACAATGAAAAGTAATCTGAGTTCTGACAAATCTTAATGATCATTCTTGTCCAATTTCCATTTTAACACATTGGAAAAAAGCGGTTGGCTCATCATTTATTTATAATTTTGAATTATTCCTGACAAGGAAATGCAACAAGAAATGGTTTTATTTCTCCATCTAATTCAGATGTTCACAATCACAAAGAATCATAGAGTTGCAGTCAAAGGATTTATTCACAAGTATCTCAAAACATGTTTAAGTGCAGGTGAAAATGCATCAGAGTATTCTTGGTTTACGGTAACTTCTAGAATACTAAATTCATTCAGTCACTAAATTTTGTTTGTTGTCAAGATTAAAATATTTTATACAAATACAAAGGCCAATGGTTCCCCTCAAATTTTCATCTTAATTGCTAGTTTTTGGATTTTTTTTTTTTTTTGGTTTGTTTGTTTTGTTTTGATTTATTTTATTTTCTCATGGTAACAACTATTTCAGGCATATCAAGTAGTAAAGGTACTGAATGCCTGAAACCTCATATTGCTTGAACATTTTATTGATGTTTTTTGTAATGCCACCCTTTCTTTGTAATCTCTGCCAAGTCACTTTTCTCTGAACTCACTGAGCTTACATCTTTCTACTACTTTCTTTCTTTTCTCTGTTTTCTTCCTGCTTCACTTCCTCCAGAGGTGAGACACAGAATAAAGTGAAATCAAATCATTTCCTTTATTTCACTCCTCAGGTCTGTGTTTCAATTTAAAGTGCAACTTGCTGTTTAACAAACCTAGTGAGATAAAGCGTAGGAATATATGGAAAAAACTAGGTTTTAGAGGGGAGAAAATATCTAAATGTACTACACTAAAATTAAAAACTATTTTCAGAACATACCATAAAGGAAAGCTGTCAAGTTAGGAGCAGAAGAAGATGCAAAATCATCATCATCAGACCATATAGGCATAAACACGACCAGGAAAGGAAAGGAAATGACTCAGACGAATGCTAGCAAACTGAGAGAAATGAATTTTTGAGATCAGGAGAACCAGTAAAAAAACTGAGTGCTGAGCTCATGTGCTTGTCAGCACAATTATATATTACCACCATGCCCACCAAAGACATTTTCTTCTCATCCCAGACCCCCTCCCAGAATTTCCTGAAGGAAAATTCAGTGAAAAAAGAGGTGTAGAAAACAAGCCAGAATTTTGGTTCAATTGGGATGGCATCCTCACTTCTGTATGCTCTATCTTCCAGCATGGTAGTGGCTAACATGTAGTTTCTGGACAACAAGCTGTACAAGCTACAGGCATGGATCTCTTTCCAACCCAACATGTGGAACTGCAATATGATCTGCTAAACACAGAGGCCTGCCTGTCAGCTGAGATACTGGACCATGTCAGATTTTTCTGTTCATTGTGTAGATTAAAACCTCATGCTCTCTGGTAAAAGGAAGGGTGGTGATGTGTGTCTGATGGATAAGTGGGTTTGGTATAATGTGAGGAATGTTGAAAAATTCTGCTCACCCAATCTGTAGGACCTGATGCCTCAGTGTCATTGTGTCTGGTTGCCTCGGGAGATTATCTCTGTTATCATTGTTGATGTTTACATCCCTCCTCAGGGAGATAAGAGCAGGCTGCTTGAGGAACTGCACAAGATGATCAACAAGCAGGAGACTGCTCACCCACAAGACTGCTGTCATTGTTGGTTATTTCAATGAGATGAACCTCGAAAAATGTGCACAAATTGCATCAGCACATCCGTTTTAAAACACACTGTGAAAGTGCACTGGACCACTGTTACTCTCCCTTCTGCAAAAGTAACAAAGCCCATCCTGGCTGCTATTCAGTAACCCAGATCACTTTTCTTTCCTGTTCAGTCCTGCATGTACACAGGAGCTGAAAGGAAGCCCCAGTTTAAAGGCCTATTCACTCCTGGTCAGACCAGTCACCCAAATGACTGATGCCCCATAGCACTTACTTCCATTTTCTCACTAAGTGCTTTAAGAGACTGGTTAAGGAATAGATCGTGTCTGTGTAGGAGCCCTGCAGGGCGGTGTCCTCAGCACTCTTCTGTACTCAATATGCCCCCACTGCTGTGCCCCAAAACAGGCTGCTAAGACCATTGTGACATTTGAAGATGTACTGGCAATTGTGAGGCTGATCTCCCTTAACAATGAGACAGCCTACTGGGATTAGGTGACTGTCTTAGAACATTGGAGCAGAAACGAATCTGCTCTCTGAATGTTATATGACCAAAAGGATCATCCTGGACTTCAGAAAGAGGGACAGCATCCACTCTCTTGTTGCCATCAGAGAGAGTGCATACATGGTTACCAAGGACCCAGTTACTTGTACTCCTCCTTCTAGGTTCTTACCCAATCCAAGAATTCCACATGTTTTTTACATGTACAATAAACTTAATAAAATAAAATAAATTACAATAAACTTCTTAAATCTTAAGCATTAGTGTATCGCAACACTCAAATATTAAAAGAGAAGTAAGGATTAAAAAAGGAAATAATGGGAGAGAATCAGCTGGTGACTAATTACCGGTAGTCTTGTCTGATGCTCAGCAAGATTACAGTTTAGCAGTGTTATAACGGATACTTTGAGGCAATGCTATATTTCATAGTGCCAGAGAATTCTGAATGTTGGCTTGAAGTGATATTGAAACAGTTATGACACACATCAAACAGGTCTTATCTCTGTGAATCTGTATTTGTCAGCATTCTGTTGCTATCAATCCCAAAATCTTGTACGCTAGCGTCCTGGCTGCTTGATGCTTTTAGAGACTTAAAAGCAGCTGCATGGCTGACCTGCTCTCTGCTTCCAGTCATATAGCTCCATGCAGGAGGCAAAAAGGTGAAGGTTTAAAAGAGGGGCTGTTTAGGGGGGAGAGAGTGTGTGGTCTAGGACTCTAACTTTAAATCTAACTCTGAGCCAAAGATAAAATTATCACAACTGACAGTTCTATCCTTTGCTTCTGAATCATCACTGAAGATGATTCAGAAGCAAAAATGCAAAATTGTGCTCATGGAGGAACACTAACTCCATTAGTTCTGGAAACTCTAGACTTTAAACTCTACCACTAGTGCATATTGGTTTAGCCAGTAGTGTGCAATATGTGAGCAACTGTAAAAGCTAACTCGGATGTGATACTTACCAGTAACCAACAGATCACTCTGTTTCTGATATGTATTCCATAAAGCCGTTGACCACTATAGTGAAAGCCCAGTACAACAGTCAAACACTAGACTCTGGTTGTGCTGTAGTACAATGGATTTTACCCTGGTAACTCATTTTCCATGTTTAGAAGATTTAAAGTGAAATCATTTGGGCACATGGAGATAAAAGGAGAAATTCATTGCAAAGTTTTGTAAATGACCCATACATTTGTAAAAAAATATTTTATCATAAAAACCATAGGAATGAAGTAATCTCACATTCAGATGTGGAAAATAATGAACAAAAAATACTTTAATGTACTTAAGGAGATTTTTCAGGTATCTGTATTTTACTTGACTATATTTCTAAAGTCCTTTTACTTTTACTACTTACATTCAAACACAAAAATATGTATTTTCTACTCCGTTACATGATCCTTTACGTGGTTAGTTACTTTTTCTAACCACCACTGATGAAGTCCTGACATAAAAGACGTCACTAACTAGAGAGGGAACTCAAATGAGTGTGTGGGTTATGGCGACATGGAGGAAGTAAAGGATCCAGGGAGTTTTGTCGAGTCTGACAATGAGACAGAAGTTTCTGCAAAGCAAGACATTCCCCATCATGGCCACATTTTAAAAAAACTGTCTGATAGCTCCAAGATTGACTAATGGCGAATGCTGTGTGTTTTGTACAACCCTAAAACCCACAAACTTCTAGTGTACAAGAATTGGACATCTAATCTGAAAGAAACACACAATGTTAAGGTGTATTTTCAGTTATTCTTATTAGATCATTTTATGGAAGTCATTTTACAACTTTAGCGATACTATGGAAGACTGAACACTGATCAGTTCAGTCTTGGTTACTTTTAACTTACAGGAAACTGAATCTGTCTAGTAACTTTGTTCCCCGCACCAGCATTATGCAGGTTAAAAGAAGAATTTCCTGTTTTGACTTTTTTTTTTTTTTTAGTTTTGCCAAGTTTTCAAAAGATGTGTTGACCATTGATGGCTAAAAATACTTTAATTTTTTACTGTTTCACTGAAGTACATTTAAGACTCTGTACTTCCTTACTTTCACTTGAGTAAGGAGGGTGAATCAGTTTACCAGAGTTTTTTTTTAACACAAGTATCTGCACTTCTACTTAAGTGCAGAATATGACCACTTTTACCACCTTTGTGACATTAATATAAGATATCAGGTCCAGGAGTGTCTGAATAGCTGGATCAGGTATCAGATAATGGGACTGATTTATGAGGCTGATCCATTCGCTTCACAAATGTGATGCTGTGACACAGCTGTGCACAACGTCGTAGTAGCAACAAATTATATGTGAAGACCTTGAACTTTTTTCTGCATCAAAATTTTCTATTAAGTCACAATAGTAGACACAATGTGCTTAAGGTGATTATAATTGTTTTGTTTGTTTTAATTGAACGTGGTAATTTAACATTTGTATTTGCAATGCTGGTGGAAAAAGTAAGCAGACCGACAAGCTATATAAATTAATGTGGAATACCAGTTAATTCCAAACCAAAAAGGAAAAATCTTGCTTTGAAACATTTCTTAATGATTTTTGATTCCTTTCCTGGTCATGCACTGTGTGAGTGAAGCAGCTTTTCCATCATTTCAGTGTGTCAGGAAAAATTTGTGTCAGCAGGGACGATGGATGTGAACAAGGGTCTGGGTTCTCCTCCCAGAGTGACTCCCCTCTGTACTCCAGAGGGCTGGCAATATTGTTCCTAACACACCTCAGGGCACATGTAATCTTCTCAGGAGATTACAACACTCCCCCTCCATCTCCAAGGAATGTGCATGCTGTTTGCAGTATGATGGAACACAGGAGATGTTATCACTTCAGTCTTCCACTGTCATTTTTTTTCTTAACCAACATTGCCTGTGGGAACTTAATTTCTGTATAGCTTCTCTAGAAATTTTGTTTCTTTTATCATTTTCTGAATGAATGTTCATAATATCCACTTCCTTTTCTTTTTCTCCACTTGAACCGATGCAAACTGAGACAAGTAAATGTACCTCAACTGGATGCAGTTCAGTCCAGTACCAGTATTCTGTTCTTCCACAGCCATGCCTTTGTAATATGTGCAGAATGATCTTTTGCATTGTGTTGTGGAAATCTTTGTGGATGTCCCTGGCAAGGTGTCTACTTGGAGGCAGCACAAAAATACTGCTGAACCTGGCTGATATTTTCATAAAATACTCATGCATAGCTTGCACATAGCCTTCTTCCCAAGCCTTCTTCTTCTTTTTTTCCCCTTTTTTTTTTCAAGGGATGGGGATGGGGGTGGGAGGTGTTGATTATTACTTATTGTCAAAAAACATTGTAGTATAATTTTGTCGTGGTATCTACCTCTATACAATCTCTATACAATTGACTACCTTTATTTAAAAAAAGAAAGAAAAAATGATTGAAGCAGTTGCTTGTTTATGGCGATTGATGAAGTGATCATGATATTCTGGACTAAAGTCATTTTTGTGATTACTGTCAGCCACAAACACAGATAACAAATGCACGTGACTGTATGTAAGGAAACATCATTTACATCTCCTAACATTTGATTTCGAGACACCCTTTTACAATTCCCTTTTGATACCGTAATTTGTGATGTCTTCTAAAGTAATGTCAAACAAAACCCCAGAGCAGCCTGTAAAGCCGTTCCCACTTCTGCTTCCACTTTACAGCAATCATCCGAGGTCAAGTCAAGTATCCGCCTCCTACCCTTTTTTCAGTTAGTGCTTCTGAATTCAAGTATTGGTGAAAATGGAGAATAATCACTGTTAATTCAGTAATTAAGTTCTTTTGACCATATTTGAGTTCCAAAGAAAGAATCTTTCCATTTGGTCTCTTTGGTTTTGTGCACTTTTCATCAAATATGTATTTACATATGTGGTGTTGTTGTCAATATAATTACTTAACCTGTTTTATTTGAATTCTCTCTAAAATGACAGCTGATATTTGGCAAATCATTTAAAGATGTACAAGAATGTATATGAGTTCTGCAATGTCTGTCATAAAAAAAAAACTCAACAATGTTTATATATGTTTTATTATGTTTTTTTCTACCCCTAGTTGTTGCCTTTAGCTATATGTATCTGTTACCCAAGTCTGAGCTGCAACAGTCAGTGGTTTTAGAGGCTTATGGTATTGTGCAAAACATTAAGGTGAAAACAGATGTGCACAGACATAGACATTGTGGGTGCTTATTACTTGTATCTCATAAATCTACAAAAGCAGCAAATTCAAAAAAGCTCAGGAGTAAGGAAAGATAAGGGAACTGTATGTGCTCTCTCTCTCCATGTGGGAAATATGTGTGTGTCCTGTTCAAAATTCCACTTTTTCCACAAAAGAGAGGTTTTTACATGGAAACATCATCATCTATGATGCAAATGCTACTTTAGTAGTATATGTCTGCACTGCATGAACATTGGCCAACTGCAGAAAAAAAACATTCCAGGTCAACCTCTGAATCTAAAACCCTACTATCAATCAGTGCAACATCAACAAATATTTTTCATTTGTCTTCATTGTCTCTTCCTCAACACAGATGTATATCCAGACCACAACCCTGACCATCTCCGTCAGCCTCAGTGCATCTGTCTCTCTTGGAATGCTCTACATGCCTAAGGTCTACGTGGTTCTCTTCCATCCAGAGCAGAACGTATCCAAGCGCAAGCGCAGCCTGAAGGCTGTGGTCACTGCAGCCACCATGTCCAACAAGTTCAACCCCAAAGGAGGCCTCAGGCCAAATGGAGAGGCCAAATCTGAACTTTGTGAAAGCCTGGAAACGCAAGGTTGGTGTTACATTTGTTGTATAATAACACAAATGATATGGAAAAACTTTGATCAAGAGGCTATAACATGTTCTGTTCTATCACAGAATGTAAACCTTTTGAAAATGAACAAAACTGATGTTTGCCCTTCAGCTTTTCAGTAAAGTACACAGGATCACGCGAGTGTATACAAATTGAAGAAATTATTCCTTCAATTTAGTACCAGCTACATAGAATACCATGGCTGCATTTTGAGTATGAGCCATGGCAAAATTCATATACAACCATGCAAACGAGAACTGATAGGACAGTCATTTCAGCTCATAACAATCACAGCACTGAATTTTTTCCAAGTACCAATTATTGAAGACTTCATCTGTTAAATGCAGTGCAAAGCTAATGGAGTTTTGACTTTATCACTTTGTACAGATTCAAAGATAACACATCAGCAAACAACAACAAAATAATGAAATCATCACTATGAGAAGGTGTGACAGGATGCCAAAATGATTCTGATTTTCAAAAGCAAAGAAGCTCACTGTTTGAAAAGAGAATATTTCAGTCACTTAGATAATCTGAATGAGTTACAGTCACTGTGTAGGGGAAGGCTTAAATTCAATTGAGCAAAATGATCTGTTGGCTGAAGGTTCTGATGTTATACTCTGTCAAGATGAATCATATGTAATGCAGTTTATTAGGACGACAAAGCCAACACCCACACTTGCATGCATGCCTTTTTTATGTCTCAGAATGGAGTTGTTCCATCTTATCCAGTTATGGGGTCCATTTATCAGTGTTTATTCTCGCCTCTGGTTTGAACTGTGAATCTAACAACTGCTCTTTGTGCTTATGTGTCAGACTGTGTTGAGAGAGGAGAGCCTTGTGAGGGACTTTAGACTTTCAGGTAACCAGATTAGATAATGGTTTTGCCCTTTTTATTATCTGTTTGTTTGTTTCTTTTCTTTTAAGTTATCCTCCTTTTTACTACCTGCACAGTCCCTGTGCCTGCTGATACAATGCACAAAGCACTGTGACTGCCTCTGGCTGAAATGCAGCACCCTGAATGACAGAAAGCAATGATCCCACGCTCACATGTCCACCTTTTACAGATAGACATTAACAAGGACAGACAATATTTGTGTGTGGTGCTTAAGAATGGCCAATCAGCATGGTAAAGCCTATTAATGTGAGAAGATGACACCACTCTGCCTGAGTGGAGGAGACAAGCAATGGCTATGTGTCCCCTGTAATTTGTTTCCCTGTTGACAAAAGAAGGAATATGTGGTAATGGGACAACAGCAACAATAAGAGTGAACGGGAGAAGACGGATGGGTCTGCCAGCTCCAATTCTTTCTGGACCATCTATTCTTTATCTTGGCCTCGCAGCACATAAATATTCAAATAAGGTTCATTTATCAATGCTTCTCTTGGAAGAGATGCGTTGGATGAAATGGCGAGGATACCACCCTCATTCTCATACCCAACATGGGTCTGATAAATACACTGAAGCATTTACCATTAAACATCTCTCATCCAAAGCACTTTTGCCCTGACTCTGGCTTTCAGCTGTCTCCTGATTGGATTCATCGCCTCTGACATATTCAATCAACCAAGGCTGCTGTGGGCAGATTGGCAGATTGCTAGTGTGATTACCACTACCAAGCATGCTCACTGAGGACCGTTTTCCTTTAAAAATGACACATGCACTGACACTTGCACACAAATGTGGGCAGATAAGTCTGACAGCACACATACGCACCGGTACAGTATGTACAAAAGATGTAATTTCAACAAATGACTTCGGGCTTGTTATGGTCACTGCAGTTTGCCCTCTGGTCATCTGTCTTACAGACATTTGTTTTATTCTCAGCCAACACACAACTCCCTAAACCACTAAAACAAAGAATAATGAGAGAAATTATAGGTCATTACTGTCAACTTTGATAAGCCAGATCACATTTTACGTTGATAATATTTCACAACAAAATCACATTACCATTCAAAATGCTAATACACTGACTGCTGCATGCTTTGCTTGGTATACAGAGATCTCTCAGGTCTTTGCATGCAAGACAAATTGAATTGCTACTACAGAATTTCATATTACTGTCATGAACAGCTTGGTGCATTTTCTTTTAATGCATTTTGGATGCAATTTGGAAATTAGCAGAGAGAAAAACATCAATCCCCTGACATGATTTAAACGCAGTTAGCTTCTGGCTAATACCACTGTTAAATTTAATAGGGATTAATTCATTGTTGCCAATTACTTTGTCATATTTTATAACAATCAGCGATTCACTTTAAACAGTCAAGAAATCAGTTTGATGGCCATTTTTTTTTCTTTTTTGGTTGTTTTGTTTTGAAAGACTGGTGCAATTCAGGTGTTCCCTGGTACTATCATAAACGCTGCTTCCAGATACAAAACTTTTTGCAACACAGGAGGAGGGAGTAAATGTGAATTTCCAAAGGACCTTTAAATACTTTTGAAATAATGCTAGGTAACACTGACATTCATGCTAAAAAGCATCTAGACTTTTCTTCATTCTTAAGCCGACCAGGTGCTTCTGACACTTCACTCTTCATTCCCAATTCTATATCCAAACAGCTTACCTGGCTCAAGGACTTTGAGGTCTTTGGATCAAGGAGTGAAGTCCTGATTAATATAGAACTGTACATATGACCACCTCCCTTAGTCATAGCTATCCCACTCCTGAATCAAGAGAGGCTTGTTCTCCTCTGGTGATAACAATTGGAACTCCTGTGAGAGCTGGCAGTGTGGACTGACCGACCCACTCCTGCGGTGAAAATCCTGGGAGTTGCCGGCTCTTCCCACTGTAGATCTTTCTGACAGCTATTACCACATATGAAACCCTGGCCCACTATTTAAGCAGGGATGTTCAAGAATGTGTTTTTTAAAAGTAATTTAAAGTTAGAGACCTTACAACTTTTGCCCATGCTGCCCTCAAGGTACATAAAAGTAATACACAGAACTTATAGTCCTAAAACAATGAAAATTGAAGGATAAACAAACAAACACCTGGATAACAAGTGTAAGTACACCAACATTTCAGCATGACTTGCATCCTTCTTGTATTTCTTGCTAAACTTTAAAACCAAGTTGACAATTATCTACTTCTCACTTTCTCTGACCTCTTCCCCTTTGGTTTCATCTCTGTCATGATAACCTGGCTAGCTTCTGGCTAACAGCTGGAAAGCAGAAATGTTACTGTTGTGTGTGACCCTTTCCTGTTGTGAAGTATGTGTTTTTGGAAGAGTGATCAGGGTTGGACCACAAAGTTATGTAGTGCAATTCTTGTGTACCAACTATGCATGTTCCACTGGTGGGATTCATCCTCTTCACCATATTATTAACCAATTAAATGCCAGAAGGATTTAACTTACCCTGGCCACCTGTACTGGCAGGTACAGGTAGCTTCATTCAGTTGTCCTTCAAATGATCAACAAAGTTTTCGGATTCTGCACACTTCAGTTTTACAGTGTTCTGATTGGTGATTATGTACCTTACACTCTTCAGCCTGTCAACAGACTTTAAATAGTCAGTTTTAATCCAGTGCAGTGGTAGACAATGGTTTACATTAACATGCTGGTATCATGATTAGTTCCACCTGTATCTGGTAATAAATTGATCCACAATTCCACTTTGGAATACCAATGGAGTTTTAGAGATTATGCTTCAAAGCTTGTTTGAAACTCATCCAATTCACTTTTTAACCGTTTGCTTGTTTCTCCTACATCTGCACTTACAGTTTTGGCCTCAAAGCAGACATACATAAGCTACAGCAACCATGCCATCTAAGACGGATACGGATCGTGAAAGAGGAGCATGGCCTGCTGGAGGAAGAGTCACCGGTTTCTGGGAAGAATATTGGGAGAATACTGGAAGACTTTCAAGGTGCAACAAGAGAGGGCTGGGGTGAAAAGAGGGGAATTTGTCAATCCAAAAGGAGAAGTTAAAGGATTGATTGCCAAATTTATGAGAATTCACTAGATTGCAAGAGAGATGTGGCAGATGTAAGTGAGCTTGGACAGGTAATTTTCCTCTTTCCACCCTTTCTGAGACAGAAGTGAGGACTGATCAGTGATGTTTTCAGATGCAAGCTGTGGACCACCTGGAGCCCTGAGTATGTTTCTCTTCTGAAGTGTATAGCACATAATTTCAGTTGTCTCAGAAGCTGATTTGTTTGTCTAATTTCAACAGAAAAACAGGGAAGAAGTGTTTTGGTTTTGTCAAATGGAATGGTATAGAAATACAGTAATTATTTTTGGTCACAGATATCAGTGGAATTGAAAACTGCAGTACTCTTCAAACTGTACATGCCTTACTACAGTACACTCAGTATTCTTACATGAATTAAACATAAGTGAAACGTGAAAATAAAGCAGTGCCCCCCCCAAATGTTTTATAAATGTTTCATAATAATGATGCTAATGATGAAGATGATGATGATGATATCATCATCTTGGCAAAGCTAGTGTACAGTCCCAGAGCATGTTTATGGGAACATCACGTGTACTGTGCTGTGTTGTCAACGTCTATGGAATGCAACATCTGTCATGGTTGTCATTCACAGTGACAATATCATGTTGGACCATTACCCACCGGCTTACCTTCCATTGAAAAAAAGTCATCATACTCGAAAGGAGCCAAATTTAAAACAGATTGCCATGAAATGGTAATAAGGTTTACATCACTCTTCATATTTGCCAACAAAAGACTTTTTCACAATTCATATTTCCAACATCCTAGACTCATTGGCCCTTATTTATCATGCACTTTATGAAGCGTTTACCAGTTACTAAACATATTATTATTGGAATTCCACACCAGCCAACATTAGGAGTTCAAGAAAGGACAAGGTAATTATGTTAAGGTTTTTTGAATTAATTATTTTTGCTTAATTTTTTTTGTTCATTCATTATAAAAACGCATTTCAGAATTTTGTCTTGCATTTAGAAACTAATGCTTCATTTATCTCATTTCAGTGAAGAGTAATTCAGTAGAGACAGTTTGTTCTTTCCCCAAAAACAGAACTTGATGCTTCATTGTCGATGGGAACAACCCTGACATATGAGCACGTTTATGCCTGACAAAGTTTTGTGAAATGCAGATGGTGTGTGATAGAGAGGGCATTAAGAATTCATATGACAGCATTAGCTTGCAGGTGATGCATGGGTTATCTGTCAATGTGGATATCTTTCCCTTGTAAGATGATTTCATGCATATACATGGAGTTAGATACTTAACATTTGTTTAACCAAGACATTTATTTCCAACTGTAAATTGAAACAAGACACTTCTATTGATGTAGCAATGGTTAGCTAATCTGTTAAAGCTATTTAGTAAAAGAAAAGGGAATCAAGTATTTTTGTTACTTCATAGCATAGGAAAATATGATTTTGATACTTTCTGTGTAACTTGGTTCTTTGCTTTGAGATTTGGCACATAAAAAACACAGTCCATTTGATGTTTTTACCACAGCTCTAATGTATGTACAGTGTCATGCCACCAAATCATCAGTCTCAGCCATACTGGCAGGATGTAAATCTTTAGCAATAAATTGGGCAATTAAAAGAAAAATTACTTTTCACAGAGCTATAGCTAAGTTGCAGTTGGAGAAATTTCTCGATGTCCGTGTTGTCTTCTTGTTTGTTTGTTTTTTACACATTGTGCTGCCTGTATTAGCATTCAGAGGTTCACAACATTAACAACACATTAAACGTGTAACATTAAACCAGAGTGGATGTTGTTAGAGGAAAAGCATTTAACTATTTATTAATATAAATTAAAACAAATTGCAAAGGAAAACACTAAAAATAGCAAAACAAAACAGAGATGAATTGTATCTTTCTAATCTCATTGAAAACTGTGTAGAAGGTTGTGCACCCGACGGAAGTTTAAAAACAGTACGTTGCCACTGCTGTTCATTTAGAGTCTCACAGAAAAGAAAATAAGTGTAACCTTGCCTATTTTTAACAACTAAAATTTTACTTAACTTATAAAGACAACCCCTATTCCAGGAAGCTTTAAAAACAAGGTCACAACACAAAATACTCATAAATCTTAGGCTAGCTACCAAGTGAAACATTCTGACTGTAATGAAACAAGTATGCTTAGAAGACTTACAGTCTCTTGAATGTAAGCAGCATGGCAACAACTAGTAAATTTGAATATGTAACTGATGAAAACAAGTGGCACACTGATCACACCAAGCTGTAGCTGCCCGAGAAACACACTGGCTGCACTTTTACAGCTGCGGGTGCAGGTACTTGGCCTAGTTTGATTGGTGAACACTGGTGGGGCACCAATCCAATCAGCCATGCTACGACACGGGATGAAGGGGCAGCAAAGGTGGAATGAGGAACCAAAGCCAGCACTACTTCTGGGCAAGGACCTGCAAACCATAAGTTATATACTTGAAGAGACCCTAAAAATGATCAGGTCCAAAGACAGAGAGACAGGCAACACCACAGCTTGTAACAAGGTATCACAAGGCGATTCTACAGATGTGGCAGCTATGAAGAGAAGGCATATTTGTCAAATGTGCCTTCTATTCCAATAAAATAAGACTTGCAGATTTGGCTTCGATGATGCACTGTAAATTATTTCAGCAATGGTTTTTTTAAAATGTTTTTTATACTTGTAATAAGCAAGCAAGCGATGCAGGCACACAAACTGCTTTCACCACATCTGGGTAGGACATCTGGCAAGCGAGCTGCCTGATGCATCTTAAATGGTGTGACTGCACTTACTTGGCATTGATGCACATTTACTCTAACATTACTGACTGACTTTTCAAAGGATCTTCAACACAAACTTTACTGAATAAGGTTTTAGATGCAAAATGGGAAAATTGACTGCTTTAAATGGAGTCTGAGGTTAAAGAGAACATGTATTTTTATCTTTAAAGAGGACATATTATACCCGTTATTCAAATCTGACACAATTTCTTGATGTTCTTCTTTTCAGCTCCATTTGTAGCAGCAGGTTTAAGGTGGTGTAGCAGGCATCGTAACGCCACTCCACCTTCCACCACCTTTCTGTATGGTGTGCTTCTTTTGAAATTGGCATTACAACTTTGTTCTTTCCAATTCAGATGAACAGCAAACACAGCAATATGTACAGTTAAAGACAAAAAAGTTGCAAACGTGTCAGTGTCGGTGATGTCTGTAATGTCCTTTCCGACTGACATGTTTCAGAACAAGGATATGTTTGGACACTCAAACATAAACTTTCAAGCATAATAATAAGAATTACGTCCTGTAGTAAAAGGTGATCCTGCAGAGGATGAACATTTTGATCCACTCTGAGTATCTTTGCGTGCATTTGTGTGAATGTTTTTTGTTTGTTTTTTTTTTGCATCTTTCAGCCTTTCAGTCACAAAACCAAATTCTCAATGCACCTTTAAATGTCTTGAATTGCTCGTCTCCGATCCAAATCTATACCCAATGATTTCCAAATTAATCGTGGAGAAAATTTTTCTTTTCATTTTAAAAAACGGACATGAATATGTACTTGATAAATAAGGGCCAGTGCCTTCACTCTGTGCCTCATAGCCATCAATAAGAAACTCCTGCCATTCTTCCCAGTTTCATGGAGGTTTTTTTTTTCTTTAAACACATTACCGTTCAGCTGTTCTCTGCTCAAAATTAATTCAGACTTGACAGCGCATAATTTACGATTCAGTGTGTAAACCCCATTTTTGTCTTCTGTCTCTTAAGTATCCGTCATGAAACGTAACTCTGGAATTTGCCTCATTAAATGTTCTCCTCAGCAATGCAAAAATCTGTATGATGCATGTTAGACCCCATAACAAGTTATGTGAAAAAATTGAGTGAAAGGCATAATGTCCAGAAGGAAAACTACTGCAGAAGATTATAAATGACTAGTACTTTCAATCAATTATTCTCTAAGCTTCAGCAAGTCTAAGGTGTTGCTGCAAATGTTTTCTCATCATTTGATCAAGTATTGTTTGTGGGATTGTTTGTGTTTGTGAATATGATAATCTACCCCTTTTTTGTCACAAACCCTGTTATTTTTCTAAAACACTGTGTGTGTTACAAAATAGAATATGTAAGTGCTGACTGAAATTAAACGGCAAGATAATGTATGTTATTAAAATGGATTGATCATGTCTGCTTTCTGTACCGAATTATTTAAAAAAAATGAAAGATTTTAAAAAAAGTTACAGTGCCTGGATATTTATGAATTACCAATAGGAAAAAAAATAAAAATGTGTTACGCATGTTAATTTTTATACAAGATGTTTCTAATAAAAGACTGTTTTGCTAAGATAGTGTTTGCTGCTTCTTTATGCATGTTGCATCAGCAGTTTAAAATAAAACATATGATAGAACATTGCCTGACAGCCTGTAAGCCCTGTTGAATTTTTGTAAATTTTTACACAAATATGGCCCAAAGCATCATCACAGTGCAAAAGTCCTAAATGCTGATAAAGACAACTTAACCTGTGGTGCCTTTCCCTTCAGCAGAAAAGAGACTACATGTTGTGTTATGTTCATGCATGGACTTTGATTTGATTAGTTCAGAACAATTCTCTTCCCTCCTCATTTTTTTTTCATGGAAACAAATGGCACACATATGGGTGGTCATTATTGTTGGTTCACAAATTGAATGTCACAAATCAAATTCCTAGATGGGTTGTTCATGCCTGGAAACTGCACATTCTTGCTGGATTTCTTGGTTACGATGTCCAGTTACCGGTGATGGCGATAGACAGGGCTAGCTCCAGTGCCCCCCTATTTAGAATTGTTCCACCAGTAAAAGCACATGTTCACGGCTCTGCAGTGAAACAGAGCATGAGCACAATACCACCACTTCACTGGGTAGCTTAAAGTTCTTAAGATGGTACATGCACTAGTTTTCCCTTCTCTAAAAATGAACATCTTTATTGAAACAAACATCCAAAATAAATAAATAAATAGTTGCCTCTACAGTTTTTCAAAAGACTTTATACTTGTCCATTTGATTGTCACCAAACTGCATACAGAGAACAACATTCTTTGCAGACAGTCGTGGCTTTATCCTCTCAGCCTGCCATGTTTTCCCGGCAGTGCACTCAATATTTAACGCTAGCTGATCTGACACAGACCTGATTCCTGATTGCCTGCAGCACAGCAGCAGTGGTTTACTCCGCACACCTCAGACTTCTGATAAAACTAAGAGTCAGTCAAATCTCCAGAAATATTCAAATGACACTGCTGTTGTCGGCTCTGTCAGTCACGGATTGGTACGTGGGTGCTAAGACGAAACTGGAAATGCAACACTGATGCTATCTACAAACAAGGACAGATCAGACTTCACTTCTTGAGCCATCTTTGTTACTGCAGTGTGTGCAGCAAGATGTTGCATGTCTCCCATTAGTTTGTGGTGGGTAGTTCAAGTTATCTGCGGGCATCTGTTGGGGTAGCAGGATTACAGCCAGTGACTGGTCACTGGAAGAAACTGAACAAACTGATAAAGAATGCAGGTTCTGTGTGAACTGCCCTGAAGCCCCTGAATGGTATTGTCCAAGCAAAAATGTTGCATAAGTTGCAAAACAATGTACAAAGCTCCACAATGTCGACACAACACAGTATTTGAACAGTGTCTTCAGTTTTCAGCTCCACTACACTGAGATCTCAGAAGGTCATGGCTGCACACTGCTACAATTTGTATCTGTTCAAATGTATACTGAAACAGTATCATTTCAATTTATCTATAGGGACTGATCAAACTACATTTCAATTTGTTGGGTTCTCTTTATAGATCAGGATTTATGGTATAATTGAGAGGCTTTTAAGGGGATATTTATAAAGTTTTCATAACCTGTTAAGCACCACTGTATTTCACAAGTCTATCTGAAGAATTATGATGATCAAACTATAGACATATGTCCAACTTTTCCATTGCTCATCAG
>JAOWBL010000022.1:13510917-13541226 GCA_028564865.1 Zenarchopterus dispar
GATAGATAGATAGATAGATAGATAGATAGATAGATAGATAGATAGATAGATAGATAGATAGATAGATAGATTATTTTCAAAAGTTGACTGCTATGTAAATATACATGTAGCCTTTTTCTTGCTTCTTTTCCCATCTCTGTGTGTCCAATTCACTGATATCTACATATTTGTGGGTTTTTAGGTTGTATCTGACTCCTGTCAAGGATGACGAAGCAGAGTCTCAGAGGAAAGCAAAGTCCCGTCATGCCAGACAAACTCGCCGGTCAACACAGGTAAAAGCTAAATGGTTCTTAGGTTTAATACCCTGTATTTGCCTTTTGACAGAGGTGAAGCTGTGTTAATATTCTGCAGGGTGTCACTCTTACAGACCTGAAAGAGGCTCAGAAGACTTACAGCCTGTCTGCTCAAGACAGGGAGAAGGAGGAAGGAGACACCCAAGAAGACAGATCCAGTCTGAGGGGGTGCTTTACAGAAGACAGGGAGGATAAGACTGAAGTGAAAAAGTCCACAGAACTGCCTGAGAACAATCAGAAATGGAGCAAGGTGGACAAGGTTACCTGGAGAGATTTATTTAGATATCAAGTTTGGGTTTTCTGCACAAAAAAAATGAGTCATTTGTAGTTGTTATTCATTTCCATGTTTTAATTTATTTACTTACACATGCACAGGAGGGGAACATTGAGCCACAGTTAGAAACCCTTGCTGAGTCTCCAAACCTGTCATATTTTTCTATGTCTGGATCCTATGGGTTGGCTTACAGCAATAGCTCCTGCAGAGGTAAGACATTTAGTTTATGTTGTAGATGAACTTCACCAAAATTCTCTAATGTTTGGGGAATCAAATAGACCATAATAACATAGTGCCACAACAATGTTAACTATGCAAATAAATACATACAGTTGCAAACACAAGTGTACTAGCTACATATGGGAACAAGGGTCTTAATTTTTGGTGACAACTGCTTGTTAGTTTTGAAGAAAAATCCAGGAGGCCTGTAAGCCTCACAACATCCTTTCATCTGTGAAGTAAAGAGGTGGCAGAATCATGCTGTGGTGCCATTTGGCTGGATGGACTTCGCAAAGTAGACAGTCTTGTGAAAAAAGAAAATGATCTGGATATATTGAGGCAAAGTCTCAAGATATCAGCCATCAAGCTAAAGTTTGGGCATGGATGGACAACAACCCCATTCATTTATCCTAATTAGTTGCAAAAGTGACTTATGGACAATAAACAAATGTATTAAAGTGCCTATCATGAAGCCCCTAGTCCTCTTAAAGATTTGTAGGTGGCATTTGAAAGGCATGTGTAAGTGGGAAAGCCCACAAACTGTCAGGAAGAAGGGGCCAAATTTCCAGGAAGATAAAATATTATGAGAAGCTTGTGGAAGGCATCCAAAGACATTTTAGCCAAGTTAAACAGTTTGAAGCTCATTTTACCAAATACTTACAAAGTGAATGTAAACTTATGACTTGGAAGAAAGCGATAACAAATTATCTAAAAAAAAAGACAAAAGAAAATAACTGTCATATTATTCTGACATTTTACAAAAAAGTGTGCAAGTCTACATCTTTTTTTAAACTAACCTACAATGCAACATATTTCCTCATCTTTACTGTAAAACATGGAAAAAAGTTCATTTGTCTTTTTATATTTTTTTTAATTTTGTTTGTTTTATTAGTCTGTCTGTTTATCCTGTCTGTAAGTAGACTTCTGGTTGCAACTGTAAATGAACAGATTTTGTTATTAATAGTTTAACCCTAAAGATTTGACATGTTAAACTGGCTAATGTAAGTACACATTTCATTTAATTTATTGCACTATAAAATCTTTACTTGTTTTAGCTTTGTACCAAAACATATTTAAATCATAAATAGAGGCTGATGGGATGTTTCTGCTGCTTTAACCAAATTTGATGGTTTCACAGTAACAGCTACCAAATGCAAATACCCACTTAATTCATTCCAGTTATTTAACCCACTTTTTTTTCTTTTTTTTTTTACCAAGAAATGGCAAAAGTCTTTATAGTTTCACCTGATTGTGTGATAAGACCTGAAAGAGACACTATATGTTTAAAAACCAGTGTTTTTAAACACATAGCATCTAAGCCGTTCATCAAGAGTAGATGACACTTTAATCCTTCATTTCATATTATGAAGCTGCCACTTTATTGTGTTTTGGTAAACAAATAAAATGGCAGGCATCCCACTGTAAGGTATTTTAATTAAACACCACATTTAAAGATTATATATTGCTTGCCAAAATATCCCAGACAGATGAATTAATGTGCAGATTATTTCATTATCTGTTATTATGATGTCACTTGTAATTTGAATTGTTCAAACCGAAGCTGTTTTCTAATTTTTTTGTGACCCAATGTGATAAAATAATATTAGGTATATATATATTTTTCAAGACATGAGGAAAAATTATTCCCCAAAACAGAACATTAAATTTGTTAAATGATAGTAATTATAAAACCCTTGCTTTTTATTAACAGTTGGAGAGAGGTGGTGGAGAGATGAAAATCAAAACCTTTCTGAAGATGCAGCACAGCTGATGTTTTCATCAAAGTACCAACAAAGACACGCCTTCTGTGATGCTGAAGGTTCACGCTACATCCCAGAGGTAACTTCTATTCATTTTCAGTTTCATACAGTGAACCACCACAGACAAAAAAAAGGACCTTATCATTCCACTAGATGGAGCCAGACTATCATCAAATGTATCTCTTATTGTTCATTTGTCCCACAGATGTTTACAGCTCACTACAAAATGGCCATAATTACTTAAAGATCCCTCAAGAATGTTTATTGCTTAAGTTTAGTCAGGACATATATTTTACTTGTTATTAGTGAGCTGTTTTTGTATTTATATAAATAGTGAATTGGTGTTAAATATTTCTCAGTCTCAAATCAAAGAGTGTTATTGTTCTGAATAAGTCAAAATGTATTAGCACCATTGTTTCATGTTCTCCTTCTGTCTCTCGGTTGGCCTGAAGCGAAACGTCTTCAAAGACAGTCCATACTCAGCTCTCTGATGCAATATTTTAGCATGCACTGCAATCATAGATGTGAAACAAGTGTTCAGAGATTCTTTTAACTAGAATAGAGGAACACTCCCACCCACCTCCCACTCCCTCTAAGTCACTTTGCTGCTTCTTCACATCACATGGCCGAGGTGCCTCAGCATTCCATACCATATTGGGCAAAACTGAGACGCTCCTCTGCTTGGTCTTAGCCTGGGATTCAGGGGGATTGACTTTGTTTCTCTCTTTCACCTTCCTAACTGCTACTGTTTCTCATTCCACCTGCCTTCCAACCCCAAACCTCTTCACTGAATCGTTTCACTTGGTGGAATGTTGCAATTCACTTATGTTTGAGTGGAGTTTGTTTGCTACTTGGGTTTTTAAAGAAAAGATTAAAAATAGATAACACAAAGAAGGAATTATCAAGAGTACAGCTGATCATGGATGACTTACACGTGTGACACTGCATGACTGGAAAGTGGTTTTCCTCTGAGCTGACTCCAAGTGAAAGGTTCAGCTGTCCCACGTACTGGAATCTGAAACTGAGATCTGTTAGTAATATGAGAGCGCTGTAGAGGGGACTATATCTGTCTGTGATAATCATACAGAGCGGCAAAGGTTTTATCAGAGGCATGACAGGCTGCCTTTCACCAGAGCCAACCTCTGCATGACTCTGTGATGATCTGAACAGACTTTCCAAATATTCTTTACCAGCAGCATGAAGACCAAGACAGCTTGATGGTGATACCCAGAACTAGGGAGAATACTTCTATAGCTCCTTTTTCTCCAACGGTAATATTAAATACTGGAGATGATGAAGACACTTGAGCCTGCTGGTGCCACAACTTCCCATTTCCTGTTGGCTGCAGGCATCAATGTGATCTCTGTTGATCACTGTTTATTTTTTAAACAAAAATTTGTTAGTTTAATATCCCTCATAGAAATTCATGAAACCAAAGTTAAGGGTCAGGCTGGTGGGGGGATGGGGGTGAAGGGCTCCAGCTGGGACAGACTCGTATTACAAGACTTCAACACCAGTGCTCGTGCAGCTCACTGCCACTGAGTTATTTTTATGAAGGTAACGTTCATATTGTCTGCAGATGGTCTCTGCAGAAGAATGTGTATTAGTCATATACAGCACACGCCGTACATAACTGGTATTTAATTTAATGGAAAAAGTTATTTGAAATGACAACATTAGTAAAAGTTTGACAACCTTTTCATTTCAGGTAGTGGGGTGACTCTCTTGTGACTTGGCCATTCCAAAATTTTACTTTTTTTTTTAGCAGACCAGTTTGTGCGCTTTGAACTGTTGTCTTGCGACATAACTCTACTGGTCCAGAGCGTCATAAGCAGATGTCCTGACATTTTCAGAGTTCATTATTCCACTGACCATTATAAGCTTTTCTGGCTTAGAAAGCAAAACAGCCCCAAATTATTATACCACACAGCTTCCCAAATGGATATGGTTTTCTTGATAAAACACAGTTTCTCCTTGCTGGCTCCCATGCACATTACTGTTGTTGATTGAACTTCCTCTTATTTCCATTGTGAACTCATGGACTTTTGGACACTGGACACTTTACTCTTGTGATTGACCACTGCTAGTACAGTTAAAGCAGCACAAAGGAGTTTCTTTTTCCTTTCTTTTTTTAACATATGTCTGTGACTATAAAATGTCTTGTAAAACCATTAATATAAGGTCAGCATAAGAGACTGAAGAAAGGTTATACATTGGTTGATGGTGGCTCGAATCTACAGAGAAGAGGAGTGGAAGGAAAGAGAGAAAGGGAAGAGGAAAAAGGGGGAAAATTTATCAGTGAGGGGTGAAGACAGTGGGAGGAGGGAAAAAAAGACAAAAAAAAGTTAAAAACAAACCTAATAAGTAAAAAAGAGAAAATTACTTTCAGGCCAACCTGCCTTTGTGTTACTTTATGTTTGGATTTTTTCCCTTCAAGTGGTGTCTTTTTACTTTCCCTGGTTGTAGTAGTTGGGATGAACCCTCATCTATCCATCCATCAACTATCATTATCACTTTTTTTTCTTTCACCCAAATCAGTTCATTATACATTATGTATTGACTGGTCCTGTCATTGTCATCATTACTGTCATTATTAAGGTACATACAGTCAGTATTATATCATAGAATTTTAGAATTTTGTCCATCTTCACTGGATATTGAAAGACACCTGCTGACACTCGCCACACAGCATGAACACATTCCCCCATTAGTGTATGAGTCTGTATGTCTTCACTTTTCCTGTACAAATGTAATTTTCATCTTGTTTTTTTTCTTGTCACTTTTCAATTTAAGAAAAATAAGAAAGTAACTACAGCAGAGAAAATGCTAGTGACAAAGTTGGACACTGATTAGATGTTGGACCGTGTCATAAAAATGACTTAAACTCCAATATTAGTTCCTAGGTAATATTTTTTACACTTGGGCTCCCAAGAGAAAGGAGCTGCATCATGAGCATGGTGTAATTAGTACGACATAGCTAATTTGTTAAAATCAGGAGTTCAGCCAGATATAGTAAAAGAAAGTGAGGGAAGAGTGGTACTGAATGCCACCAACATAAAATACAATTTATAAATACAATAGAAAGCAGCACCTCAAAAAAGGTATAACCAATGCTAAAGGAAACAAAATGCTTTACATAGCTCTACAAAATTACAAATGTAAAAATAGCACAGCAGCTCCTAATAAGCTTAAACAAAATTAGTTTAATAAATGTATGGCCTGAGTTAATCTAAAATACTTGCAAGACAAGCCCTATACCCACTTACAACACATCTGAAAGCTTAAGGGCTTAAGGGTACACAAAGTAGGAATTTTTTTTTTTTTTTAATTTTAATACAGCACATTTATGTTGAATTGATGAATGAATATCACTTCAACTAGAAAGATCAATTTTATATGAAAAACTATTAAATCCAAAGAGATGGATTAAAATGCATAAATCCTACACACTGGAGCTGCTTTTTAAGTGCTAAAATTATTAAAGTTCATTTGTGCCACTTTAATAATAGTCATATATTTCATAATATGTGCTCATTATGACTGACTATTCACTGGTTAAACCTCTTTCCAGATAGTTTTAGAACCTTTTCCAGCCTAATAAGAATGAGAAACACCTTTTGTCCTCATAAATAAAACTTTTTTCAAGCTATTAGTTCTACAAATATTGTAAAGGTAAAACTTTGATAGATATCTGTTTAGCCAATGAAAAGGTTATCCTTTGCATCAGAAACATAGAACATCATTAAGTATTTAGGAGTTTATAAACCATTTCAGCTTTTGGAGTTCACATGGTTTATTTTAAACCACCACTCATTAAGCCATGTAAACATGGATCATCTATATATGTTACATCAAATGATTTAGGAACCAAAACTGTCAGCACAAACCTCATCAGACAAATTTAAGGTACAAATAAAAGTAGTAGAAGACACTGCTGTGTGAATATTTTCTGTTGGTGGTGGTTCAGCAACCCTCCCATTTTTCCTGTTTTTCCTCTTTTGTGTCATTCCTATCTCCTTGGCCTAAGTAGGGAAGAGGGAGTTTAGGAACAGCTAAGTGCTGCAAGCCTCACTATAAAAGGAAGATAGCAATGAGCAGGCTCGACTAAACTATGGGAGGAAAGCTGGCGCATTTTCCATGACCGTTTAAATGGCACAATTTCATATCTAGGAAAATATGCATGCTTGATTTTCTTGCCAACATATATGCAAAGTGATTGCTACCATTTTTTTTCTCTGATGACGGTGCAGTCAGTTTTTGGTGAATTTATGTCTGCCTATTTAAGTTAGCTTCCTTCACTGATGAGCCAAATCTGTTCAACCTATAAAAAGCAAGAAGATGCACAATTGCTGCCTTGGGGTGGACTAATACAACAAATCGAGCAACTTGCAAAGTTAAAACTTGACGCAACTTAATTTGCCAGTCAAAGTAGCCCGTGTCAGGTTTGGCTAACAGTGCTGGAGGTGACGGTTAGATTGGTTGAGTCCAGACTTCACAAAACTCTCATTAACTGATATGCTAAATCTTATATGGTAAACCCACAAAAAGTAAAAAGTTGAGCAGTTATGTGGAAATCCATAGTTTGATGAAACAAAGTAATGCATCAGATATGTCCAGTGTTCTTCAACTTCCTATCTTTATGCTAAGCTAGGCTAAGCTTACAGGCTGCCAGTTGTAGGTTCATCGAAGTACAAAAATGCCACCAATGTACTAAAATAAGTCTTCATAGTGCAACTACCTCTTAAAATTGAATCATATCAAAATTTTTACAAAGCTGGAATTGAAACTGGGATACGAGATCAGCACTGTAATGGGACAAAATAATATGATATATAATCATTTCTGAGTTGAAGCTAAACTAAAGTAACTAAAAGTGCAATGCCTTGGTACAAGTCATGAAAAGTACTTTGGAGGACATGGTTCTCTTTCTGCAATTGGAACAGCAGCGTACTTGTGTTGTTGATTATGCCACGGCTTTGCTAACAGGTGTACATATAACATCTACAGTTTAATTGGTTAAAAAAACAAACACCCTAAACACTCCTATGTCCTCTTCTATTACTTTTGCTTGTTGGTGTTAAATGCTTCCTAGGATACTTTGCTGTCTCAAGTCTACACCCTAGACTGTATAAAATAATGGACAAAACATTCGGTCAGGAGACCAATTGGTTTCTGACAAAGAAGTTTTAAAGCCAGATTTTCGTTGTAAAGGGTGCAGCCATGTTGGTCAGCAAGCCAACAGAAACATGCCCACCATATGTCAATCAAAGTTAACTTTGCTCCCAGCTCCTTCAGCCAAACCCCGTCAAAATATTGGCAGAGCTGTCATCAGATATTTACAGTTGAATACGCTGTTTAACATGTACACCCTACAGCTAGATAAAAAGCGACCAACTCATTTAGCTGGTGCTATGTTAACAAAGGGATGGTTGCTTCATTAAGCACCATAGCAAAACAATTCCGGTTGAGGAAGTTATAGTAGCTAGCCATTGGCTGAGTCATCTGTCAATCACACTGAAAGCAAATTTATTGTTTGATATAAACTCTGCTGGCATGGAACAAAAAAAGTCAGCAGAAATAAACATATTCACAGACTGGTTAAAGAAAACAATTTTAGTCTCAGTAAAATAGAATTGATTTTATTTGTTAGTTTGTTTTTTGCATTTTTGTATCACATCAGCTGAATTTATATAAAGCAATAAATTCATTTTTAATATGAGGCATAGACTTTCAATGGGCAGTCAGCTTAGCCAATGACTAGTCAATAATACTCTTTGTCAGTTACCTTCACGCTTTTAACGGTTGACACCAGTGTCAACTAAATGCAGAAGTCACTTCTGATTTTGCCACTGAACATGAAATTAGATACTCCACTGCAAATATTAGCTGGCAGTTGTGCAGCTCCTCCAGTGTGGATTGGCTGAAGGATCTGGTATCAGTCACTAACTTTGATTGACATAAGGCCAACATGTTACAGCTGACTTCCTGTGCTACCCTATTACAATTGTAAGAGGTAAAGAGACTTTAGGCTTTCCTTAGAAAGCCCTTGAGTGATGTCACAGGTGGTTTGTCCAATAATTTCAGTTTATGATTTTAACTTGATGTTAAACTGAACAAGTTTTTTTTTAAACAGATGTGTCACAAAAGTAGCATTTGTTCACTTCATGCAACACTGGACAAAACAGATGTTGATGCCTTCTCAGGGAGACTCCTTCTCCACGTTCACCTTTGAGAACACAAACTGCTGCGGCTCTTTGGCCTTGTGGACCATCTTCCTTATCCCTTTTCACATCAGTGGACAATTTTAGCCCTCAGCGTTGAGTCTGTCCACAGCAGAGCCTTTGGCAGGCTGCCACGGAGAGCTGCCAAAGCTGAAGAGAGCAGAGAGGAGCGAGGGACTGGATCTGGCTGGTGGGGTGGAAGAACCGGGAGTTTGACTAAACAGTGAGAGGACTAAACAGAGGGAGGGAGTTGGGTATTTGGGAAACACAGGAAGAGGTAGCAAACAAACTTTTCTTTCTGCCTTTTTTTTTTTTTACCCTTTTTTTTAATCAAGGGAGTTCATTGCCGACAAGTGGGAGATAGTTTCCCCCCTCTCTAGGTATTTGCGATCCTTTTTCTTTTTTTTTTTTTTAATGTGATTGCTGGTAAAAGAAGGCGTGAACCCGCGTGAAAAATCCACTCACACACGTGAGCACGCGCGCACAGACGCGAGCACCTGTTGTTGCTGAGGGTTCCCCAAGCGCAGTCATGGACATCTGCGTCACCGTCCCCTGAGGGACCCCGCGGCTCCGTGGAGCTGTTATCTGACGGGGATCCGCAGCAGAAGCTGACCTGCGTGTCCGGGGTCCACCACAGACATGTCATCCTACTTCCAGCGCACCAAGGACCTGAGCAGGACCTCCAGGAAGTCACTGACAGATTCCCCGCCGTCCTCTCCGTCCTACACAGACAAAAACTTCAGAGTAAGCTTTTTCTGTCCAGCACCAGGTCTAGAGTTTAAAGCTGTGAGGAAGATTTTAAAAGTCTATTTACATAAGCCTCTAAACAGTTTATTTTCATAAAGACAAGCGCTGATACTGCCCTTTGTTATGACAAATATAGGCTTTATATAATACTATAGGCATTTTTAAATGACTATTCAAGCTTGTCTCCTGTTTTACCTCTTAAATCTAAGGTTGAACTTCTTGTTGCATGAACTCAGTGTGTTTACGTTTTGGTCAGATAATCACCCAAAATAATTTAAGATCTCACTTGAGGCAGTTTTACAAGGCATTACTCAGAATTTTCTTACAATTTTGAACCAGGCAATGAATCAGTTGCACTCTTGGATGTGAATATTCTAAGGATTTGCTTGACGAATCAACCCCTCATTTCTACTTATTTGTTGACCTGTAAAAGAGAGGCAAATTTTTGTTCTGAGTCTGGCTGTATTTTTCTGGAAAATGCACTTGGATTGAAGCATTCACTGCAATTTCCTGTTATTTTTTTTCTTTCTAAGTGCGTTATTCTCTGGGGTCTAGTTTGACCGGTGTGTTTGTGTCAGTGCGTCAGCCTGAGCTGAACTCTATGTGACAGGCATACTTAAAAAGAAAGAAAGAAAAGGAAAAGAAATGACACAACATGACTCACTCAGCTCAGAGACATGTGCAGTATTGTCATGCAAACTCTGCAGACAGTCTCATGGTTGCACACTTGCCAGCAATAAATGCTTCAGCGCAGGTTGGGATTTTCCAGTGGATTCTCCTCCTTTTTAAACAAGGTGTCAGCGTATGTCTGCTATATCTGTGGTGAAACTCGTGCATTAATTTTCCATGATGTCAGTCAGTCCTGAATTGGCAAAAGTTTTGCTGGGAGAGAATACAATGCAGAAGAGGGTGGGATCCGGTAGATACAGTATTTTCAGCACACGCTAGGATGTTTTGATGAAAGCCTGGTCCTCCTGGTAAAATCCAATGTGTTACAGCTGTGAGCAACAGGAAGACAAATAAACAGGAATGCATTTGCATGACTGCCTTTGCATAGCAGTGATAAGCGTGTATGTTTTCTCTACTACTGTATTTAAGGACAAGTTTGAGGTCATGTTTGCATTTTATACCTCAGTTCTACAGCATTTCAGAAACTGAATGTTGTGTTTGCAAGAGCTGTGGTTTTTGTTTCACATTAGCCTTGGAAAAAAAATTCACAAGCTTTCAAAAACTAACATAATTTTTCAAAGATTGAACTAGTCAGTTCAAAAACAGTTTGAACCTGAGAGTTTTGTTGTGTATGGGTTTCTGAGCAGAATGTTCTTCACTGAAAGTAAAATTTAAAAAGAAAACAGACTTTGGGGGGAAAAAATGGAAATTTGAATCCTAATGAAGCTTTGCATCTTTTGAGATTCTCTAAGACGAAATGGCTAAAGTGAGTGAAAGTGGAAGAAAGATATTTTATTGCTGTCTGTGCAGCAACAGTCTCACTAGTGGGATTAAAGGTGGAAGGTGTGTACTGGGTGTACATCTCAGATTTTCCATCTCCAGTCATCCAGTCAGTGACAGGAGAGTCACGCTGTGAGAGAAAGAAAACTTGGCTGAACTGTACATGATCATTTATTCCTTTTAGCAGCTTGTGAGTGTGGTCAGTTTGTGTGTAATGTAGGTCCCGACAGTTGTGTTTCGTCATGCATGCAATTACAGTTTCCACCAGTGTGAATCCCTGGTGTTGATCATCTTCTCTGCCATCTTCACCCTCCATCTGCTCTGCCCCACATAGTTTGCCGAGCAACATTTGCCACCTCTTATTCCCTCCAGCATTCCTAACAAGGGAATCAAATATGCGTTGCTACTATCAGAAAGGAGAATTTCAGTGATGGCTTATTTTCTGGCCCCAGTTCAGTTAAGATGAAAAAAGGAGCTCCTGTAATCCCTGCAGGGCTCAATCAAGACTTTACTTAAATTAAGTTTTTTGTTGTTTTTTTTTAATTATTCAAGTAATTTCCTAATCCTTTACTGTGAAATTGGTTTGCACACAGGAAAGGTTTCTAGACCTTCAAGCAGACTTCATGACAATTTATTCATGCAAGCAGGGAACCAATCATTCCTGCTGATTAATGGATGAGTTCCAAGTCTGATCGAGGAATCTCCCTGCTGTTACACACAGATCGGAGAGGCTGAAAGCTCTTCTCGGCTCCTTCCTTGGCTCTTTCTCATCTGAGGTTATGGAGGTCTGATTTTTCCTGGATGGCTCTGTTAAAGCACATGACCACATAAGGACAGGCTGCGCCAGCTCAGTTATGTAAACACTTTCTGCAGAATGGCTGCTATGACGCTGCGTGAAATCTCCCCCCACCTCACCAAAAGCGAACACACTGATTACGCTTGCTTTTGTCGTAAATTGTTCTCATTAGGCATTTTCTCGTGTTGGAGAGTACATCTGCTTCTTGTTTCAAACAGCTCAGACTACCACACAAGACGTTTATTATAAAGCATTTCCAAACCCGGGTGTTTAATTTGTTCTTTCCCAGCAGGAGGGTGACTCTAAATCTTTCTTTTTAACCAGATCTGCGAGAAGTTACATGATTCGTGCTAATTCGTTGCAGGGACAACTCTGAGGTAATATAATTTCTAACAAAGACTTGTGTAATCTTGTGTAGTACAGAGTGTAATCATAAGAAGGACATCAGCAGCCATAACCAGACTCCTCAAAGCGCAGAGACCTGCCAGGACAGTTTAATATCTGCCTGTTATCTGAGGTCAGGCTGCAGCCTGTCATACTTGACATCTGATGTCATGATTACATGTCTGTGTTGCAGGCACTTGCAAGGCCTCTGCTGCCCTTTCTGAAAGCTTACCAAACTCGGGCAGGCTTGACCTGCATGAACCTCATTAGAGCAGCACTGAATTATGTCTCAGTTCTGCACACACTTCTTCTTTTAGGCTCTGGGAGTGCCATAATAATTCAAGAAGAAATTTTGTTTTGTTCTTTCTCAAAATGGAAAGCCGTTCCTTTCCAAGTCTTTGTTTATTCCAGTCAAACAAATAAATCTGGATCTAAGCAGAACAGAGAAGCTGTGCTGTTCTCATGCTCTGGTACTGGCTGATAAAACTAATGTGGCTCATTCTTCTTTTTCATTCCAGCATGACAGACTCTCAAGGTAAGGATTTAACTTTTTTTGTTCCAGTCTTGTTGCAGATGCTTTTCTTGAGAGAAGATAAATTTTAAAAAGCTTCACTTTGCACTGAGTTTGAGCCACGTTGCCTTTAGATACGACTCCAGTGGAGAGAGTGCAACAGAGAAAGCTCTGGGCCGCACCAGCTCTTACACCCGGAGGGAGACGAGGCTGGCTGCTTTGAATAGACAGGAGCAAGACTCCACTGCCAAAGACTATAAGAAGGTAGAGCACCAACTCAGTCTTCAGTTTAAACAACCACGTTGTCGTGTGACTGGATAGATTGGGATTTGTGCAGATTCATGCATGGTGTATTTTTTTTTTTTTTTTGCTCTGAAGTAATATGACTCACAAGAAATCATAGGTCTATACCTGACTAAAATATGTTATCAGAAGCTATGAGGTCATTGGTTGTACTGCTATTAAATATATTTGCATCAAGGTTTTGTGAAGCTAAATTGACATGAACTAACCTTTTAGAAACCAGCCCAAGTCATTGGTTAGGTGAAAACCATCAGGGGTGTATTTAGCATTTTTTTCTGTCTGTTTACTCCAATATTACACCAATAATAAAACCCTATTAAATTATTTAAACTATATTATATTGAAAATAATACAAAGACAAATGATAAAATGTTTGACAAAAAGAACACAGGTTTAAAAGAACTTAGAACTAAAGCTGCTGTTATCTCAAGATCATCAAAGTTGGAATGCATGAAAGTAGAAAATCGTCCTTTAGTTGGAAAATAAAATGAAAGTAATTCAGACATCCATCAGTCCAGCTCTTTAAAACTGGGGACAGTTTTGTTCTGTAGTTACTTTTCCTGGAGGGGGACGCCCAACCAAGATGACTCCAAAGGCCAAACGCAGAATCCTCAGTAAGATTAAAAAAAAAAAAACACAAGTAACAAATAAAGCCTTGAAGACATCCCTGGAAATGTCAAACATCTTTTTTTTTATCAGTCTGCAATATGATAGTCTTTAAGCAGTCAAGCTGTCCATGGCAAAACACCATGGAGACAGCTGCCGCACAACAACAACAACAAAAAAAAAGCTTCTGACCTGAAGTTTGCCTTATCAGAACCTCATTCAAACATTGAGGTACAGTGGAGGGAATATCATGATTTGGGCATCCTTTGCTGCCTCAGCACCTGGACCACTTGCTATTATGGGAGAGAAAATTTCCAAGATATCCAAGACTCTAAATGTTTAATAGATGTTTTCAGTAAAGATATGATAAATTATGGTTGTGTGTGTGTTACAAGTTCAAACATACTGAGTTTGTCACTTATTCTGATTTAAATGGAGAATAGATCATATTTTATGGTAAATTTAATGAAGAACATCAGTTAATTCCAAGGAGTTGTTTTTTCTTTCCATCATAAATTTTGGACAGCTCCAAAATAAAAAAAAAACAACTCTCCTCCAGAATCTTCTATTTCGTATATGTTTTATTTGTGGTTTGCTTCACTGTCTAAAGGATTGGTAGAAAGCTACAGAATTTGTTTAATCAATCGTTATCCTCTCAATTTCCAGATGTATGCAGAAGCTTTGCAAGAGAATGAAAGGCTCAAGTCCAGGTTGCAGGACAGCAAACAAGAGTTGGTCAAGATTCGTTCCCAGCTGGAGAAAGTTACACAGGTATCTAAACTGCAGACAACTAGAAGAATATAACAGCAGAAATTGTAACTAAATGTAAAATATAATGGATCAAAGTTGCAACTGTCTACAGCTTTTTACTTGATCTGATTAAAATCCAATACACTTCTGTAGACATTCTTCCTCAGTAACATCACCACTTTAACTCTATAGAGGCACGATAGGATATCAGAAAGATCAACAGTTCTTGAATCAGAGAAAAGGGTAAGTGCTTTTTAATCTCTTGGCATTTTGCTGTTCTGTTTGATCCTGTGCTGCTGCTCCATGAAGATGAATGGACATTCAAATATGTTTGTGGTTGGCTTCTCCTGCAGTTCTTTGTGTCTTCTCTATCCACAGGAAAAACAAGCTCTCGAGAAAAGAGTGTCAGACATGGAGGATGAATTAAAGGTCAGTCTGTGCAAAAATAAATAGTGTGTACCCACCTTGGGATTAAATGGCATTTATTTCTTTGTCTCAGACACAAACTGGGCTTCAGTTACCTCACTGATGTTTTCTCCAAACGTTAACTGTCCTTTAAAGTACAAACCTCCATCAGCGTCCCTTCCACTCATGTTAAGTCAAGCATGTCTAAAGTGTTTTTGCAGAGTAAAGTGCACATACAACACATCCCGGGTCAGTGGTCATGCAGGTGGGACTGGAGCGAAGGGGAGGGAAGTTGGTCACAGCCTTCTGCTGGGCCACTTTCTGGCAGGCTGAAGAGGAGCTTGCACTGCTGCTCCCCTGCTCCCCTCATCCCACTTTTGGGGTGAACATTGTGACCTAGTTCCAGCTGAATACCAATGCCTGTCCAAGAGTAAAAGACCAGTTTTTGTGAGACATTCCTATGCTGCTCTGTGTGTGTTCTGTCTCTCAAAGAAGCACAGCTACAGATAAGCTTCAGGCCTGAACAGGAAAGTACACATGAACATTAGAATATCATAGCTGGACTTTAAAAGCCACACACACACAAAAAAAAAACTTCAAGGCTTAGGTAAAGAACATATAGAAATCAAAGAAATCTTTTTACACACAGTAGATGTTTGACTCCCGTGTTGTCATGGTTCTCTCAGCAGGATGCCCCACTGCGGTTTCGCTGTGGGTACCAGCCTTGAGAGCTTGCTGTTTCGGGGTAGGGGGTGGGGATGGTGAGTGGTCACTACGATGTGGAGGGAGTGATTGACACCTGCCTGTCACCTCACATGTTTCTGGTCTGCCAGAGACTGGTGCATGTTTGCACGTGTGGACACATCCTTTCAGAAGTACAAATGCCTCACTGTGTCATAGCTGTGCAGCCTTCATCTGTAGCCATGAGGCACCTCCAGGGGACTGATTTGCACCCCTCTCTCACCAAGTCACTTCTTTATATCGAGCAAGCTACACATTTTCCACAAAGGGGAGCTGTTCAGCAGTCATCAGCAGCTCCTAACTGAACTGAAAAGTAGCATCAGCACTTACAGTCAGCATTACAATGTTGCCTTCAGTGGCAATTCCGATGCTGCTATTCTGTGTGTGTGGCTCATCTTCTGTTTGCTGTGGTTCCGTCTCACACAGGGAGGGGGGTCAATTTTAGGTAGGGGTTTCATTCGTCATGTGAAACTTCTGGTCCAGTATTTGGCAGGCAGTAGTTTCAGGTGTTTCTCATCAGTAGCACTGCCTAGCCTTGTTTTCCCTTTATTAAATAGTAGCTTTGCAGGATCTTACATTTCTTACAGAAAAGCTTAATTATTCTTGACATCTACTTAAAATTAATGAATAGCTGTTGTGTGTTGAAACACCTGCAGACCCCGAGAGTCGAGTCAGAACTGATTTAATATCAAAGGGCTCACTATTTAATGAGTTTAAAAACCAGTGCTGGTAAGTATGCTCTCTCAATGCTCTCCGTCCTTTCCTTCACAGTTGCCAAGGGCATCTATCCAGAAATGCTAGGAGAATATTATAAGCATGAATTGTTAAGCCTTAAAACCAGGCTGCTTCAGATTACTTTTATGTGTTTGGTTCTGTAACTAAGCAGTTGGAGGCCTTTTTTAAACATCTTGGTCCATATTTAAGACAAATCTGTGTCTGGATAGGTTAAAGTACTACACTTGACATGTGTGTTTATGTGGTCACTTGTTTTGGGACCATCAGGTAGATTAACTGGCCTTATTTAAACCCGTGGTCGTCATGCATTCCTGATGGGGTCAGTAAAGTATGAGTTGAGGTTAGGTACACACCATTAGGCATGAATTTGTTTGGCTTAACATTAGGGTTTGGTGGTTCACATTTAATAGAAGTCAATGCATCTTCCTAAAAAGGACAAGCTCCAAGCTTGTGTGTGTGTTTTAGGTGGTTTACCCTCAGGAATAGTGTGAAACCACAGATATTTCAGTTAAACCACACTGAGGTTTACCTCAAAAAGTCAGACCAAAAAAATGGGGAAATGAATCATTTCCTTTACTGTAGCTTGTACTTGCTAGACTCTTGTATGAAATTGAAAATAGTGTTGTATATTGTGAATTTTTGTTAAAATTTATTTCTTTTCTGCGGAAAATTTCACAGTGCACAGTAACGCCTCACTGCCTTTAACATGAAGTCCACTTTTACAGAGCACAAGCCCCAAAACTTGTTGCAGCTTTTCTGTTTCTTTTCAGCATATCCCTGTTGTGTAATTATTTGTTTATATAAGTTATTTCAGATGAGTCCAGCAGCTGTGGTTGTCTCATTTCCTCTGTCTGTGTGGGTGCATGCCTGTATGAGTGGATATGGACACAGTCTCTGTATGAGTCTGTCTCTTTGCACATGGCCTGCCTCCCTGCCTGTTTTCTGTGTCTACCCCTCCTCTATGTCTCTCTCTCCCCCGTATGTAGGCTTTCCCTGCTCTGGCTCAGGTCCAGTCCTTGCGGAGGATGAACGAGCGTCTCCTGGCTGAGAATAGAGCCATGCTGCGCGTCCTTGCCCGCCTCTCTGAGACGGTCTCCATGCCAGAGACAGAGGACCTCTGATCCTTTGAGAGATCATGCGCCCTCATTTCCTCCTTGCTTCCCCCTTTGTCAGCCACATAACCTCTACACTTCTCTTTCACTCTGGTGCCTTCAAAGCCACTCCCCCTTCTTCTTTGCTGTCTTCCTCTCAGGCAGGTCCCACACCTTTTCAGCTTTCTTTTTGCTCCCACTGCAATGCATCCTTCTTTGCATGGTTTATTCACCCATTATGCAGCATGCTGCTTTCTATAACATGACCACTGCATCGCCGGTTATTTTTATTGTCATCTGGATTGAAAATTTTGAACCCTAAACCATGAAACATACAAACATTCAGCAAAGGCACTGATTTCACCGACAAAAGAAATAAAATGGGCAAAATATGTCTTTAAAATAAGTGTGTGCTGTGTCACTAGTTAAGGCACAACTCCAGATATAAAGGTGATTTACTCTCAAAAAGCATCTCTTTTCCTGAATCACAAGCTGTAAAAGCAAATTTGGCATTGTTGAAAATAAGGCCATTTGCATCTCGAGTCTTCTATTTAAAGGCCCAAACATGAAGGTACATGGAAGCGGGGCAAAACGGCTCACCTTGCTCCAGCCCAGCATTAAAATGATACTGAATGATTAAATAGTAAGATCTGTTAAGAAATTTCTGAGCTTTATAACAAAGCCTTGTGTCTTATATTTGTGAATTAGTTTTAACCTTTACTTAACAGGCACAAGTACTTTTTTTTTTAAACTTCAGTGAGCAACCAAGGTACAAGATCTAGTTTTAAAAGATTAACCAAATGTTCAAGTGTAAGAAGTTGCAGTTCCTCAAGTGACCACAAGAGGCTGGCGCTAAAAGTGAGTCAATCTCTATAGACTGGTCCATCCATTTTCTATATCATCTGATTCCATCTACAGAGTGATGGAGGTCTGATGGAGCCTATCCCAGCTCATGATGAGCAATAGGCCTGTCATGAGCTGGGATGAGCCTTGTTGCCCTTTTCCACTGACCTCCATGTTAAAATATCAAATTTTACGGAATGACTAGATATCACAGGGAGCACCATGGTTAGTGGTTTAGTGGTTACTACTGTTGCCTCACAGCAAGAAGGTTCCTGGTTTGACTCTTGGGTCCATCGGGAGTCTTTCTGTGTGGAGTTTGCATGTTCTCCCTGTGTTTGCGTGGGTTTTCTGCAATAGACTGGCGACCTGTCCAGGGTGCACCCCTACCTTTCGCCTGTAATGAGCTGGGATAGACCCATGACCCATGACCCATGATCACAGGATTAAGTGGGTACCATCAGTTACCATTTGATACACAAGTAGCTTTGTTTTTGTTTGTTTGACTAAGAGCTGCATTGCAGGTTATACTGTCAAACAGCTAGCTGACATCACTTCAGCTACTTTTAGTAAACTTTAAGTAAACATTAGAGCTGTGAATTAAGACCTAACACAGCACAATAGTTCTCATTTTAAAGATAATATGCCTTGTTAAGCTGTTCATTGTACTAAGAGACCATCAAATTTTATTGCTTCAGTTATTTTAATGAGATAAAATAATTTATTGGAATATGTCAGTTTAAGCAGTATCTCCAAAATGGCAAACTGAAGCAGCATGCAGGTTAGCAACAGGTGCAGGGCTAGCACGGGCTTAATGTTCAACATATCAACATATATTAATTATAAAGCGTTGGAGGTAGATTTTGAGACATTTTGTGAATCTAACCAGCTTACAATTGCAGCAACATATCTGGTATATGGATGTATGGTACAAATGTATTTGAATACTCCCAAATTACAAAACCTTTTCTGGATCTGCATTTACAACACTGCACTGCCACAGTGGTGGGAATGTACACTGACATTTGGTTTAGATAATGTGTCAAATAAAATGTTGAACAAGAATGACATTGACAGAACAATCGAAAATTCATAGGGTTTGAACATGATGATGGTAGGTGCCTTTGCTCCAACAGTGGTTGTAGTAATTTGTCTCAGGATGAGCAGAAGGTTTCTGTTTGTCTCTGGCATAAAGAAAACACTACACTAGTGGCTATTATCAGTCACTGGCCCTTAGAAGAAACATGGCCTACAAGGAAGAATTGATGTTCTCTAAATTTTGTTTTGTTTGACTTCATTCTCAGTCACTTTTCACATTGGACAGCAAAATGTTCATTGACTCTTCACTGCATGATCAAATACTATTAAGCATGTCCAGAAACCACCAAATATACATTCCTAAGAGTGTATATTAAGTGGGAAATTTCTAATTTTTTTTCTTACTCTTTCCAGGTCTTAACAGAGCTTAAGTCAGACAACCAGAGGCTTAAGGACGAGAACGGCGCTCTCATTCGAGTCATCAGCAAGCTGTCTAAATGAAAAGATGTCTGAATCTCATGTTCTCTGTCTGTGAAAGCTCCTACCCCAAAATGGCAGTTTAATCATTTATTTCACTTTCTTTTTGAGTCACCAATGGGTCAGTTTGGCTTCATATGCAGACTTGGATGATTTCTGTTGGAACTTTTGTGGGTCCAAACAGAAGTGTGAGCAAGTTTTAATCAAAATGAACACCTAATATGATGGAGCTACTATTGATGTCTGTCCTTGGTTATTATATTTACATTGTTTTTCACATTCTCACAACTTGGGGACCAGATGTACTGTTTGAGTGGAATTTCGAGGTCCAGTTCACACAATTATAGGATTTTGCATGAATGTACAGTACCCTAAAAATATACCAAGATAGTACATCAACACTTGAGCACTGCACTTAGATGTTTTTAATAATATGTTTGCTCCCAGAAAGAGAAAACAATTGTATTGACACAGACTCTAGTGAATTGAGGGATTTTATATTAAAAAAAGACAATTATGGAAATATTTTTGAAACAAAAGGCCTCTGAGACCTTCAATTTCAATTTGGTTATAAAAATGCTTTAGTTGTAGCATTATGAAAATCAAACCGGCAGCAGAAAGGCCCCATGCAGGGTGGATATGGCTGATCTTCTCTCAAATGGACACCACTTCCACAATCACAGTCAGAACTGATGTTTTTTTTTTCCAGAATAATTCATCTTTAAAATGGCCAAGTTGCTAAACTGAGGAGACACTTGTAAATAAATTAAAGAAGAAACAGTCAGATTTTTATGTTCATGTGGCAGTTATATTTATTTATTTATATATTATTAGATTTAATCTTTACTTTGCTGTGGCTTAACTTTTGTTTCAAAGGAATACTTTTTTTTTCATTTTTTGGACCTGATGACAATCTTTATTTTACTCCTCATTCTGTAAATCACATCACATACTTTAGTACCAACAACCTTTTAACAGAAGATGTCAGCCAAAGTTTTGTGTATTTTTTATGAGGCGATTACTCATATTTTATCTTAGCTAAGATTTAATTTATTTCAATACACCAGGCCACTCAAAATAAACTTTATTGCACCAATTAGTTCATGGTGTGTGACACTGGAGATCGTGTTTAATGGTACTGAAATACTTTTCAAAATTTAGGATCCATTTTTTCCTTTATTTTATGCTTGAGTTTCCAAAGTGATATTAAAAATTTTAATTTACTTCATTGAAATGTTGAAGTCAATTACAGTAGCATTAAAAGTTCCTCTCCTAATGTCTCTCTGTTTTAGCTCCAGTAGCTTTAAGACCCACTGTGTTTGATTGGTCAGTGGATTGATCCAAAATCACAGAAGGCAAATCCGGTCATTGTTTCTTTGAGCTGTGCCAGACATATAAACGTCATAGCAGAAAATCTTGGACTTTTAAAGGATGCACTACTGCAGTTCAGGTGCTGTGTTTGCTGTGAGAAAAGAAAAATACTCTTTTTGGCGTGGACTCTAAATCTGGAGATTTTTTACAAGCCCAATATGCTACATGACATTCATATAAAAAGGGGAAAAACGTTTGGAGGCGAGTGCAGAGCATGAAACTACCACAGTGTCTACTACTTTTCCACCTTGCAGGATGTTACAGTAAACAGTATGAATGTTTTGAATGACAGCTTCATATGTATTCACTTTGCTTAAACAAGTGTAAAAAAAAGTGTTTGTTTTTTGTGAACACACTGCATATTAAACACAAACAAGTCATGGTTATTAAAAGGCCTTTATTTCCTATTTGTTTTTACAGAACTGGTAACACATATGATAAATTTGTAATAAGTTATTTGGTTCCTTGATAACTTTATAAGGATCCCCAACGCATGTCCACACAAGGGTCAAGAGGAGTTTGTGAGCAACGTTTGTGTCCAGTCAAAGGCTAAAGCATGCGATCCACAGTAGGCACAATTACTGACATGAACACGCGCACCACAACACTAGACACGAAGAAACACAGCTAGGGGACACAACCTGACTGTCCTCTGATGTTTTGAAGGAGTATGAAGAAAAGCTGTGGTGAAGCAGGAAAAAAATGAAAAGGAGCCTTGAGAATGCGGCTGCATCAGGGATGAGAGAAGGAAGCCTAACCACTGGAGAGGGGAGTCTGGTACGGTCCTGCATGTTTGGCAGTATACAGTATGTCCAAGTTGTAAACATGAAGGCCTGCATTCCTAACACTCGGCAAAAGCAGGTTCATTCGAGACATCAGCGAGCCTGCTTCCTGTTCGGCATCATGATACTGATTGATGGTCACATATGAACAAGACAAAGACACAAACAGAAAAGCAAATATAGAAAGTATGGCAACAAAATCTCCAGCATCAGCTCCAACACAGGCCCACATTCTTTTATAGAGATATACATCACAATAAAGAAAAAAAACCAGAAGAAGTTATTACACAGTAAATGAGTATAAAATAACAGAGAAGACAAAACAGCATGTTTCAAAGTGGAGTCTTTATCCACTGAGGGGCTCCTCAACAAATTTTGACGAGGTGTTTAATGATCTACTCAGCTTTGCATGGTTTCTCCTTTTTAAATCTTAGCATTTGTTCAAAATCAAAACAAACCACATCTGTGCTAAAGGTGCTCTCAAACCATCTTTGCACAAACAACACAGCCTCTGATGCTTTTGTACATTAGGTATTATACATCTACACAGCCATCAACAGAACAGGTAATTTACCGTTTTTAAAGCATAACTAAGATTGTTGTTTTGAGTATCAGTCATACACACATAAATATACATTTAACAATGAGTTATGTGTCTCGTGCATACAGACCTGCACTGTACCTTTTATAATCTAATGATGTGTATTTGCACCATGTCCACTAAAGGGCCTATTTCATTGGTTTATACCAACTGCATATGCGCGCACAGCTCCCAGTCTCAGTCCCCCATAGAACTTATCCGGTGGTCATGTGACTGCAGTGACCCGAGCAGTAAAAGGAAACGAAACAAAGCCCTCAGACGTGCTATGAGTTTACCTGTAATCACATTCGCCTTATCATCTGTTGCACTCCTTCTCTGCTCTGCATAAACTGTTATCTTGGTTCTGCAGATTCAAACATTGGCGATGAATGCAGGCAACTGTAAGCAGGTGGTGGCAGTATTTTTGAAATGCACTGAATTCTCATATTTAGACTGTACTCAGTGCATTATTTGGTCACAGTCAATAGCATTAATTCAACAGAATATTGCTTTAGAAAATGTGGAGCATCATGCAACACACTGAAGACTGTTACCAGAACAGCTGTGGCAGTTTACTTCAGGAAAATGCAGTTACTGATGTGAGCTTTAGGGAACAGTTCCACTCTATGGGAATACGCTCATTGCATTCTTGCCAAGAGTTTAAATATTTTCTACAATTTTTTCTTCTCTCAAATCTGTCTATCAACAGTCTAGGTAGAATATCTAGCTTGATACAAAGTGCACATACTAAAATGCAGAAATTATAGTTTTGTTTCTTTTTTTTAAATTCTGGACAGTAAAGCTAACTCCTACTCTTACCCTAACTTAGCATAAAACCCTTGTAATGAACTGTATTCTGGCTCCCGCTTCTTCTCAGCACCACATATATGTAGTTTTTTATTATCATGTTGTCATTTATGCTTCTTAGATAGTCTGCCTTTATTAGCCAGCAAAGAAATCCACTCTTGTAGAGTTTGTTCAGGAGACACAAAAGTCCAATTATTCAAATGTTATTAATTATTTCAAACAAAAAAGTATTTGATCAGGAATAGAAAACCTAATAACTGTTATGACTGAGTTTTTGAGTTAGAGTTTTTTTTATTATTATTTTTATTACTTAGCTTAATTTATTAATTAATTGATTAATACCCAGTGTTTAACATGACCCTGTTTAGTTAATTCCTTACTTGTGTATTTTGTCAATTTTCTGTTTCCTCTTAGACTAACGATGATGTTACCTCCATTTCCGCTTCATTTATTTAAATTATTGATGTGAGTCTATGTGTGTGCTGAGTGTATATATATATATATATGACGCACATCTATGCAAGGAATTTACACTCATTTGGATGTGTTTTGGTGGCAGTAGTAAATTTTTTTTTTTTTTAATTTAATTTAATTTAATTTTATTTTATTTTATTTTAACAATTTTGGTTGCTTCTGTTTTACTCCTCTGACTATTTTTAAATTAAATTTTATTTCACTGGGTAGTTTGGTTTCACACACTGTATGAAAAATTCTTCACAAATAAAATTTGATTGATAGACTGAGTTTATCCATCCACCAAAAATCTTTACCCTCCTCATCCCTGTTCAAGGTCATGGGACTCGGCTGGACCCTATTAACAGGAAAAAGGTGTTCATTAAATATTTTATTTTATGTGAAAGTTATTTCTAATAGTGCAAAGTAAAAGTATCAGACCATTTCTTATCTTTCTTTGATGTTTTCATCATGTTTTTTTATGATCGGAGTTAAGTGTTTCCCTTCATGGTAACCACTCTGGGGATATTAATTTATGTAGCAGCTCACGCTTTTAAATCTCTAAATGTGTGTATTCTTAAGGTTATTATGAGTCACAAGTGACTTACCAACCAGACATGCAAAATGCCCTTAGGTTCATACTGAGGCACATCTCTTATACTTCACTGCTTGCAAATTCTGAACATGAGGCCTCTAAATGTTAGTCTATTAAATCACATCTGATGCCTTAGTGAATACATTCATCTTCCATAAATATCCCACAATCAGACCCTGTAAGTTCTCATAAAGTGTCACTATGTAACAATATGGAAGCATTTTTTAAAGTTTTTTTTTTTTTTTTTGATGAGTCATCATGTACTCTTGGCAAGAAAGCAAATTTCCCAAAATTAGAGGAGTCTTAAATTTCGTTTCATGTGCATTGTAGACAACATGTTTCCATTTTTCCAATGTCTGTGCCACAATGCTGTGATAATCATAATTATATGCATAGTTCAATGGGAGGGATTCAGGCTTAAACCTTGGGTTGCACTGTGCTAAGTTTCTCTCATTTTTGATGCCATATTGGTTGCTTGAGAAGTCTGCTTTAAGAAAAAAAATCACAATGAGCTTCAAACCACCTGTATTGTGTTTCTGATTGTACGAGAACATTCTTCTGCAAAACTGGAAGAAGAGAAACTAGAAGAGTGACCCAGTTTGGTTCATAAATTGCACTCAGCCCAAGAATAGAACATACTCTCACATATATATCATTTTAGTATTATTACTGAGAGCCTATTGTGATATCTATTATTAGTTCTACTATCAAAACAAGGAATATACATTACTAATCACAATACTGTAAAATCAGCTACCTCTATGAAACAAGGACATCAATAGCTCTGAAAGTAGAAAAAGACACACTCACTCTACTAAACTCACAGCCGTTCTCAAAGCTCACATTTACAGTAGAATAGAGTTTGCCCTCTTGATGAACAAAGACATTTGAAAGGAATGTAAGTGAAACATTGGCCACAGAAAATGAAGACTTCAGACTTTTTTTTCTTCATAAATAAACTCTAGCTACTCATCTGAGCTCTAAAGAGTTAGTGCTTGAGTTTTATGGCTTTCAGTGGTATCTTATTAATTTATTTTGCTTACACGTACACATATTGTATAATAAATACAGTAAAAGAGACACAGCCATGAAGTTTTTCCAAGTAAGTCAAAAAAAAGGAGAAAACTAATCTTCTGAGCAAAGAAGGAGAGATGAAGGGATTCCAAGTCATTTGTGTTCATAGAAAGGGGATTATTCATCTTTTGTCCCCTGGAAAAACAGTTTATATAAAGATATGGATCATCAGACTTCATACTTGTTCAGTGCTGGCACAAATAACACCTACAACCAACATAATCTTGTATTCTAATTACCTATTTCAGAGTAACACAGTCAAATCTGCCATTAGAAAATAGTTATTGTACAGACTTGGAAATCCCCCATACTAAACATTAAAAACTTAAAATATGCTTTCTTTTTTGTATAAGAAAAAAACAGCAAGGAAATAAAAAAATTGACCCTCGATTAAAATAAATGGCAAATAAATGTTATCGAATAAAAAAAACTGAGCACAGGGAATTTAGATAGCAAGCATGCGGCTACATTTTCATCCTACATGAACTCACACACAGTACTGGACGACACACTTGCTTTAGAATTTCAGGCGTGGAAAGTTTCTTATTTCTAATAGTAATCTAACGTTTGTATGACATTCTCTCCAATGACCCTCATGGAAAATAAATACACACTTTGTTCTATTTAGAAAATATACAGTGCATCTTTTTTTTCCCTTTGTTGTGTTATTAAAATGGCAAATTACAACCATTTACGTACACGAGATATTTTTGCTTTGTCTCTAAAACATGCTCTTATGTACAGTATTTTGTATAAACATGCAGAATCAACGTGTATGAACTATGTATATAGGCAAAACTACACACCGATGGGTTGCTGATTGCTTCCATGTTGCCTTTTCTTTAGTGTTGCTTTACCAACAGAACAGGAAAGGAAAATTGATGTAACATGACAAACAGAATCTTTTTTAAACAATAATTACTGAAAAAGGAGAAATACACAACTTTTTTTCTTTAGTCTTAAAAAAAAAAAAGTTGTGCTAATGCCTAAGAAGTTAACTGCATTTTCTTCATATTGTACACAGTCAACTGGTAGTTGATGCTCTCTGTAAGCTCTTTTTTTTTTGTTTGTTTGTTTTTTATGAATAGCAAAACCAGCAAGGAAGCACACTGGGGTCCAAACACAATGCATACCAGACCTTTTTAATAACAAGTGAGCCGTCATCAATTTGTTGAGGCCTGATGAGCTTTGGTCAAGTGACGGTTTGGATTTTGTTAGCAAGCCGAAGTTTGTCCTCAAAAGCTTCTCTTCAACAGAATGCTAATTTACAAATATAGAGAGCCAAAGATGAGCTCGTGCTTTTTTTTTTTTTTTTTTTTGGTTCAACTAAAAAAGGAAAAGAAAAATCAAAATCCCACTGACATTTGTAGCAGCAGTAGTAGCAAAAGCTGAAAATTCAGTAAAATATACTTTAATTGGCCTCGAATGTCCACAATTTCTTATTCTGAGAGATATGCGGCCAAAGAGGTCAGCAGAGTTGAGTGCAAGAGCGAGCTGAGGTTTGTGGTTGGCTCAGCTGGACAGTAAGATGATCGATCACTCGAGAAGAATTTAGACAGCAGAATATTAAAAGCATTTATTCGCATGACAGGAATATATAGACGTGCTTGTACTGCTGCAGTTATACCTCAGAGAGAGCTGGGGTTTCTTCTGTGCTCATCGGTAAATCGTTATTAAGCTTTACTAAAAATATAAAGGGATAGCTTCTGCTTCTGGCGACGCTGACCTGCCTTTAAATCCAGAGACACGATGTGAGATCATGAGGGTGTTTTCCAGTCTTTGGCCCTTTATATTCAACCACATGCATTCTGTGAAGAATCCACTGTCAATTTCAAAGGGGAGACTTGTCTGCATGTTCCACAGAAAATCTCAGTTTCACAACATTTGATCACAAATAAAACCACACGGATCAAACAACAGTGTCAAATTACCACAGAATAGAATAGAATAATACCCAGTAGTGCAATTATATTCAACAGTTTGGTAAGCTGTGTATAAAATACACATGGATCAGCGCCTTCTTCCAGACCATATCTCTGCAACCAAGTGAGAAATGTATTACCCAAACAATTAAAACACATATCCATAAACCAAAAAAAATAAACAATAAAAAGCAAAGATCAAAAACAATGAAAAGAAGCTTTTAATAATGCACTCCCTTGCTCTTAATAAAAACCCAGCAGTTATTCTCAACATAAATTATTAAAGCTCTAATTTTTGAGCATGCTTGCACAAAACATGTTTATTTAAAGTGCTTAAGGAATCAAAGTGTTTTAAGCTAAACAAATAAAAGGAAAAAAAGAACAAGGAAAAAATGAAATGAAGAGAACAACACCATTAACTGGAAGGCGTCCCTGGTAGTTGAAAATTGCTTATTTTGATACTTGGAAGGCTTGTCTCCTTTATGACTGTAAGACGGTTATAGGGATTCCTTTGAAGTAAAAACCCTTTTGTCAAGTCCATGACTAATGGCAGTAGCACTGAACAAGTGAGATAGAGAATCAGAGGCGTTGGGAGGGGAGGTGCTGGACGGCAGGCAGTAATCGACACCTTGTAAATATCATGTCAGTAGTGGTTGGAATCAGTCTCTGTTGTACCCACTCTGATATTTCCACACTTTCTGTTGTTCAGATGACAGATGCAGATTTTTTTTTTTTTTTTGCTCAATTAAATACACAAACACCCTATTTTCTGAAAATGTGTTATTCCCTCCCTCTCCCAGTCTCGCTGTCTCGTGGATAAACTAACAACAAGCCGTGAGCCTTGGAGCATTTAAAAGCCAACACTATGAATGCAACAATTCGTTTGGTGGCGTATCAGAATAAAAACAACCCGTTTAGGAAAAAAAGGCATGACGTTTGAGCTTCCTCTCAGTCTTCCTGAGACGATGGGTGGAAGGTTAACGAATCATAAAGGCAGTGTGTTTGTGGGTAACTGGATATGTGCCTATCTCTACTTGGCTACCCGACTCTAGGAATGTACTTTAAACTAACAGAATCGTCGAGTATGATAACTGGCAGGTGTGGGGCATGGTGCATTAAACACCTATGGAATGGACCTGCTTGTGTTATTCCTCTATCATATGGCAGTATAAAGCATTTTATTTAATAAGCACTATTCTAAGCAAACTGTGTCGCTAAAGGGAAAAGGTGAGAAGTACAATATGAGTGAATGGATGTTTTACTCCCTCTATCATCAGATTTCTATGTAGCACTCCTACTGGTCTTTGTTGTCTACTTTGCTTTCTTATTAATGGAACAACAACCCCAATACAAAAATAGATCTGAAGGAAATTAACTGAGTATCTGTCCATTCATTAACGTGTCTTCTTTTCTCAGTGACATGATTTAACAAAACATGATGCTCTTTCACTACATTTCCCATCATGTCAAATGGTTTCTATGGATCTTTCGAAAGGTGTCAGTGGGAGAGGAAGGTGGTTGAGGGAGCAGATGGGGTGTTCCTCGGGAATATACACTGATATGTAGGATTTGGGAGAACAATAGGAAATGCATGGGTGGGTAGGTGTGGAGGTGGTGGGAGTTTACTTCTTGGCAGTCAGGGCTGCGAGGGCGGCATCCACCTCCTCCTCGGGCTGCAGTGGATGCCACTGGGCGATGGGGCGACGGGGGTTTGCCAACATGTCAGACCAGTGTTTCAGCCCAGCCCCCGTGGACTTGCTTCCCACCCAGATTTTCCCAATGGCATCATTCTTGCCAATCTTGTCGTAATCCAACACTGTGATCACAGCTTGGATTTTCTATGAAAATAGAGAGGAAGCATTACAACAAGGCTCAAATTGTCAGGACTGGCAAGAAAATCATTTCAGTATCACTATTTTCCAGCCAAAGCATTGTGCTTAGTGTCTTTTTTTATGCTGGTTCACCTATTAAAACCAGTCATGCTGGGGTGGTGATGGCTGAGACTTGCTGCTATCTGTGTTGAATCTAAAAAAATGTTAGGTTTTTAGTGTTCTGCTTAGACATATTTTTAATCTAGTGCAAGTGCAGTTGATTTATTGGATAGTTTTTCATTTTTGTATTATGGTGAGGTACGTGGAACACTCATGTTTTGATACAGTTGCATGGTAAGTAGTGAAAAGTGGGGATAATTGGATTTTACAACATCATTTTGACAGTTTCTGAAAAATATTTTTTTTGCTATTTTGTGTTTATATGGACTGCATCTAAAGCTTCAGTCAGCAGACAGTCAAACAGCCCACTTTTAAAACTCATTCAGCAGCAGTTTCTCCCTTGTGTATTTCATCAGTGCAAGATCTAATCTTAATTTTTTTTTCTAGTGGGACTAGTGGCTTCCCGAAGCCTCTTCTGGTTGCCTAGCAACATCATGTGTCAAACATGACTAGGAAGACTTTATACTAAACCAACGGCAGTTAGTTTTGTGATCTGTGTTCTGACCAAAAATAAAGCAAATAAAATTTGTGAACAACTATCAAAGTATTTTTTCCAAAACTACAAGACAGTGTCAATAGGAATATCAGAACAGGGATGTGCTGTCTGGTCCCAACAATATCCAAAACATGTCCACTAACATTCCCATCCTAAACTAGCAATCAAATAAGAGCTGGTCTCTCATAGACAGACCCATTTTTACTGTGATGGCGAAAAGAGCAGTTCTGCTTGAAACCAACCAACCAACCATCTTCTCCACTGTGGTTTTTATTAGCCTTTTATTTCTAAATCTGTAAGGAAACTAAAAAAATAAAGTGAAATCATTTGAGAGGCTCAGATGTTTACTTTTATTAGTAATTACTAACCTCTGAGGTCATGTTTCTCAATGTTTTTAGTAATATGATGTTAAAGGTTTTTAAGGTTTGAAAGGAGAAAGTACACATTTCTCATGTCAAGTAACAATGGATTAATGGAATCAATCAATCAATCAATCAATCAATCAATCAATCCATCCATCCATCCATCCATCCATCCATCCATCCATCCATCAATCAATCATTCACAATCACCTCCCAGTGAAAAGGAAAGCATGCTG
>JAOWBL010000022.1:13541326-13588237 GCA_028564865.1 Zenarchopterus dispar
ATCCATCCATCCATCCATCCATCCATCCATCAATCAATCATTCACAATCACCTCCCAGTGAAAAGGAAAGCATGCTGTGCAAGCGTACCTGCAAAGTAAAATCACAAGGAATCAATTCTGAGGGAGCTAATCAGTTTTTGTAAACATGTTCTTTGCAGATCTGAACAATCCTTAAGCAAAAGAAAACATTCAGGTATGGATTAAAACTTTCATCAAAATATGAAATTTCCAATTTCTTCCATGTAGGTTGCAACTGAAGGACATTTTATATGGAACTTTTTCAGTTCTGTTGACCCTCAAAGTTCAACCACACTCACTCTGCACAGATTTTCTGTCGGTCTGTCCAGTGGGTTTATCTATCACGGGAAATATGGGGTTTAGTGCCTTGCTCAAAGACACTTTGACACGTGGACAGCGTGACTCAGAGATTGAATCACAACATTCATACAAAAGCCACCCAGCAATTCCTGGATGCCTGATGATACTTTGGCCACACTGAAATAAAACTACTTACAAATTCATATTTTCACATAAATCTGCACTGAAACATACTTCTGTGTATGTGGAATAATGGGGTATTCTTTCCACCTCTGATAAACCTTTTTTTTTCTCTTTTTTAATACCCCTCCATGTTCATACCTGCATTTGCTCCAGAGGAATCTCAAAGCTGAAGGACTCATTGTAGTAAGGATTCAAAGTGTTCTTCTTCACTGTCGTCTTCTTCTTCTTCAGTCTCTTTCCATTCTGCAGGAGATTGATCTTCACATACGGATCTGAAAGCAGAGATAAGGCAAAATCATGAGCATGAAATAGAAATCCTGGTATCTAGGTTGCATTTCTGAAATCCGCCGACAGATGGGGCTAGTGCTAAAGAAGGAAGACTAAGAAGATGATGCAGGGTGAGCACTGCAGCTTCTGCACGTGAGCACAGCAGGGCTACAGTGATGGATGTCACGCTGCAGGACTGTTCTTGCAGTGAGCAGTGAAACAGCCCAATGTGCAAGATAATGGAAGGTAGCATCTTTTCCTCACTTCTGAATATATAAAGCGACCCACCTGACAGTCCACCCACGTCCATTTTCTTCAGGTTCTTAGCCTCCAGGATACAGATGGTGAGTTTGCCAGCAGTGGGGACGTAACGTAGGGAGATGCAAATGTCACCCAGCTTCTCTGGCTGTGAGGAGGAGGAAACAGGCCACAAAGTTAAGAGAGCTCAGAAGCAGAACCTTTTGTACAATACAGAAATAAACAGGCTGCACTTTTTAAATATCATTTTAATACAAATTCACAATATCAGTGATTTATGTTGCATCCATTTTTTTTCTTCATTTTTTTAAACACATTTGAGACTGTGAGTGAATTAATTGCAGATTTTAATCTGTAAACCATGCCTTTGTATAAGTATTTTTCTGTGCATGTATATTGTAAAGTGAATATTCTGCACATGTTCAAACTGAAAGTGATAGGAGCAGTGCAGCAGGTCTCTGAGGAATATTGTGGCAGTTCAGTGAAAGGGCAGACCTCACCTCCTCTTGATCTGCACTGTCCAGATCTCTCCACTCTTCGATTGGCTTTGCCAGGTCGAGGGTGTTCATGGGTATCTTTATCTCTCCAATGACATCATGTTTCGAGAAGCGATCAAAGTCATAGACGGACATTACCAGAGTCTTCCCTCCCATCTCTTGGAATGGTATCTGAAAGACAGAAAGTCATCAAATTTCACTCATTTCTATAATTCAGAAACAATAAAAAAGCAGCGGTGCTCCTTTCTGCCTTCAGCATCTACTTGCTCTCTACTTTTGACTGTTGCACCTCCGTTTTAAGTCACTCTGTATAAATTCATATATTAAATTGCTAATATGTAACACAAATTACACATTAGTAACAGTTTATAACGCATGATATCAGGCCCATCAGAGCAGAACTGGTTTTGACATTGGCCTGCAGCTCAGAATTCGATTCGCTGGCTTTATAACATGCTGCTTCAGCAGAACTGTCTGACTTTGGCAGACCAGTAAAGCTGTTGAATTGTTTTATATAGAGCTGTGTCAGCACGCAACGTGCACCAGAGGTGGCCCTCTCCTTTAATATGATTTTCGACCACACTCCCCTTGTCAAAGACCTTCAACATATCAGCCGCTTTTTATCACTGTTGGACAGCAGTCTGAGTTAAAAGAAGACAAAGCCTAAGCACCTGCTAAGAACTACAAGACAGAGGAGAAAAAGAGGAGTGGTTCATCTTTAACAAAACACATCTCCCTTTCAAGTGGCATGTTGTTCATGTTATTTTAATGAGTAATGAGTAAAAGGTGACCACCTCCTAGTTTCAGCTTACCTTGAAAATGAAAGTCTCATTGAACACAGGATTAAGTGTTTTCTTGTGAACCTTTGTGTCAAATTTTTTCTTCTTATCAGGAAGTACAAAGACTTTGACGTAGGGGTCTGAGGTGCCACCACTGTCCATGGAGAGGAGATCAGCTGCTTGCAGGATTCCCACAGTCAGCTAGAGAGTACAGAGTTATGGGATTAAAATGCAGTAAAAACACTTGCCAAGCTCAGCCAGAACTTAGCTTTTTTTGTTTTGTTTTGTTATACCAGCAATAACCAAATGAATACCAGGTATGTGTGAGTGTGCTTACCTTGTTCTCCTGGAAATCATAATCGATGGAGTACTGCAGCTTCCCAAGCTTTTCTTTTTCTTTCACTTCTTCCTCTTTCTCATCTCCAGTAAGTCCTGGCTCCACATCCTCCTCTTCATCGTCATCATCCTGTTGTTTCTGGAATGATAAAGGGGGACAGGTGGCAAAGAAAGGTGTGAGAGGACAATTATGGAGCGGCAGCTGTGCTGAACACCAAACCCTGGGTATCATCAGTCAGCTTAGTCACAGCACCTACCTTCCACTTACCCAGTGCAACTAGTGCAATCTTTTCATCGATGACCACAGTTGCAACCTGACTTGATTTCACTAATTCTTGGGTGACACCATTTGCAGTTTTTTTTAAGGGGTATCTAAACCTAGCAAGATCAGAGGCAGGAAATTTCTCCTCTCTTCTCAAATGCTGTCGCAATGTAATGTCAATGCGACTTTGCTGTTTTAAGAATGCTACAAAACATTAAATATATAAGGTGACAGAAAAATAGGACATCTTTACTTTGTTATTTAATGCGGTACAATAGTCTTGGAAAGTTTCTTTGAACCTTTAAAAGCACTGATTATGAAGCCTCAAATTAGCATGACTCACTTAAGTAGCGGTCAGTAATGAAAAGGCTTTTGAAGGAGAAGAAGATAAACAAATCCAAAGTTTGACTCATTCCAGATGAGTCATGTCATGCTGTTCAAAGAGTCTTAAACTCCTTGAACAGCATATCCCATCAGTGGAAAGCTGTCTCAACAGAAATGAGCCAGTGTCACAAATGAGAATAGAGGATATTAGATAATACTTTAATTTATGAGTAAAGTCAGCTTCCAGGTAAAAGTACCTTTCACTTCAGCATATATCAGAGAAAAGAAGAAAAACATAACTTAATCAACAAAGACTTTTTTCACTGAGGCATTATTTAATAGGAACAGTGTGTGCAAAACTAACAGCACCAACTCAGTAGCTTTTAAAACCACCTTTCTCAGCACTAACTTGAAATAGCCCTATTTTGTAATCATACCCCTTCACTGTGAAAAAGCCTTGCCTTTACAAAGTTGCTTCGGTTCATAAGGGTCTGCATTCATTTATACACAGTTCTTCTAAGGTGGTGCCACAGCATTTCAGCTTGGTTGGGATCTTCACTTTAATCCAACTTCAGCCAAGCTTTAACTATCTGACAGATATTCTCTGATACTGAGATAAGGTACTCTGATATCCAGATATGTTAATTTAGTGACTGTAAGGAGCCCAGGTCTTGAGCTTGGAAAGCAAGCTCAGATCACTTCTTTTCCTTTTAGCTGCTCCCTTCAGGGACTGCCATAGTGAATCATCTGTATTCATCTAACCATATCCTCTGCAGCCTGTTCTTTCACACCAACTAGCTTCATGTCCTCTTTTCCTAATTCTTTAAATCTCCTCTTTGGTCTTCCTTTAGACCTCCCTTCTGGCAATTCTAATCTCATCATCCTTCTACTGATATATTCACTATCCCTTCTCTTGCACATGTCCAAACCATTTCAGTCTGGCCTCTCTGACTTTCTCCCCAAAACATCTAACATGTGCTGTCCCTCTAATGTACTGATTCTTGATCGTATCCATCCTTGTTACTCCCAAAGAGAACCTCAACATTTTAACCTCTGCTACTTCCAGCTCTGCTTCCAGTCCCTTCCTTGGTGTCACAGTCTCTAAACCATACAATATTGTAGACTTCCCCACTGTCTTTTACATCTTTCCTTTCATTCTTGCTGACTCTCTTCTATGAAACACCACCTCTGTCATGTTTCTCTACCCATTCTAACCTGCTTGCAAACACTTCTTCACTTCTTTTCCACACTCTCTATTGCTCTGGAATGTTAACACTTAAATGCTTAAAGTCCTCCACTTTCTTTATCTCTGCTTCATGTAGCTTCACTGTTCCACTTGGGTTGCTCTCATGAACACATGTATTCTGTCTAGCTGCAGCTAACCTTCATTCCTCACCTTTCCAGGGCAGATTTTCCTCCACCTGCTCCCTGTTCTCACTACAGATCACAATGTCATCTGCAAACATCATGGTCCATGGAGATTCCTGTCTAACTTCACCTGTAAGTCTGTCCATCCCCATAGCAAACAACATCTGCTCAGAGCAGATCCCTGATGTAGTCCAACCTCCACCTTCAACTCAAACCTACAGCACATCTGTCCAATGTCTTACAGCTGTTATACATGCCCTGCACTGCTCTAAAATAGTTTTCTAATACTCCTGATTTCCTAATACTATACCATAGCTCCTCTTGATACCCTGTCATAAGCTTTTTCTAGACCTACAAAGATGCAATAAAGTTCCCTCTGACCTTTTTTGTACATCTTCAACATTCTCAAAGCAAATACTGGATCTGTACTACTCTTGTTTTACATGCTGTTCACAAACACTCAGTTCTGCTTTTAGTCTAGCTTCCACAACTTTTTGCCATAACTTCATTGTATGGCTCATCAACTTTTGTCCTCTGTAGTTGCCACAATTCTGCATGTCTTCCTTGTTATTAAAAATTGACACCACCACACTTCTCCTCCATCCCTGGCATTCTCTCAATTTCTAAGATATTGCTGAATGTCCTAGTCAATCCTAGTCAAAAACTCTACTGCCACCTTTTCCAGACAATTCCATACCTCCACCAGTATATCATCAGGACCAGCTGCCTTTCCACTCCTCATCCTCTTCAATGCCCTCCCCATTTCAGCTTTACTAATCTTTGCTACCTCCTGGTCCACAATGCTCACTTCTTCGAGTCTTGGTTCACTTTCATTTTCCTCATTTATCAACTCTTCAAAGTATTCTTTTCATCTCTCTATCACATTTCTGGTTCCTGTCAGTACATTTCCATCTCTGTCCTTAATCACCCTAGCCTGCCGCATGTCTTTCCCATCTCTGTCTCTCTGCTTCGCCAACCTGTATAAATCATTCTCTCTCTCCTTGCAGTCCAATCTATCATACAAATCATTGTACGCCCTTTGTTTGGGCTTTGCAGCCTCTACCTTCACTTTATGCTACATCTCCTTGTATTCCTGCCTACTCTCTTCAGTCTTTTCTCTGTACATGCTCCTGCACTTCCTCATTCCACCACCAAGTCTCCTTGTCTACACTGCCACCAGATGACACATCAAATACTCTCTTACCTGTGTGCCTGATCACATTAGCTGCAGTTATCCAGCCATCTGAAGGTCCCTCCTGGCCATCTACAGCCTGTCTAAACTCCTCCCTGAAAGCCACACAACACTCCTCTTTTTTCAGCTTCTACCACTTCATCCCTTGCTCTGCCTTTGTCCTCTTCATCTTTCTTGCCACCATGGTCATCCTACACACCACCATCCTATGCTGTCTGGCTACACTCACCTACCACTACTTTACAATCATTGAGGTTGCATCATCTACACAAAATATAGTCCACTCTTGTAAGTTACCCTATGTTCTTACCTCTTCTGGAAGAATGTATTCTCTACAGAAATTCCTATCCTATTTGGAAGATCTACCACCATCTATTCTTCTGTGGTCTTATCCTGGAATTCAGAAGGAAATGATGGGCAGGTTTGAATACAAAACCTGCCCATCACTTCCTTCTGCTTTCCTCACTTATTGGATGTGGCTGATGTGTGGTGGTATGAAGACCTGAAAAGACTGCGATGATCCCAAATCTGACTGTATAAAAGGGTAACCATTCCGATCCTTGAATGTTTTTAGCTCGTCAGCTTACCATTGACAAAAAAGTCACCACATACGTAAACACATTGGGAATGTCAATGTGTGGCATTTGACTGAGATTTTTTGTGAAATATCAATTTCACTGAGCTCTATTCTCTTCCTGGGGACTTTGTTCATGACTCTGCGCCTCTTGTGGTCAGATTCAGCTTCATCGCAGTCTTCCAGATCTTCATTCCTTTCCTCAGCAGCCACAACAAAACCTGTGATCTCTTTGTTTTTCTTCAAACAAGTACATAATTCCTTTCACTGTAAAATATCCTCTAAGTCTCACCTTGATGTTACATCATATAATGAGATGCTCTCTACTCTCTTAAGTCTTGGGGGAGAACTGTCCTTAATTTCTGAAGTGTTATTTCTCCATTTTGACTTGATATTGTGAAATAATTGTTGACACTGGTTAATATAAGCTACCATGTGTTAGTGTTGCACTGAGGTTGTATTTACCTAATTTTAAGCGCTGTTATGAACTACATGATTTTTGTACTTGAAAATCATCCATAAATTTATGGTATGGGATGTGTGTTCTTTTTCACATGGCAGGATTTGAGTCTGAAAAATGCCTTAGTGGCCTTTAGCTTTTTTTTTTTTCTTTCTTTTTTTTTTGTTATGAGGTTATCAAGAGTGGCACATCCTTTTAAATAACAGAAACTAGTTTGGGTTCTTCATGGCTCTCTCTCTCTTGCATCTCTTTGGGTCCTGTTATAGCTCAAAGGATTGACCTGCTGGGAATGAATCCCAATAACCTTAATTAATTTGGGAAAGTAATTGTTTTTCATATGTGGATTTGGTCTTGGTCAAGGGATTGGTTTTAAAGTTCAAATTGGATTAAAAATGTTTTTGGGTTTTATGAAGCAGAGTCTTCAAATTTGAATACAGGCCACACCAGGGTCTGGCATTTAGATAATTTTAACCACAGTGATGCAGGCAACAAATTAACATTGAAAGAAAATTAAAAATTGTCTATAAAATTCAAGCTTGAAGCATATCTACACTACTTACTACTTACTAACTCTTACTGAGAGAGATGGTAAAGATTTGTACTTTGTTGGCTGACACAAATTTTATAAAGTTTTGAACACAGGTATGAGAAGATGGAATAAGGCACAAAATCAGTTGCAAAGTGAGCAAAAAGCCAAAATGTTTCCAGGTGCAGGCAGCAAATGACTTCCTAATTGAATAAATAGACTTAAAAATAAATAAACATTTAAACCAAACCAAGTCCAGATTTTCTTGCTTTTTTTAAATTTTCATACCTCTTTTATTCCTTATCTACAACAAAATTCAGCAGTCCACTGACAGTTTGCCTGCTCTGAGAAGGAACATGAGGAACACAATAAATAAACAATGATAAATCAACTCTTTTGTTATTGTCCATCCTTCTTTTACCTCATACACAGTGACTCCTCTGTGTTTCAGCTCTTTGAAAATAGTCTGGACTAAATAAACTGAGAAAACTTTGCTTTTTTAGGAGGAAAGTAAATTTAATTTTGGAGTCAGGAGAATATCTTAGTATGGCCTACTTTCCTATGGCTGTCTTCTTGAAAATGTCTTCATAAGACTGGAAGGCCCAGCTACTCACTGACGAGCTGGAAGAGGAACAGGGTACACACACACACACACACACACACACACACACACACACACACAGATAATACGTACTGACACAACCACACAGACGCGCACGCGCACACACACACATCCACACTCTTTTGATGTGGCAGTCTTTATCTTTTTTGAGGTAAATGCTTTTCATTCAAGCATGCCAGGTCACACAATGCAGGATCCAAGTTTATTTATGATGGCAAATGTAAATGGATTACTGTATGGTTTTGGAAGAGAAGTAAAGGTCATGTTTTGATGTTACTTGAAAACCTCTGTATCAAATTTTTGTTAGGTCCAAAAATTTCTGTACCTATGCTCTGAGTGAAATGTAAACATCCATGGAGGGATCATGCTCTACTGAGAATTTCCAGCTCATCTCAAACTTCCAGTAGGGACTCAAAGATAAAGACAGGGTTTGTCTGAATGAGTGCCTTTAGGTTAATCCACTGAGGGAAATAAGAGCTCAGTACTGAGGTTTTAGTAAAACAAATATATGTTTAAACATAAGAAAAATTTTGCTTTTGCTTTGGATTAAATGACACTAGGTAATTTATTACAAATTTAGGCAAACATTCTGGCCCACCATGTCTCTTCAGTAAGACCCAAGTGCTTCAGGGAGGAAGAGGGCATCAATGGCTGTCACCTAGTATGTCAGCAGCATGGGTCATCCAGGAAAGTTACTCTCAAGTCAAGTTGTGGCCATTCAATGGTACCTACTGCAAGGGCAAATGCTGGTCTTTGTCAAGACATGTAAACAGCGTTATCTGTTGTGGAACTGGGAGCATGCTCGCACAACCGGGGAACAGCTTGTGAATTAATGGTCAAGGTATTTTTGAGTTGAATAGTTTGTAAGACATCAGCTTTTGGTTGTGGTCCACAAACGAGACTGTCACAGCGGAAACATGCTCTAAGCTCTCATTTAGGTAAAGTTTCAGCTATTATTTGACAAATATCCAGCTTAGCCCTTGCACATGCATGTTAGTGATCTCTAGTGAGTTGCTCAGTGCACTCATCATTCAAAGGCTCAACCATAGGATGAGTTTCATTTTCATTTCAAACCATAGACATTTAAACATGATTAATTTTTTGTTTTTTTGTATATTTTTTTTTAAATTGCAATCTTTGGGTATTCAAGACATAGCAATTGGTGCGGCATATCAGTTCAGTGAATTGCGAAGCAGCTTAATTGCTCCCATAGAGTCCTCAAGCACCCGCAGCACCTAAGCTTGCAAAAACTAAGGAAGCCATAGCACTCATTGTCATCATGACTGCAATCCAACCCCTCAAAGCCCAGCCCAGCCCACCCCAACCACTGTTCCCACCCTGGCGTGGTCTGCGCTTACACAGAGCGGCCAGAGAGGGGTGCCGCGTGCTATCAGACCTACCGTAGGCAGAGAAGTCCACCACAGTCAAGATACACGGAGCACACATAAGACACAAAGCAAGAAGGAGGAGAGCAGAGACAAAGGAAGAGATTGAACTCACAGCAGACACCAAAGAAAGGATAATCACAGCAAATGCAGTAAGCTACAGTGTAGGGAGTGAGGAAAATGACAGATACTAGGCCTCCTCTTTAGCAAAACTGTATCTTGGAAAATAAGGCCATTGGGTTTTTTGTAATTAGTCAATTTTTTTTAATGTATTCTTATTGCTTTCTTTTCATATTAGCAGTCATCTAAATGACAAACGACTTTATAGACTCAAGGCAACATTTTTGCATGAACCATTAATTTTTGATAGCGACTCTTTTATGAGTGCGAGACAAGCAGTCATAAAACAGGGCTGATTATATAACAATTCTGTCATTTTTCCAAACCTCAAAGCACAAGTGAAAGAGCAACAATAACATTTATGACAAATACATTGAATAACTAAGAAAAAAGAGAAAAATGAAATAAACAATAATTATGGTGAATTAAGAATGCACAATTAAGTAAAATAAAACAAACAAACAAAAAAAAACCCTGTGGGAAATACTCTCGATCTGGTTAAAAAGACATCATACAGGAAAAGAGGAAGTCAACGTGTTAATTTACTGCACTTAAATGTAAAAGATTATCCAAATCAAATTTATGAAGCCAAAGCCTTATCTTTATTCTGCTACAATGCTTCACATTAAGCTCCACAGACGTTATGTAACGGGTTCATGAATAGAGTCAGAGTTATTTGTAGTTTGAGTAGCTTCTTATGTAGTGGAGGTGTAAATTTCCTCAGCCTTGACACGGCCTCCTGCGGTGGAACATACCTCTCCCCCTTTCAGGTTCTTCATCCCCATGTCACCCTTCCCCTTCTTGCCCTTCTTGTTCTTCTTCTTCTTGCAACAGCATTTCTTGATGATGCAGAAGCAGCAGGTTAGAATGAGCAAAGCAGCGACCACAGCAATGGCAATAATAGCCCACGACGGCACTGCAAAGAACACATGCAGACAAGCGTAAGAAGCAAATACTCTGACTTTTGATAAATGAGTCATTCAGCCTGCTTCATGTCATGTCTTCAGTCAGATATATTTAGTGAGAGGTGGTAGGTTAGCAATTAGATTGTATGAAAATTAGATTTCTCTGCCATTAGGAGGAGCAGCCTGTGATCAATACTGAATAAAGACATTACATGGCTACCGATGCCTGCAGCAAAAGGGAAAATCTAATTCCAAAATCATTGTTTAGAGTCACATCAATAAGAGTTGGGGGGTCGGGGGTGGTCTGGATTTTGCCTGGCACTCACGTGGGATCTTGTCTATTTCATTCAGGAACTTGTTTTTGATCTCGTCAAAGGCATCGTTCTTGTTCACCGGCTCGGTGGAGTTGTCAGTGGAGACTAAAGCGACAGGGGCTGGGGTAACGTTCGGCTCAGCGGCCCCCGTTGGCTTGGCAGCAACCATGGGCGCCGTCTGACCCTTGAAGAGGTTCCACTTCGCCATTTAGGCTGCACACACAGTCCCTGGAAAATAACAACAAAAAAGTCATTATGTTTATTAAAGCATCATGGACTTGTTTTCCACATAAACATTAAACTTCACCTGTTTACAATAATTGTAAAAATACACCAACTGTACGGAAAGTTACTTATAAAAAAAATGAAACTTCAAATGTTCAAACAGTCAGTTGTGAGTAAAAGTAGACTTTGAAAGTCAGAAGTTTCCCCAGAGCTGCTTTCTCCACTGGAAGCCACATCTCCAAATTCCCCCAAAAAAATCCTAAAGACTCCTTTAATTGACTCTTGCTTCTTCTGCTCTCCTTGCTGAGGGAGGTGATCTGGCCTCTGCTCAATGCTCCGAAGTTCTGACTTTGCCCTGTTAGGACCCACTAATCTTTCACCTGCAGCAACACACAAAGACTACACTTTCTTCAAAAGCCAGAAGCACCGCTGTGAGCAAACAGCTGACTGCAAACTGAATCTTCAAGAAGAACAAAAACAAACTCAAAAATAACAATAAAAAAGTCTTTCTTCCAAGGACCACAAGGATGGCCAAACCTGGAAGTTCAGTACACACCGAAGCACTGTCATTGTGTTTTATGTGAATTATTCTTATTAATGTTTAAGACACAAGCCTTTATAATCCATTGTCTTGTTGTATCACATGCACTGACACATGAACACATAAGCACAAAAACAGCACAAAGAGTCAGAAATTCTTCTAGGTTAAACCCATGACCAGGCCGCCCATCGTCTCATAGCACATTTAGAGATGTGTGACTCCCTGCAGATTTGGGTTAATCGCCCGATCTATCAGCAGACTCTGGAGTCCTTAATCTCAACTCTGAGGAACTGAATCCTAGCAGGAGGGCTGCTGCTCACATCGTGAGTGAGTAGGAAATACGAATGGTGTACAAAGACTATTGTTTCATTTCATATATTCCTTTACATTACAACAGTACAAAACTGACAGCCAGCTTTCATGTTAGCTGCTGTCGACACTGAGTTTTCTCTTTTTTTTTTTTTTTTTTGTAGGTTGGGTTTTTTTTTTACACCTATGAAGTCAGAGCGTAGCTCCTCATTATCTGGAAGTTTTGCAGAGGCAACGTAGATGGGGAATCCGAGATGACAAACTATGACTCATGCTCTATGTCTAAAACCGATCAAGTCACCCAGACCCACTCAGATTCAGATTGAGTTAAGACCGGAGACAATGGTTATACTACCAAACCTGGATATGAATGCAGGAGCATTTTGATCTGAATTGTTAGCGACATAAAGGGCAGAAACCATAAAATAACTTTTAGAGTTAGAGATTTTATGATTCAAAGCATTTCATTAAGACAAATAGGCACAAGGAATGTACAATAACATTACATATAGGTAATTCCGCTCTCTTCACTATATGTTAGCTATCAGCTCTTAATATATTCTTATGTAGTAGAGACAGGGCTGATGGGTCACTGGTAGGGTTTATACATTAGTTTATACGGTATCAAAGGATCCACAAGACTCATCAGGCCCCAAATCTTCTGTGTTTTTGTCTGTAGAGAGTATCAGACACTTGAGATTGATTTAGCTCCTTACATGTCAAATGGTTCCCCTAAATTGCAAATGTAATTAAATATGTATAACTTTCATTAGACAGTTGTGAATAATTGCTTATAACTGTGCCAGTTCCTAACCTATCCTCAACATATGTTTTGGGTGGCAATAGAAAAAGAGAAACAATATATGATTTAATTTTTAAAAAATATACAAGTTTGCAGCTCTAAGAAAAAAATTATCAAGGTTATGGCTTGTTAATAATCCTAAATAAGCGAATTAGTCTGGGTGTCTAACACGTAAACGGGAATCTAAATCAAACACAAAGCAGAGCTGATAAACTCTTGCTTTTCATTCAATAATTTATTTATTTAGAAAAGAAAAAAGTTAGCTGTGGCTTGGATGGAGGAGAGGGGACAGCTGTTACTGGGTACACGGTTAGAGCTTCAATCTCCCTCTGAGATGAATCCCAGCCAGCTTTGACTGTGTGTGCATGAAAATAAAAAAGGCAAGTCATCAAACTAATGTAATGTAACTGGCATAACAGATGGCTCCTGGTAGACAGGAAAGACGTGATTTATTTAGGAGTGCACAAAACGACGCCCCACTCACGCCTCATTTACACATATGTACTGTGTGGCAACTATCTGTATTTCCAATTGATATTCACATCACGCTCCCCCGGTGTTCTACATTTGGATATTAGTACGGATGGATGGAAACTTTGCTCCAACCTTGAAAGAGAAGTTAATTTTAGCTGCTTCTCAGTGTGCTGTTTTGTGTTATGTTTTATGTTTTCATCCTACTAGCACATGACACCCTGTCATTAAAATGAAATAATATGGATAAGAACAAGAGTAAAAATGAGATTTTAGAATGCTTTGTAAGGTGTAAGTGAAGCGGTTGCCACTAGTGTAACATATGACACTGATCTGTACTCATAGATAAGCCACTGATTACGTTGACACCAGTATTAGACACAGAGGTTCACATAAACATTATCTGACTTATTTCTTCAAAATATCCATCCATCCACATCAAATCTGGAAGCTCTTTAACTTTGCAACATATATTTACCATCAAAAGCACATTTGGGATTCATCGCAAAGGCAGGATTGAGAAAGAAGAAGTAGCAGGGGCTGGATGTATTCCTCCATCTATTTAGTTTTGCCTTGATAATTGACGAAATAACTACAATAAAATTCAGAGAACTTTGATTTTGTAACAATCTATCAGCATGCAAGAGGTACAAGATAGGGTATCTTGCAATCTGACATGATTATGCCCTCTTTACAACACCATCTTGGGTGTGTTATAGATCGTGATGAGTGACCAGTTAACAAGTTACCAATGAGAAAAGAAAATGTACCTGAATTTCTCACATATTTGTTTTGTCTGATTGCTGAGCTCAAGTAAACAGTATCTTACCAGGAGAGGTGTTTAACTGCAGAAAGAAATAAAGTGAGCGACTACAGAGCGTCCAAGAGTCCTGTTTCCACAGGCCAAACAAATGTTCAATCAGGGTTCTTATCGGTTCCAGAAATCACAGTGTGACAAGTGCGGCTGAAAGCAGCCTGCTGACAGAGCGATGAGTGATAGAGCGAGACCTCTGTTCAGAGTCGAAGACAAGCACAAGTATGCTTCTGCTGCTGATTTTATTTCAGTCATGGTGATTTTAGGAAAAAGATGGATCTCCTGTTTCTCAAGAGCCAATTCTCCAAGCTGGTGACATTCAGCTTCTATTTATTGCTACCTATAAATTATTTAAAAGGAGGACGACAGCAGGAAGCATAAGCTTATATTATTCAGGGACCTAGACCAGTTTTTTCATTCTAAAATATGTGCAACTAAAATAACCTGTGCTGCTGATGTTACTAATGACAAACATGATAATATAATGGAACGGTTCTTGAAGAACTGAGAAAATTACTGAGAAGCTATTTCATCTGTCGTAGATTGAAAATGAGTGCTTAATAAAAGTCAAATCTGTGTCTCCCTGCCTCTACTGTATAATATGTTAGTCCAAATGTTGAGACAAATTTTAGCCTGTTTGTTCCTGACATTAGGTCAAGGCAGAGCAATTAAATTAACAGTCATGGATTTGTGCTCAAGCCTTTTATCTCTTCCACTCTGAGGGCAACGGTGAGAACAAACAGAGAGGACACACATTTACACTATTGCTTTATGACACTCACTAGTCCTGTTTCATAGAGAGAACTTAGGTTGTCAAAATTTGTCAGGAAATAGAACTTGTGAAGAGATTGCATATCAAGACAACCGAGCTGAATGACTATATAACAAATATTAGCAAACATGTCACTGGGGCCAAATTTGCCCTGATTCATCACAATATGACCCTCTTTATATGAAAACACACAATACAAAAACTATAAATTTGCATTAAAATATGTATGATATACATAATAATGTTTAGATTGGAATACAATATTTTTTCTGACATTAATGAGTCAGAAAGGTCAGTTTTTGATGCTCAAACCAGAACTGGAATAAATGTTTCATAAGAGCCATAGTTAATTCAGAATTTCACAATTTTCACCATGATGATTGAAAAACAGTATACTTGATAAGTCAGAGAGAATGTTTCTGTGTTGAAGGAGTACATCAAGATGTTTTTCAACCAATCATGCAAATTTTAGTACAAATTTACCATTGATGTAAAAAGAAATAGCTCTGATGATTTTTCCCAGCGTAATTTTCAGGTAAACTGCATGAATCAGTTAAACTGTGTTCAGTTAAATTCTCTGTTTGTTGCCTGTTTGACTTATTATGGTTCTGTGGAAAACATGTTTCCCACCACCATTTGTTTGGAGGAAGAGCATTTGTGTACTTGTATTTGACTGATAGCAACAGCTCCTGGATTAGTTTGGTTCTCCAGGTCTATTAAAAAAAAAACAAACAAACAAGCAATTTAAAAATGTACAAAAACAATTACGTATGTGCCCACACATTCAAGAGTGAATAAAAAGTAATTATTTATCTAAGCAGTTTTATATTTAATACACTAAATCTGAATTTTGAGAGCATCCAGAGCATGTTATATTAGCATAGATTTGCACTTCTTAAAGTTGTTCTGTGTCTCTAGTGGCCTTAATTTTGAAAGTGGCTAGACAGAAAACTTGGGGTAGAGGGGAAAGACATGTAACAAAGAGTCACAGGTTGGGTTTTGGACCTGCACTGCCTGCACGAGGTCATTACCCACTATATATGGTACAGCCACTCAGCCAACTGAGTTATCTGAGCCCTGAGATCTGGGCTTTTTGAGACGTTTTACACTTTCAGCTCTTTGCAGATTTACAATTGCATGCTGTATTTATTTGCTGCTGGAAAGCTTTGCTGAAGCTTGACATCTAAATTTTAAAGAACATAGCACTGATGAGGTCTGATGTAATCTTTTTTTTTTTTTTTTTTGGTAATTAAGCAATTCTGTATTGACATAAAAAGCTGGTTTTTGTAACTACAGCAAAGAAAATTTCATTTTTTAAGCATTATTGCAACAAACTAGAGTTCAAGTTGGCAACGCCCGTCAGAAGTGCAACAAGCCAGTAGCATTTGCAGGATGAAAATGTGACCAATTTATTGAAACATTTATCCAAAAAGCATGGTTGAGTTTGTGCACTTTTCTTTGTTTGTTAAACTTTTGGTTGTTTTTAGGAACCACATACAGTGTATAGACAATCTGAGCTGGTACAGCAGCTGCTACAACGTAACTGAAAGCCAGTCATATGATAGCTTTGAAGAATTCCCATCATTATGGCTCACTGCATAACGGGATACAGCATGTGAGGTGAGATGGCCAGCTATACTAGCACCCCATCTAGGTATTTTTCATAAGAGTAGCATGTCTACAGTATCGGTCCAAAACAAAGACACTGTCTCTATGAAATAATCTGTAGTGGCTTGTTTAGTCTTCAGCATAACAGATACTCACCAGATTGCAATAAACATAAACTAAACCAGCATAAACAAACCTTATATGCCTTTGCTGGAAAACCTTTTTGGGCAACCTCAAACTCTGATTGGCACATCCAAGCAAAGGAGGGTTGAGGATAAGGACTGACAATTAGTTAAAAGTCAGAAACTGACAGCGTACCACTGAACAGGATAAAGATCCAATTAGAGCCCGGGTTCTTTTCCAACAGTAATACCAACAAATTTTGTAAAAAAAATGTCTAGAGGTTATTTCTGCTAACTGACAAATAATGTCTCTGAGCCCCTGTGTATTTTTTTCTAGAGAACTTTACAGCTATTGCTATTTTTTTCAGGAAGTCATAGAAAAAAAACATTTTACTTCAAATTTTGATTGTAACAGTATGCCAGTGAAAGCTGTAAACTCTGTTAAAAAGAGAATTAAATTTGGTCCAGATATTTCCAAAAGTCATCAATTATCGCATACTCGCTTTACACAAAAGTATAACTGTTTAAATTTACCAAAAAACACAGGTGCAAATTTCAACTAGCACCACAAGACAAATTGAATCCCCTAAAATAATTAGATACATTATTTAGAAGATTTGTACATTATGTTGTGCCTAGTAGTTGTTTGAGGCAAAGTCAAGAGATCAACAAAGAAATCACAAATCATTCTTAAGGAAATATGAATTATCATTCCAAACTTCACATGGATCCATCAAATAATTGCTGGGACATTTCAGTTTGTATTAAAGTAGTACGCTAACAAAAACTGTTATCCTGAGAACCTTGCTGAACGTCTGGCTAATGATTTGGACAACAGTTTCACCTGGGTAGCTTCCAGCTGTAGATATATGTAACAGTGTGACTTTGGACCTGGCATAAGAAAATCAAGAGCACTGATGTTGAGGAAAAAACATCCCTAAATAAAGTATGGATAAAAATAAGCAGCATATCCAGTAAGCTTTATACATAAAAAGTAGTTACTGTGATGAACAAAATTCTTGATCGCAGTCTCCCCAGTGAACATCTAATTTTATTGAAGCCTGAGTCAGCATGATTAGTAAAAACCCAACTGCCGAGACATACACAGCCTTAAGCAAAAACTGACCCTTATTGCTAAATAGGTTGCTCTGAGTTTAGCACAGATCACGCATTTTTATTTTTTTCTCTGTGAAAAAAACAGGGTGAAGCAACCAAATGCACTCACATATCATTTTTATTGACAATCAGTCACCAGGTAACGGTTTTATATCTCGCTTAAACTATGTTAAAAATTACATACGTGAAACTCAGAGAAAATAGTGTCAATAGAAAGCAGTCAAAAGGCTAGCTTCTGATGTGTTTTTGTAAATGGGTCATGCTTTAATATATGCACCATATTTTTTTCCTAAATAAAACAAAGCCTTAAAAAATGACGGCATGCATATAAAGAGGCTTTTGTATATTTATACTGGACATTACAGTGGGTTTACTTCAGTAGAAAACGGCAGGAACAGCGGTAGAGAATGATGCAGCGTGGGCTCCAGTTGGAGTGCGGCTGTCCCTTGCAGCACATTACAGATGATGAACTGCAAGTGTTTTATGCAGTAAACAAGAGTCTTTGAAATGACTAGGTCTATGAGGTTATATTTTTTAAAGAAATGCTCATACACACTATTGATCTATCTCATCATATACCGTCTCTACCATCATTAAAAGTAAAAATATGATTCACTTAGAAGCACTCAGCCATATCTACAGACTAGGCATCCACACCTAATTACCCTACACCTGTCAAACTGATTTGTCTCCTCACTGTATGATATCCTACAACCACATTCATAAAAATTGCTCCTGCTTTATCTAACATCTTGTGTGCGATGACTGCTCAGTGTGACATCCTCTCCAGCAATGGGAAACCCCAGCCTGCAGATAAGCCCACTCCATGAGGGTGGGGATCGTGTTTATCGAGCGCTTATTAGCACCCAAGTCAGCTCCAAAAGAAAACAGCCTAAGAGTGAGCACAAGTCGGGCAGCTGTTTCATTGAACAACAACAAGTACCCTGAATAGCAATTAATTACCAATCTACAACCACACGGCCAAGTTTGTTTTCTCCTGGCGCTGACAACTTGCCTCCATGGCAGTTCACACAGCTGTCCTTGCAAGGGAAAATCTCAACTTGTAAACTTGCAATTGCATCCAGACTTAAGATTAAATATAAAGCATGGCTCAAAACCTGCAAACGTGTTAGCAGGCACTTGGAAAATGGCTTCTGTAAATGGAAGGAAAACTGACAGCGGGGTCACATGACAGTACCCCGGGGCAGCTGTTCAGAGCAGTGGGGCGGCAAATTAAATATTGAATATTAGGCACAGTGAAAAGATTGCTACGATCAAAAAGAAACAACTGCAATAGCTGCTTGACTATCATCAACCAATAGATGACATGTGTTCTCAAAGATGCAGAAATCAAACCAACCCCAAAGAAACCATTCAGCCCCCACTGTGGCCCCTGCCATCTGTGACAGTGTGGGATATGTGTGGGTGGGCAGAGTGTTTGGCCTCCAGCTGAACTAGCTGTGCATGCAGCGCAGCTTCATCTCCTCTAAGTCTCACTGATGTGATTGCTGCAGTGAAATGGGTGGGATTCTTTGAAAATTCTACAAGGAATTTGAGACTCACATGGCTTTACGTGCTGGAGAGACCTTTAATTTCTTAATTCGTGATTCAGGCTGATGCAACCTTGAAGCAAATTTCTTTTACAGATGGTCTCTCTCTGAGAAGTTACGTCTAAGCGCGTGCTCTAATTTTGTAATCATGCTTTTCATGCAGCAGGACTCTTTCATCTGAATCCCAATGAGCTATTTTTGGCACAAGCGAAGTTGCATAAGTTATTAAGGATATCGTTTACTGGGTTTCTCAAAGGGCTTCACATGCATCTTAAATTCATGATCAACACACTTGAGGGTGCTGGAAAATGAAACTAATGGCTCCGCCAGCACCGAGTCACAGTTGACTTCTGATCTTTCTGCACTTTATTTCAATTAAAAAAAAGAGAACTGCATTTTTTTTGTTTTTTATAACATATAGCAAAACAAACACTACTGTAGTCAGAAAGCTGAAATGGTGGAGTTGTCTCAATTAGAGATAATGAGCTGCTTTGCTCCTGAACTCTTGCTACTCTGAGACAATGCACCCCTGCTGAAATGGACTCTGGGCACCCGTTGTGGTAATGGTCCCATTCTGGCCAAGTCTTAATAAGTTTACAGGAAGGATAGTTATATTGCATGTTATTTACTACAGAAAGATGAGAATGGCGCGGGGCTTGGCCTGAGTCAAACCAAAGTACTGAGCTAAATACCGAGCTACATCACTGTTAAAAAACAACAACAACAACAAAAAGAACACACATTGTATGGCATAATCATGGGCATTATTGATATAAAATGAGATCTTGCTTAAAAAGTTAAAAGAAAACCCCCAAAAGCTCTTTTTTTAAATCAGCTTTAGTGAAATAAAATCAAGAGCTGCCTTTAAATTCATATCTTTCACACTCTAGTTTTCTGTAGCCTCCACAAAGAGCATAGTTGATTTATTGCACAGAAATGTCGTGTAAAGCCAAGGATTCAATTCAGTGTATCCAGTTCATACACTGTTCATCCAGTTCATCATATATTTTTTTAAAAATAGAAAATCAACAGATCCCAGCTGCCTTGTAGAGTCAAATAAATGCTTAATGTATGGCAGAGAAAGATCGACAAGATGGTCTGCTGTAGTGTCAAAGCTCTCCCTCTTTGCCATTTCAAGTGGGAGAGCAATGAAAGTGACAAAAACCCTCAAACACAGCACATGGTGCATAAGACAGTGCCAGGGCCAGATTCTGACTATCTTGACCAGAAGTACTGAAGTCTCCAGTCAAAACACAACCCTGGCAGCATGCCAAACATCTGCCAGATGGGATGGCTCCACTGGCTGTTAAAGCACATGAAATGTGATTAACAAGGCTCTGGCTTCAATACAGACTCTTACATGGAGCAAACTCTTACCATCAAGCTGTCTGTAGACTTGTGTTCACTGCTGTTTGTCAGACATGTGAAAAAAAACTATCAAACTGAATTTTACATGTATTGGTGGAATTTTTGATTAAGATTACTTTTTTGAAAGGGATAGAAAGTGTGATGCTTCCTCCAAGTACATTTGTCTCTAAAGTTAATGTTGCATGTATAATTTAGTATCCTAGTCAAATTACTGTTTAATTGCAAATATCTAGTAACAAACGGAAGCCTGGGATTCATCAGCAACACAGGACATATAAGTACGAACTTGCAGCATTGTTCAGTAGAATGCTTGAGCAAAAAAAAAAAAAGTCAAACAATTTTAATTTTCAATTTAACTGCTTTTCAATCTATTGTTATTTTTTAAAGGTTCAGGATGAAACATCAAACATAAGTGTTATCAAAGCCTTATCAAAGCCTAAAATATTGTTAAATAAAATTTAAAAAATTATAAACCATTTGGATTGACCAAGCATCCCACTAGCAGAGCAGCCTACAGTCTGTCCTAGAATATCGGCAAATCAGTTCTTGCTTGAAGCGAAGTCGTGAATAGAAACCTCCTGGTGGATCACCATCTCCATACCATTTGGTAACATTACACTCATCTGAACTCAGAAGCAACATTGGTGAAAATGTGGATGACATTCCTCCTGAAGGCGTCTCCACTGAAACAAAACAACCATCAAATGAAAAGATCAAAGGATCAAAAGATCAAAACATGAAGATCTACCTAAGGTTTTGTTGATGCAGGGATTATATGATATCCTCTCATCAGAAATCATACAACTAATTACAATCACATCAAGTATAGATGTCTTATTTTAGCTGAAAATAATCTCACAACTGGCAGTGCACTGCAAGTGCAAAGCTCAGTCGATCAGTTTGTGGGGCTCATTTGAATAAGAACATAATCATATCCATGTCTTCTGGGCTCTGGCTTGCCATTGTACTACAGGCAGCTTTTTTAATGCCAAAAAATATTTTTCTTAAGGTGCAAAGTGAGAATAAATCTGCTTCATAATAGCCTACAGTTAAAAGTAACCTTAATGTTACATAAAGGAATTAAGTGAGTAAGCTGACTTTGGGATATTAACAAACAAGTGAGAGAATGTTTACACACTCAAAGATTCATCTTCACCTCATTCATCACGCATGCAGGCATCCAGGACAGGACTTTCAGAGAGGCCCCAGAGCCCTCAGGCAAGCACAGATACCCTGAATGCAAACATAAACACTATAAACAACCATGAAGAAAAACTGACCATCGGTCAGAGATGCCATCAGGGCAATTACACTTCGATGTCAACAAAATGCAAGTGCATCAAGATGTCCTCCTGTCGCCACTGCTGTTCAGAGGGCAGTGACTGAGATAGGCAAGCCAAAAAGGTGATTTGTGCATCATTTCCCCAAAGGCAATTAGAGAAAAGACCTCACCTACATATATCTTACTGGGTTCTGACCCAAAGGGCGGTGCAAAGGGGCTCAATTACAAACCTGTTTGTGTAGATAAAACAATGCTTATTTTCACCTGCAACTGAATGTGACTCAGCTATTGTCAGGAGGGATCCTTGAAAAGGAGGTAGGACGTGTCAGGGTTTGAATGTCGAGCAAGAAGCCGCAGGCATCATTTACAGCCAGTTGCTATACGTCGTCCCTCTTCCCCTCAGCACAGCCCATTTCCCTGCCTCCCCATAGGCCGATTAATCATTCTGTCACAGAGACAGTGACCCAATCTGCATGTAAGGCTTTGTAGAGGAAATGTGACAGAGTGGAGGGCTTCTGCAGCACTGCAGATAGGGGACATCTAATAACATCCAGAAGGAAAAATGCTTTGCAAAGGAGACTTCAAGTGAAAGATCTTTTTTCAAACTAAAGGAATTGTTCAATAAAAAGAACGCATCAAAGAAGTAGCTCGAAATCTTGGGAGAGTTGCTTATTTTCTTTCTGGTGGCAAGTGAGGTGAGCAGCATGATATAGCATGGTCATATCTGTAAGGCTAAACGTGAAGATACCAGCAGCAATAGCTTAATGGATTGCTGGAGCAATTAGCCAAGTACACAAATTATGGTTACCTAAATTATGGTTTCGTTGTGTGTCAGTTAGTTTAAAGAGTGATATATTAAAAATAAAATAAAACACTTGAGAGAATTTGCTTGCAGGTCTGCAGATATTCAAAAGCTCTGGTATAGCATAACCCTGTCATTATGTGTGGGCTGGATTTCTAATCCACTCAGCTGCTGGAATTTGCTGGGTATTGAGGCATCACAGACCCAGATAATAGTAAAGAATTATCCAGTTTCCCCCTCTTTAATTCCCTCCAAATTCACATCACACTGGATTTGCTATACCTTGGAAGAGGGTTGGGGAAAAAAGTTTTGATTAAATTTGTAAAAGAAAAAGAAAGAAGAAGATCTGACAGAAAAAAAAGAGTGGAGTGGAGTTAAGTGGCTGGCTTCACTCCCTCAAAAACTGGCAGAAAAGAGAGTTATAATAAATTATCTCTGGGGTCAGTGATATGACTAAAGCATATCACTTATAATTCATCAGGACATCAGAACAAAAACAATGAGCTTTTGAAATTAAATATATCTATATATATTTTTTAAAAATGGTCATAATGTCTTCTTTAAACTCCTCTTAAACCTGCAAGCATACAAAAGCTGCAGTACCAAGACATATTTTGAGAAAACCTGATGTGACAGTTTTGTCAACTATTCTTTTGGCTTCAAAGATTTCATAGAGGTGCCAAATCATCCAAATGTGTCAAGAAGTTCTTTACAAAACAAATTAATGCATTTAGGCACGTCATATTAACTAAAGCAAGTTCTGAAAATCCTCATTTGCACATGTGTGGGTAAATGTGCCAAAAGGGCCAATTTGAAAAGTCTCTCTAAACATTCTTCTTCAAAAACCTCTCTAAACCTCTCTGTTATGCAACAAGAAAATCAATTCTCAAAAGAAGGAACGATACAGAATGGATTCCTAGAGAGTTTAGGTTTTACCACATGAATCCGAACAGATGTACCTTCTTTTTGTCCGACTTTATTTATTTATTTATTTTTGTCTCACTGCATTCCACCTTCATTTACTTCGCCGTAAAGCAATCCACAGAAACCTTCATAAAATATCTAGGACCTGGGAAGAACATGGAAGCATCTTCTCAAAACCTGGTAAGGAGGTTTTAACTGTCACAGCCTTATAAAAGCAATCAAAATATGCCAAAAGTGTATTGTAAAAATATGTTTCTGAAAGTGTGTACAAAAAAAGTACTTCCAGCTTCGATCTACTAGTGTTGGTGTGGTGCTGGAGGCACAAGCATCAATAATTTACAACCTCTTTGTTTAACAATGTCCCTCCCGTCCATTAACTTTCACACACATCAACCCAGTACATTTTTTTCTCTATCAATCAGAAAACAAACAGAGATAATTACAGCATATTTAACTGGAGATTATAAAATCATGTCAAAAGCTAAAATGTGCCTCATTATTAGTTGTAATGGGTAAAAATACCAAACAATTCCATTAAACCAGCTTGTGAATATGCTGTTTATACTTTCCACACAGCTAACCTCAGAGCAAATTCAAAGATGTTACTGTAACATTGCAGGTGTTAAAAAAACTTGTCCTGTATGATGAAAAAAGTGAGAACACTTTGCTCACTCCCTGCAAGAAAAGCGTTTCCCTCTGCGTCATGCTTGACAATCCCAAATCCACTCCTCCATCGTGAACTCACGGTGCCCTAACCTGCAACTTGAAAGAAACCTCAGTATGACAGCTAGCGTGTTTTTCTCCCTCTAAACTTGAAAGAGTGGCCAAACTGCCCTGTTAACGCAGCAGTACGTTCTGTTTAGTGATGGTGTCTCACCGATTAACACCATCCTCTGCCAGGGACACATCATCACATGGACTGGGGCCAAGGCCAGGGAGGCTGAGTTCTCACCTGGGGTGAGGAGTTGTCAGCAGCTGAGGATTCACAGTTGTAGCTGTGTTAATGTGTCTGAAAGAACTGCTGACTCACCTTTAGAGTCCAAACTGGTTCACTTTATCATTCCCAGCATTGTTCTGCATTTTGAATATTGTAAAATATAACTTGGAGAAAATATTTAAACACAATTAACTAGGCCGAATGTGGATACAACAGTGATGTAGGTCTGAGAGGGCACACCCACTCAACCAATATACTGTAGATTGGCATACAGTTAGAAAGGACCTCTTTCCTTCCTCTTTCTCTGTGTATTTTCACCACTTTGGGCACCAGCTGCCTTCTTGAAGGGAGCCAAAAAAAAAAAAAAAAAGATTGGTGAACTTCAAAGCTTCCTCTCATTTTTCTGGTTATGTATGACAGACTCGGAGAGTATTTCTCTGTGTGAGAGCCACTGGGAGCGGCTGCCTGAGGTACAGGCTTAATGAGCCTGTCTGAATGTTTTAGAGCCTGACAAAAGAGAACCTTCAGAGCATGCTCAGTACCACATCGTCTCCTCCACTACGGGTATTAAAGAAGTAAACATACAACGCTAAGTCATAACTGCAAAGCCAGTGTTTCATTACACGAGTATCTGTTGTCATTGTTAGAATAAAGTGTTCTGCCCTAACATTCAGTCAGGGGTTCTTTTACCTACCTGGACAAACACACCCACTTCGGTAATGGCCCAAACACACCCCATTTGGTAAAGGCCCAAACACACCCACTTTGGTAATGGCCATCACTCACAGCTTCAGCCTCTCCTTTCAGGAAAAAACACTCCCTCTCATATATATATACACTTCAACACTAATTAAGGAACAACTCTACAAATACAACAAAGATCCCACCTCTAAAGTCCCTGTGTGAAGTACATAAGTAAGTATTCTCAGAGTGTGCTGGGACAAGCCAGTGAATATCAGACAGGTGTTTTAAAGCTATGGCCGACTGGCACATATGCAGCTACAATGAAACCAATCTGTGCATATAATCCCTCACATCTTCAGCAGTTTATTTACTATGCTTTTGAAACCAAGTGATCATGTGACCACTCAAAATGTGATCCATTGACTGTTTCTGACAGTGGCAGCACCACATACTCAACCTGGCAGTGTTACTTCAGGTCACATGAATGTATAAGAAAATAAATCTTTATGGATGTTGTACAGTTGTTGGAGTTTTTATTTGTGTTGACAAAGGAGCTGAACCCTTAAACTTTTAGTTGCATCACAAAAGCAACGCCCTCCTATTAATGATGTTATTTTTAATTATGAGTGAATCAAATAAAAATACTAAGCTCGGTGATCCTAATGTGAGGCCCAATACAGGCTGCAAATGTCAGCATCAGGCACTAAGAAGTGAAAGGAGCCCAAGATAGGTTTTGTCCTTGGTACTGTCACCTCAGTGCTGCCTGAGCGCTACGTCCCATGAGAGACAGCAGAAAAAAGAGCATCCTGCAGCACTTTATAAAATCCCCACCCCTCTCTCCATACTCCTCAGCACAACTGTCAGCCTCTTTTCTCTGTCAGGCTATTCAGCCTTCAAAGATGAGGAGCACGGTGGCTTGTGCCTAGTTTGGTACTTTCCACATACAGCATGTCAGACCTAGGGATTATTAGTGTAGTGTTTTATTTTATTTTTTTATTTTTTTGCTCCTCTTGGCTGTTATTCAGCTTTTAGGGAGGTTGTGAGATATGCCAGTGAAGCTCAAGGGGTAAGCAGAGCATCTGGCAGCAGGGCAGCCTCCTGGACACTCTCCAAGGAAGAGGTAGACCTACCAAGTGAGCTAAATTAAGCATGATCAATGACAATGATCTAGATCCAGTTCCACATACCCCCTACGTCTAAAAATGATTCAAAGAGCCTCTGATGTTAAACCATAACAGACTGCGTGCACATTGCACCTGATCCTGGGGTGCAGCAGCTTCCAAAAGATGTTCAGTGTTTCCTTCGAGAGAGTGTGTGAATAAGCTTGAAGTGAAGTTGGGACAACATGCACCAAAAAGTAAAATGCATTTGCATTTTGGATGTACCAAGTGAAGAATTGCTCACAACAGCATCTAGCACATGCTTATTACAGATTCTTCAAAGGAAGTGTTCATGCAATGCTGAGAGGAGAGTTGAAATACACCCTTACCAGCACTACCGTGATTCCGTAATCCTGTTCTCCACAACAGGCAAACCCATTCACCAAACAGGCACTTAGAGTTAATATTACAGTGCCTTAATAACGTCCCTCGCCTCCTCTCCCATCAGCACCAGAAACTGCAGTCCTCTTCGCGCTGTTTCCACTGCAGCAATACTTGTTCTCCTGCATACACACACGTGCACACACACAGTCAGTCACTCTCTCTCTCTGACTGCCCCCACCTCTGTTTTTCTCAGTCCCCTCCTCCTTCTCTCCCTCTCTCAACTCTCTCTGTCTCTTTCACTGAAAGGATCCCCTCCGCCCCCATCGACCTCCACCCAACCCCCCTTTTACCCTTGCTTTCTTTCTGTCTTCCATATCTCCCTCCGCTCCAGCACTTGCTCCTCGGACGGCTGATCTTTGATGCTGCTCACACAGCACTGTATGCAGCAATCTGTGCTCCAACACATCAGGGCAATCCAAACACATCCATATGTTTTTTCCTTTTTGTGCGACCAGCGTCCCTACCCTCATTCCACCAGCGCTGCTGCTTGGGGATTCCATGCGAATCGGATATGTTCCTGAGCTTCAGCTGAGTGAAAAAAGAGGGGATGTAAATAAACAAAAAGAACAGAACTGACACCTCTAGATAACAGTAGGAAAACTACAGCAATCCTGCTGTTTATTGACATCACAGTATTAATTTGCTACTTTGGCTCGCTTGTCATGCAATGCCATTTGTCTGATTTATGGCTTCAGACTTACAGCAACGCCACTGTCATCGAGGGAGATTTTAATCTTTAAAATTTAAAGGATATGAATAAATATCTTTATATAGCCTCTGCAACTGGATGAAATGGATTCTTCTTAGTCTGCAAACTGGTTACAATGCCACACAGGCCCCTTTGCTCCCATTAATTTGTTCCCTTTACAGTCGGCACTTCATCTGCTCATTAATGACAAGACGTGACGCAGTTTTTCGCTTAACACCAGTGGTGAGCCAGACAGTTTGGAGCCCCTCGGGCATTGCTGTATGTCACTGAGAATTATCATCGTCCTCTAAGTGAATCGCACACCTTATTGGCCGGCAATGAATGCTTGATCCAAAAATCAATAAAGCCTCAATCAGTAAAAATGGAAGGCACAGAGAATGGAACATGGCTTTCTGGAAATTCAAAACATGCAGCTGGCGTGGGAGGAATGTAATTTGGTCCTTGTCTGTGGCAGTAGGCTCATGTGGTTACACATGGTTGTTGGTTATGAATTAGAAGGGATTTAGCAATTAAAGGGGGAAGTGCTACCCCTTTAATACTTACATGAAGAAACAAAGCATTATGTGTATATCTTGATGTATTCTTCCTAGTGTATCTTGGCAGTGGAAACCAATAATAAGTTCTTTTTTTATTAAAGTACTTTTCAATTTCTGAATGCTGCCTGAAGCAGTCAAGCCCAGTTGTTGCTAAAGATTAAGGATTCATCTTTAGCAATAACTCACAAATGTTCACGTCACCATTTTTAAAAAATGGTGAGTAATTTCTTTACCAGCTGGTTCGTGAAGCATTATTCAACAAAGCACCAAGCCGTGTATTTGTTGAGATATGTGTTCTCTTGCAGCCTGGTACACAAGCAGGACAGTGAATGTGGGACAGATTCAAAATAACTACACTCATCGTGTGACGAAGAAAAATGCCTCTCACTGCAAGAGTGCTGTGTTTTTAATCGTTTCAGCGTTACAACAAGGCTGAGGAAGGGTGACTGAAAGGCCTTCTCATTGGGACTAATTCTTATGGGGTTTTTTTTGTCTTTGAGTTTACTAGTTAGAAAATGTTGTCTTTAAAATCACACTTACAGAAACAGCTTCTGCGGAGGGGGTGGAGGGGTTGGGCTCCAGTTCCTCCTGCAGCTTCTCACCTCCATATTGTTTTGAGTAAGGGTAAAGGTAAAATGGCAGCACCCCTCTGTAATGTGCAGTCAACAACTCACTAATTTGTGTTTCTTCTGTCTCAAAAGGGTGGCGACATTTTAGACCTGACTGTCAGTTCTATCAAATTAAATCACCGCTGTATTTCTTTGTGGAAGCCTGAGAGATATCTTGCAGCTCAGTGCCCTGAAGCTCTGGCAGGTCTGACTCAGTCTGAGAGGGAACAGGACAATGATCCGAGCAAGATTCATAGCTTGCCGGGTAAACCCATCCTGACCAACGTTGGCACCTTTCCCATGAGTCAGGAAACACAGGGTGACTTGTTTTGACACCAACTCATATTTATGTTCTCGTCATTCTTTTACTATTATTGCCCTGGTAGATTTAAAATTCCCTAATAAACTAGTAATTTTCAGTGCTATTTCTGATTATTACTGAGTAAGAAGGCAAAAAAAAAAAACAAAAAAACTCCATCAGACCTTACTTTGAACTAAACAGGCCAAGTCTCTGGAGATATTCAGGGCAATTTCAAATACATTTTTAATAAGTCATGCATGTGGAGACTCAGTGGAAAGAGCTGCATATCAAAAGCTACTATCCAATGACTGTGTGGAGGCCATTCAAGTACACCACCCTGCATTTTCCACAAAAATCATGCTACAATATATTTCTGTGTAGTGATCTCATATAGCTGCAGTGAGTGCATTACACAGAACCTACAAAAAACCTTTGTGGTTCTGAAAGAAAAGCACATGCAGATGTCAAATCATTCATTTTAAGTGAAATGCATAAAAAAAATACACAAATGTAACTCATAAGCTCTTTCAAATATGATATATACAACATCAATGCTTTCATCGGTGTGTCAAAGCAATTCATTCTGACATCAGTCACTTTTGTGTTACTGTTCCTCACACTTCATTCAGACATGCCTGCGAATGTGACAGAGTCTCACAGTGCATTTGGAATATGAGCCATATTCACAAGATGGGACAGTGCATCAAGTGAGGGACAATATCGAAGTCCTAACAGTCTCAGTTTAAAAAAAAAAAAAAAAAGCCTATTACCATCACAACTCATATCACTGTGCTAACAGGCAGTGGTTGTGAAACATAAAGTAGTGCAGGATGGAAGTAGGTGGAAATATCACTTTTCTCCGAGTTTATGTTGAGTTTATGAGCTGAAGCTTCTAGTTGCCAAGGGATAGTCTCAAAACATTAATGTTTGAGAAGGATTTGTAAGTGGACAGATCCTTTCTGAGATGTGTGAAAAACTTGGTGACCAAGAAGAAATGTTTGACCTTTGTCAGCAAGGGTTTGTACCCCAAGTATCAATGAAACACTTATTTCACTCGATCAGAAACAAAAGGACACACCACCTATTAAAACTATGGAGCAGGACTGAATGGAGATTCACAATTATTTGATAAGGCAGTCTGCGGTATATCAACAAACAGCTTATCAAAAGACTTTCCAGTGCTGTCCGTTTGTCTGTTAATGTGAATGCAGCAGTCCAGACTCATGCAGCACTCAAAGACATGCACTATACATGTGCCACCAGGTCTGACCAAATCAGGTGTCCTATACAAAATGTTATGAAAAAGCACCAGGATCCAGGTGTCACCAGAATTATGGAAAGTGTTGCCTGAATGGCGTATATAGATGCACATGAAATTGGTGAAAAATCAAGTAAAATTGGGGGTGGTAAGAAACAAGCTACATAAAGTGTTCTGGAACACTGTGAAGTGACAAGCTTAAGCTGTAGCGTCAGAGACTTAACTTCATAACTTTTGCTTAACTGTTTGTGTATTACCTGTTACCTATCCAAAATGAGCAAAATCACTCTGTAGATTCCCTGGAAACATTTGGTGTCACATTTCTTTCTTTTAAATATGCTATTTGCTTGGCTTTCTAGGAGTTTTCTATTACTGTTATATTACTTCTGACCCAAATGGCATTCACAGATGCTCAACTGGGAAAAATGACAAAATAAGAAATAATGTTTAAAATGCTTGTTTTCTAAGTAAGGGAAAATGAGAACAGAGAAAAACACATAAACATGCAAACTGTGTTCTGTTAGATGCATGCAGCACTTGTGCACATTATTTGACAGTACCTCGAGCTTCTGTTTCTCAACATTCGGTACATGCCTGTGATGGCTTTGGACATGAAACTATGATGGATTTCTCCTGCTGCGTCATCTCCAAATCTTTTTAGTGATTGCTGCTTTCATGTTGGTGTGGTAAATATTCCACACTGCGGCTGGCAGTCAAGAATTTGATCTGGTTCTGCATCTGTGTGATGGGATGTGGTGGTGCAGATATAAGGTGATGCAACAATGAAATACTTCCTATTTAATTTTAGATGTGGCAGAGTGAGGAGGAAACTGGCAGTAAATGACATGCAGCTCCCATCTACAGAGTCTATCAGCATATTTTAACTCACTGTTTTGAAGGTGATGGTCTACTTATTTTTAATGTGTTATTTGTTTCTTTGTTTTCTCATTGTCATTGTTGTTTGAATTTTCATGTTCCATATGCTACCTTGTTTGACATTTGTTTTTCTCATGGGACATACTTGTTGTTTTATTTTGTTGGGCTTGTATATTTGTACTGAAAAGTGAGATGAGACGGTTAGTCAGGTTTGTGTCTAAAACCAGGATTTCTGGTTGCATGAACCTCCCTTTTAACATGGCTGGATCACCATGGCGATTTACGCTGCAAACCTAACCCGGATCAGAGCAAGTTATGTTTCAAATTTGATATTAGATCTGCTTGTTGGTGTTTCTTCAGAAAATAGTGACACTTCAATTTTTAAACAACATTTCTTGCAAATGCAAGAGACACAATGAAGGCACAGTGGTTCTACACCACTTGAGTGCAGTGTTATTGCAGCCATCAGAAAACTAATAACAGAATAGAATAACCTGTTCTAACATGGTGAAAATGTTGAATATCAAATCAATTTGCTCTGCAACACTGTTGCATTTTATGTGAGATTTAATAGTATTTAAGTACTTGCTCTTCTTGGCTTAAACAAATTGCATATGAATGGCCCATTACAATTTTATTTTTGGTTGAAGTCAAAAGAAATGAAATGTGCCAAGTTACTTTTTCAGTTGGAATGGACACATTGCTAGAACCAGGAAGCTGGACTGATAAATTCTGTTGCAGATCACAGTCATAGTCCCTTTCGTTGCTGTTGTTTTACCTTTCGTGCTTTTCTGGTCCACTCAGTATTGTGTCGTCTGTCTTCCTATCATATCCTTCATGTTGAAATGCCACATACCTGCATTGCAATAACCATGAAAAACCTGCTGATGTGAACTGGAATAGATCTCTGACATCTTATGATCAAGAGTAATTGATCTGCATGAGACTGGAAAGGAATAAAAAGTAATTTTGGTGTTTAAGCATCCATCCGTCCATGTCTAACTCCACAGTTGGACATGTTGCCTATAAATTGAGACAAATGGAAGTTGGTGCGCAGCCAAGAAGACTCCAACGGTGCAACACACGGATATAACGGAGAAAATACAATTGTTTGTTGTCATCTTAAGCACAATGCATTTGTCTCATTGATCCTATTTTATGGAATGAAAATTGAGGGTTCACTAACATCCTCTTGCCAGTATAACTTTAACGGTTTAGTTCATTTTCATGAATCACAGTTCTGTACTTAAAACATGGAAATATTTCCAATAAAATGCTTTTAAAACAAATACCGTTTAATGCTCCACATTAAATCTCAGTCAGTTGTGGTAAATGACTAGCAGGTGTAACCTTTAGCACATGAGCTTGAACCAAAAGCTCACGTTAACTAGCAGTGGTACAAACAGCATTACAACAACAGATAGTACGCCATCGACTCCCAGGAGTTGAATTATCATTCAGCAGATGTTGAGCTGGCTAGCATTTATAACAATGAGGTTGACGTATGGAACAGAGAGTACAATCATGCCTCATGGAGGCAGAAGCATCATAAAAGCAGCACCCACTAACTGCCCTTCCAGCCTGGCTTTTGTCCATGAGGTTTTATTAGCTCTCTGCAGCTCCTGCACTACTCAGCTTACATCACTCATGGAAATGACTCTTATTAATCAGCTGAGTGCTGGGGTGTGCAGGCTATGCAGGAGACTGGCTCACAAAAAGCAAATCCTACAGTAAATCACGCCTGTTCACAGTGGGCTGCGCCTTCATCTTCGCCGAGCCTTTTGCTACTCATTTCACACTGGAGTTGGCTCCCTCCTCTCTGGCACATGCAAAGCTTTTCTCAGTGGAGATGGGAGAGCAGGAAAGACCCAACACATGTTTCATGCTGACATCTAGTGGAATCCAAAACATGTTACTGTAATAGGCTCAGATTCAATGTAACTTTTGCTGCACTGCCTAAAAATGTATCTTGAAATAATTTGGTATGAAGTATAAGTAACTCCAGTCTTCCGAAAGAGTTCAGTTCTACCCTACAAATGATAATAATGAGCATGATTTCCCTTCCAGGTCAGCTAGTGCTTCACACTACAGTTCATTGGAGTGCTATATCATTGGACATTTTCAGAAAGCATCCAGTCATAGACAGTCTGCCATCTGGGGCATGCCATCAGTGAACTTGAGGACACATAAGGAAGCTGGATTTCTGAGGGGAGATCTGTAGAAGATGGAGGCATGTAGCATGGTGAGATGTTCGTGCTTAAAAAGGACAGTCACACCAACAACTCAGGACCGACCTGATCAGGAGAGGAATTTCTTTCTTTGTTTCTTACATCTCAGTTCAACCACTCAGTTTCTGCTTGTGGGATACTCACAGCCAAATTCTTGAATGCTGAGAGACGGCTGGAAGTATTTACAGTGAGTGCTGTCAGTCAGAAATCCTGCAAGAAAAAGAGAATATGAACTCAGAGAGACATGGTCACTTTCAGACTCAGAAATATCTGGATCCTTGGAGGCAGAAGGACACCTTTCTCAGTAATTTGACTAGATTTTTGAAGGAAAGTCGACAGATTTAAAACTCTTGAATGATCTAGAAACTGATTATCAGATGCATAAAATAACTCCACACTGACAAAGCTTAGCGTGACAAAAACATATCTTGTGCCCAGAGAGGAATATTGATAACTGTCTCCCGCCTCACATAAGCTTCATCCAAGTTGATGTCTAAATCAGTTTTGATCCACAAAGCTGGTGGATGAATAGATTATCGCTGACAGCTATTAGTTGCGCACCACTGATCCCTGATCATTAAAATGAAATCATCACCATCACTGTACTGAAACTCTGTCTGTTAATCACAGAGCTTAAACTTGAGGCACCACAACAGACATCCTTGAAACTAAACTCAGTTGGTCCATTGACGTTTTTGCCACACTAATATTTATTCACTTCAAGAAATAAATGATCAAACATTTATATTGCAGCATAGCAAGTTACACTGAATGAATAATTGAAAGAATAACAGAGTAACTAACACAAAGCATTTGTTTTCTGTTTTTTTGTTAGCAAATTTTAAGAGAATAAAATCACTTTTAACACTAAATTTAAGAGCATGACAAAAAAGTTTACACATTTTAGGTAGTTTTGGATAGTTTCATCAAATCAGAGAATTCCCAGTCACAAGCTTTTCCTGTATCTTGCCTTCTTGTCCTGTTAGGTACATAGGGTTAGGGTTAGGCTGTGTGCGTATTCATCATGGTGCAGAGCAAGATACAAATCTTAGTGGGAAATGTGACCTCGTGAAACTGCGCATGTGCATTGTCCGGGTACAAACATATACATGTATACAAACGTACATACATGTATGTATACAAAGTGGAGAAAAACTGTGTCCTCACCAAATCAGCCTAGAAATTGATTTGCTCAACATCAATCAATCTGCAGTCCCGAACATCAACCCCAAAATGTCAAACTATTCCTTTGAGGCAAAACAATTAGATTTACAACTATTCTTGTGGATCACAGTTTTAACAGTCTTTGACAATAAGTCAAATTGCATCGGTAGTTTCAGGCCTATGAATATTTTTTTTCCATGTGTTGCCCAACTTTCTTGCCTTGTTTTACCAAATCAACCAGTTTCATGACTCACTGGACTTATGTGTGTTTTTATAATAGTACTATTAAAAACAACTATACAGAAAACTAACAAAACTTAATTTGTGCTTTCAAAGTAAAGAGTGACATTTCATGAGGGTTAAATCTATCATGAATTTTGTGTGTTATGAAGGGATGATGACTTGAGTAGCAGGCTTTTCATTCATTATTTTGACCCCCTAACTCCATACAGACTATACTGAAAACAATCTGAAGGAAATAGTTTTCTCTTGCTCATACTGGTGACCTTTTAATGCTAGGAGATGCAACTTGAGGTATTTCTAGTCAACATGATGGCTGATGATAAATATCAGCATGACACTAAAGAATCCTTTCATAGCACATACTGGAGTGGGTGAAATAACCTTTTTTTCATTTGTTTTGACTCAAAGAATACTTAAAACCTTTATATAAACATTATGAAAATGTCAAGGTCAGGTGTTTGCAGCTAGCTGAGGACAAAAGCAAAGCTTCAATGTTGCTTTACATTGCATTACTCAAAGAAAGCAGTGGACATTTTCTTACAAAACAAAATATTTCAAAAGAAAACTTTCCATTGAGTGTAATAGGTATCCCAAACCTCATTGAAAGACTTGTCTATTATGTATTATAACCTCTCCACAGAAATAAATGTTACCGCTCAAGGACAAGTTTAATATAACCTAGAAAAGATCCTAAATTTTACTGGCTGAGAGAGGCGACAGACTCTAATGTGTATCATCTCTGATACCATCACATTAAAGACAATTGCCTCTTGGTGAGCGTAATTGCATACTTCCAGACCTATTAACAATCCCAAGGGAATAAACAATGCAAAGGATAAACAAAGCAATTTCATTGCATCTTGAAAGCCCCTGTAACTGAACCAACTTGTCAGTGGATCTCTTGTGGATCTGCATCAAAACAAATATAAGTAAGGTCTGAGTTAACCTTGTAGCTACAGTAGGCTGAAACAACTGATTTACTGCAGAACGCTTCAGCACATGCATCTGAGCCTTGGAAAAACCAGCTAGCTTGGGAGATACACTGAGGAAGAAGAGAGGTGATCGAGCATTTTCAGCCATCGCCCCAAAACTTTGGAATGAGCTGTCTCTGTTCACCAGGCAGGCTGAGTCAATTCCTGCTTTGAAATCCTCTCTTAAGACTTATTTATTCTCTTCGGCTTTTAACTCATTTTGAGTCAACGGTTTTATCTGCACTTTATTTATTGTCAGGTTGACTCACTCTTTTAAAAGTTATTGTATCTATGTCGTTATGGTTTTAATTTCAAGCAGGCTGACCCACTCCTATTAAGTTACATTTTTATCTTTTGGCTATCAACCGTTTGAGACGTTGACTTTATTCTTTCAAATTGCATTTTTTTTCTCTCTATCTTATTCTTTTTATTTTGTTTTTCTTTTATTTTAATTTTCTTGGTATTCAGCACTTTGGCCAACTGTGTTGTTTTAAAGAGCTTCATAAATAAAATGGATTTGATACATCTAAGGACATACTGCAATTTGGACCTAAAGATATTTTTCATTTCTGTGCCAAACTGTCAAAAGAGCAAATTATGTTAACTTTCAGTTTATTATAGTTTATCTAGTTTATTGATACGTGAAAAATGAAGTGTAAACTTGGTTAAATGGCTTATAAACAAACAATGATAGACATTTGGGATGCCCAGGAGGAGGCAGAGCACTCAGCTACCAAACAAACAGAAGGCCTGTGGTTTGATTCCTAACTTTGCAGTGCATATGTGTAAGTGTCCTTGAGCAAAACAATAAGCTCCTATGTTGCCCCTGATGCATACACTGGTGTAAGACTGTGTACACTATGTCTGATACAATATGAAACTGCTGCGGCGTAAATGTGATTTCTAGTGTAGAAGTGCTTTGAAGGGTCAAGAAAACTAGAAAAGCTTGATGTAAGAACCTTTACTTTTCAATGAAGCATATACTGTAGCTACAATCCAGATTGGCAATCCTTCGGATTTACTTTCATTATATCCTATCATTAGAAAATTGTTTTTTTTCTATAGAGGAGAAAAAAAAACAGCACAAATCCCTGTCAAATCTTACTTTTTCCCCTTTTTTAATAAACATACCAACATTTTACAGTTTTTTTTCTTTCTTTTTAATTTTTGATGTCAGTTCTAGTATCATTTTCTAACAAGTCTGTCCATGACAGTTCACCTCCCAGATTAAACAGGCCCATAGTTGGAGGTTTGAAACAAAGCCTTTCCCTAATATTCCAACTGATAAATATCCCACTGTTTTCCAACAACAACAACAAAATCCCATAAATATTCTTACTCCCCAGCTGAGCTGCTTAATGAAGAGTAGCAATGTAGTCCAAACAACTAGAAAAGTATCACAGCACCAAACTACAGTGTACGGCGTCACAGACAGCCCTTGAACTGCTCAGCCCCTGAGGACCTCATGCTGTCTTCTCCTCTTTCTCAGTCCTCAGTTTTTCTCTGTCTCCAAGACATGTGGCTCTCTGTGACTGTTGTTAAGGGAGACTTTTGGGGGTTCTCAACTGTCCAGGATCTCCAGAGCATAGCATACGAACACTGGCAGATGTGCATGTGTGAGCAAAGAGCTTTCCTCACAAACTTAATCTCTCTATTGTGAGGGTTAGAGAAGGGGAGAAAAAAAAGGTTGAGGGGGTGCTTACTAAAAACTAAAATCCCACTGGCAGTGCTGCAATGCAGGGGTTTAAAATTGAGCCAGAAGGTGGGCAAACATATTAAAGAACATGCCTTTGGCTTACACATTTTATTTGTGCACAAACATGACAACATACAAATAGACAACCACACGTGGATAAGGCCCTGTGCATCTGAAATAGCGAGGTAAATGAATTCTGACAAACATGAAAGATCGATTTAGCACAGGAGAATGATGTTATAGCGACACACACATTGTGTATTGACGACAAACATGTACTGGTTACATATCGCTTTATTTTTGCAAACATAAGGAAAGCAGGTTGTTGTTTGCCTTCCCTTTTCAGCCTATGCAGTTTTCTAGAGTATTAGAGGTGAGGAGCATGATGGGTGGTTGCTTACATGACAGATTGCTGACTGTGGGAGTCTTTTACTGTCAGCAGAAACCACCAGTTCAAGACACTTTGGCTCTGTCATGCTCTGATGCAAACAATAGACACAAAAGACAGAAATAACATCAAACACTTTCTCATTGGGGGTCATTTTATTTGAAGTCAAGTCAAATTGAAATTGAAAAAAAAAGTTTTTAGGGTGTGATAGATTAAATAACTTGCTGTGAGAGAAAAACTGGAACATTTTTCCTCCCTGGCACTGCCGATTCCCATGAATGTTAATGTTTTAAAAAATAGCTTTCTAGACTGAGGCAAACCCTCTGATCTACTCTGTATCAAGATGTTTAGTTCATTTGTTTTTACATTCCCCCTTAAGAAGTGAAAGATTGAAAATGTTTCTGCTCAAGGCTTCAAATGACTGTTTTGTGACTAGTTACATCTTCAACTGACCTGTTGTTACATCCAGTATTTCATTTGCTTAGTGACCAGACCTGACAGGTGTGTTTTTCTTATCTGTGGGTCTCTATGGTTTTTAATTTATTTTTCAGTTTCTCTTTTACCTGTCAAATGGCGAGCTAGCCAAGCTAGCTACCATCACTGCTCACTGAAACATGCAGACTCTTTATTTAAAGATTGAATTTGTTGTTCAATACATTGAATATTGCCAGGCAAGTTTCAGAAAATTAAATTTTAGACTATTATATTAATGAATCAAGTTTTATCACATACATAAGCAGAAACCTAATGTGCAGTCTTGTCTATTCTAAATAATGGCGAATCACACAGTGTGAGATACTAAGATTAACATACTCCAGCCATCCTTCTGTGATGTTATATGATCTAATGGGGAAGTAATAAAATTAAGTTATAGACCAAGCAAAGACATTACATTACAGGCCTGAGTTAGTATGTTAAATGACAAAATTAATGACCATCAAATTAAAACAGACTGGCTTGTTTGGAAGAGTTGCCAGGATATCGTTTCCTTGCTTTAAAAAGTAACTGCTAGCATGGCTTGGGCTTATAAAACTGCATCTGGGAAATTTGCAGAACTTATGGAACAATTTCCCTTGGACTAATGAGACTGAAGAGGAGATGTTTGACCAGTACCACGTTTGGTGGAAAACAAACACATCATAACAGTGCAAAGACCTAATATTAACTGCTAACCACAGTAATAAAAGGTTATGATTTGATTATGATTATGATTTGGGCTTGTTTGCCAGCCATCTTACTGGAGAATATATTGCAGCCGTTAAAGAAGAACTCCTCTGTATAAGAGATTATACTTGAGGCAAACTTGAGACCAGCCGCTAAGGCTGGCTGAAAATTGGGTCATGCAATAGGAAAATGATTCTAAATACACGAGCAAGCCTACAACAGAATGACTGAAAAAAATTAGAATAAATGTGTATGGTCCAGTTAAAATTTGACATCACCCTAACCGGAACATTGTGATGGGAGAGCTTGCATAAATGGATGCTTGAAACCATAAACACACTGTGGTAACATTATAGAGTGGAACAAAAATTACCCACAACAACACGGGAATCTGGCAATATTGTAAAGAAAACAACTACTTGACGATATTCCTCTTAAGGATGGTTTTACAAACTACTAAACAATGTGATTTGTTTTTCATATGCTAACTCTAAATTTTGCTTTAGAATAGATTGAATCAAGTATGACATTGCATAATATGTCATGTTATACTCTTCACCTGGGGTTCCCTTTGTGTCATTCTCAAACCTATCCCAATCATTTTTGTGTTTATGCTTTAATACCAAGCGGCTACACCCAGCTTGCAAAATTGATGCCAATGCTTCTGTGGCAATAAGTCCAAATTCACAGCAGAAATAAACACATTTACAGGAGCCTGGTAAAAAAAAGAACTACATATCTCCATTTCATATCCACGACTCATGTAGGGAGTTAATTTTTACGTACATCATCAGGTAAAATTATACATAGTCACTTTCATGCATCATTAGGGGTATGTTTTTATTTGTTTGTTTTGTTTTTCAATTTTATAAATTTGGATATTTAACATTTGGCATTTTTAAACTTGCCATGTCAGGAGTCAATTAAGATATAGGACAACATAACCACTCTTATTTTAAAGATAATGTGCTTTGTTTTGTGCTGTTGATTGTTCTAAGCTACCTGCAAGATTCAAGGGCAAAGGTGGTTGACCCGGTGGCAGCACCATCGGACCCTGGCTCTTGGTCTTTGGCTCGTGGGCTAAAGGATTCTTTGTTCCACCCAGTAGGACATTTTTGGATTAACTGGGGTTTGTCATATCCCCTATAAGCCTGAAAAATCAGCTTCAAAAACATCTTTCTGAAACCTTTCACTCGTCTGTGTGGCACCAAACAGGGTTTTTGCAGTTCTAGAATATAAGAGGGTGTACTTTCTTTTTCACATGACTGTAGGTGAGTCTCCTACGCAGACACTGAAAAAAAATACAATAACCACAAAGCCTTGGTGGTTGAACACTCTTCAGCAGATACATGCTCTCACAGTTTGAAACAACCCTGCGCTGAGGCCGGCAGAGATCGTATTTAATTTAGAATAAATCAAACATAATGTGATGTAAATCTCTGTTGAATGTAAAATGGCTGCATCAAATCAATTTCAGCGTCCTGCCTGGCATCAGTTAAAAATAAATTGCTCAATCAGTTGCATCACAGAGCATGAACATCAACAGGAAAGATATGTTTCTGACACTTTTTTCTCCACTCTTCAGTTTTTTGGGTTTTTTTTACAAAAACAATCATCGTAGTTCAGTTATTTGGTGCAACTACTATTTTTCTCAAACATACTGTCCATAAATCCTGACGGAGAGTGCCGACTCTCCTCCAGCTACAGGCTTCACTGGGAGACCTGTGTTTATGTGCTGAAATTGGGTAATTCATCATCCAATCCCAAAGAAATGCTCAACAGCCAGGACAAAATGGCACACGATTCCAGATTAATTGCGTCTCCTTTTCACCTGCCCAGTGGATGAAACATAACACCACAAAGTGCACTAGATTGAAAGAGAGATTAAATGTTATTTTGAAAATTATAAAAACCTGTTCATTTACTTTCAACTTTAAAACACAACTGCTGCATAATGCAAGATGAGCTGGTAGATTTAACTATACAGCATTTTGAGTTTATTAAATTATTGTAAATTATCAGTTGCCCACTATTGACTTTTAATCTGTATACACCAAAGCATCTAGACCTGAATGTCTTTCTGTTTCACACTCCCAGAGAACAGTGTGACAGTGAAAAAACAAGTAGCTCCCCAGGGGAGTAACAAACTCCTATAAATGTCAAAGAGATTTTTGTAATGTGTTCTGCAAACAGCTATTTCTTTTTGGAGAGTGCTTTCCAACATAATAAAGCATATTACCTACCAAGGTTTATCTGTTACTGGAGCAACAATCTATCCCAAGAGTGTTCAGTGAGTGCAACATTTCTACTAGAAAATCAAGAGTTCACATCTCATAGACATGCCTGATGTTGTGATTGCAGAACAATTTGTGAGTCTGAGATAACTATGGAAAAGAGTCTTCTAAATAAACCACAAAAGCTGCAGATAAAAACCGTGGATGTAATGCAGTCAAAGGTATTTGTAGGACAAATGAACCCAGAAATGTGGCTGCTCGTGGGTATCCTTCACCTTCACGCCAGCAGTGAACTTCATTATCAGTCAGGCCCAAATCTTGGAAACTGCAGTGCCATTACTCAAAGAAAGATTGAGTCTGACAGCTAACCCCTCAAGATGATCTCCTTGCACCACACAAAAGATGACTTTTGCTGCTGCATAATCACATTGGTGTACTCAAAACTGAGTGTCTGCACTGTTAAAGCACAAGGCACAAAGCAGAGAAGCCCCTTTCCTGACAATACAATACTGTGTTTGAGAGGGAGACAGATATTTCGACAATCTGAGAAGGTGAGTTAACAAAAAAAAAAACCAAAAAGAAGAAATACGAAAATCAACAGTACAACGTTTATTGACTCATGAATGAATGAACCAGGTTTTCATTCATTCAACTGAAATACACAGTCAAGAGCTCCTCTCTTGACTGTGACACTTAAGCAGAACTCTCAGATGAGCAGCAGCTGGCTTTAGCAGGCTTACTGCAAGTTCTCATCCACCATAAAGATTTGTCATTTAAAACCCGAATGTGTATTTACTTCACACCTCCTTCATGACTGAAACAGATTACTGCTGTTCAGAGTAGCCTTACTCCTCTCTGACAGTTTATTCATTTATGTAAAAGAGAGAAGTGTTATTCACTTTTCAAAACTAATGGTGTTACTTTTCACCACACTTCTCACGTATTTAAAAAAAAAGTGTCTCCTGATGAGTGATGAAAAGATTTGACCCAATAACATTGCAATATTTAACTGAGATCATCTGTAAAGTAGACAGAGAGTCTATTTCAATTAAGTCCTCATTAAAAACTAAATTAGACACTGACCTTTGAAACACAGTTGCAAAGGGAAGAGGAGAGAAAGGTAGATATGTCCTTTTAAAACCTTTCTCTCTAATTAAAATGGAAAGCCAGCGCTATGTTTCACAAGTTTCTTGTGTTTCATTTAATATAGAAATTTCCCACAAACATCAAATGAGTCTTCATGAAGTCAATTTTAATATAATTTTTGAAAATTAAGTTTCCATAGTCATCGGCTATGTGTAAAACAAATATCTACTGGCTGCATAATTAATCAGTTTCTATTTCCAATTTAATTTTGGTTTCCAACAAATGTGAAAATGACACAGAGATAGAATAAACAAGGTGCAGTATTCTTTATAATGATGCTCTCACTTTGTATGCTCTCACTTATCCTTACAGAGGTTAATGTTTTATAGCCTACTGGTCCAAACTAAAGACAATTCACATACACAACGCATGCTTTCTTTGAAATCTACAGGCTTTATGCGTTGAGAATTTGTAAAAGTCTAATGTGAATCATGTCCAGAGAGGGTCCTCTCTGCAGAACAATGTGAGCCAGTTTAATTATTCACAAATATTTGTAGCCGTTAGGTGCACTGTAGTGGATATGTATGAACTTTTCATACCATAGCTGATGCTTTCGTTTTATGAATTCAGCCATATTTCTGAACAACAGCTGCAGAAATAGAAGGAAGCTGATTTTTTTTTTTTTTTTGACAGAAACAAAGATAAAAGGTTGTATATTGGGATGTCCCTGAAGCCAGACAGTAGTTTATATCAGCTGCCCTCAGATAGCCTTGTAATCTGAGAATGGCATCAACAATCAATGGTAGGAGGGAAAGAGAAGACAAGACCAATCAATGGCTGTTAGAAACAATGTGGTAATTGCACACTTATCAAACCAGAGCAGAAAACTGAACTGGAAGGAGCTTGAATTGGTTGACCATTAGATAAAACCTAGGTTAAGTTTCAGAATAACAACTTCACACTACTCAGCGTGTTCTTACCAATTTCCATCTGTTTATAGACGCTGATCTGTTCTAGATATGTTCTCAGGTTGGAAGTGACATTTAAATATTGTGATCAGCAGCTGTTTGCCAAATCTCACTGTGTAAATCATTGCAGAAAGTTAATGTGACGTTGTCGTTTAAAAGAATAAGATATTTAAGTCTGCTTCGTTTAATTTAAGTCATCACACCTAAAAATGCTAACACCATATGAATTTTGCGTAGTCACTGTCTGAGGTTTAGCCTTTTAGCATGCTAATAGTTCTTTCTCTTTTTCATCTAACAATGTAAACACTATTCCCCGCCTTTATGTGTCCAAACCATCTCCATCAAGCGTCTTCCACTTTGTCTTCAAGACATCCAACCCTGGCTCTTTCTCTAATGTGCTTATTCTTGAGTCTATCCATCTTTGTCACTCCCAAAGACAACTTTTAAGACACAAAGCATTGCAGAGGCACATGGAAAAGGATAATTATTCTTAAGTCTTTGGTCACAAATCAACATAAGTGACCATTTAATTTTTCTTGCCATGAGATTCCAACACAAAAGATTACAAAGCCTCTGAATGAAATGGCAATCCTTTTATCAATTGACAACAAACTGCCCTAATAAAAGCCTAAAACATCATCAAAGCTTCTATTCTTCATCCTGATAAAAATATATATATATATACTACACAAGGTTCAGATTTTTTCATAATGGCCAGGACATTAAAAAAAATTATGTGACAGTCTAATTAGAAAGTAACCTTAACAGAGGAACTTGTTTCTCACAGAGAAGTAACCAGAAACGCATCTGAAGCATTACAAATTTGTAGCAGTTAATGTTAGCTGTAAGGAAAACACCTGACATAGCTGGCAAACATTACCACGATTTGCTTTATTTTTATTATTTTTTTCAATGTAAAGCCTCCAAGAGAGCCACATTTCTTCAAACAGATCCATTAAATGAACTCATGAAATTATCTCAGCTGGATCTTACACTGCCAACAAGGAAAGCAACATAGTTTGGGGTTGTAAAATGTCTCACTTGGAATAGCAAACAATAATTGCAGCACCCAATGACTCAGTTATTCTAAGCAGGGGGGAAAAAGAGTGCTGGAAGATATTTGTTCTTGCTGACATTCAAAATCTACCATGCCACTGGTTATGTAATGCGGTTAGATGTGTTGTACTTATAATGCCACCCAGTTCTATCTCAACAAATTAGACTTTATCTTCATCTGCCTGTTTATCACCACATAACAACGGCCACATTTAGAAGACGCTCCAGAATTAAAGCGCTGCATTGTGAAATTAACTATAATTTCCACCTCTCATTACAACGCAGCAGAAGTGAGCTAAGCCAATGTCCTATTATTTGAAAAGAGGACAGTCTTGAAGAAGCACATAACACTCACAAAATCTCTCCACTCAAATGGCAATATGTGAAATCTTTCACAGCCAACTGACAGTTTTCTATCAATTATTCAGAGAGAGAAAGGCTCACAAAAAGTACTGCACCGCTGGCTATGAGTCGGTAAATCACTGTATAGCACACCATCTGCTGTATGTCAAAGCCATCGGTTTCTGTGTGCAGACGAGTACAGTTCAACATTGATCCTGTAGCCTGTGTTGATTTCCATTGCCAATGGCAGATTTATGACTGCAGATAAAACAAGTGAAGAAAATACACTGTTTGTCACTCCTATGTTTCATTTTTAAAGTACTAAGCAATAGGAATATGTTCACCTCGGCTATGACAAAAAGGACAAAAAGGAGAAAAACAATTCTCTGGCTGCATTCATATACATATATATATACATATATATATATATATATATATATATATATATATATATATATATATATATATATATATATACATTCATTCAAGCATGCCTATCTCCTTATCATGAGTTTCAATGCTTAGCCTCCTCAAAAGACAAACTGCCCCATTTTTAGGCACCAGCAATGTAAAACCTTCTTCTTCAGGCCTAGAAACTCAGTGTTCTCATATCTGAGGTACACTGGTAAAGAGATATAAATTTTTGGGCATCTGAATAGTGCATTTCTTTGCAACAATACTTTTTTTAAATTTGTCTTTGCGCAAACATTTTCTACAAACTAGCTTTTTCAGAGTACAGTACAGTATAATCAAGTACAGTATAATTACCATTTGGGGTTAATTTGAAATATTACTTTTTTTAGAGGAAACTTTGTATCTCTGGGTTCATTTAGCATATTGAAATTTTTCAGAATAGTAATTTGTCTACCAAACAATCTTTGGCATTACTCAAACTGAAATGAAGTTAAATGAAGCTAATTATGTAGTTGATTGGGGCAATTCAGTTTCTTTCACCTTTCTTTCTACTTGAAAATGATGTGTGATGCCAGTTTTTAATGAATTTAGCGAAGTAAAAAAAAGTTCTTGCTTATTTCATGTTTGTTTCGCAGACCCTCAGTTTGAAAATGTCAACATCAGCCCCCATCTCTTTAAGACCTCTAGATGCCCTCTTGATTGTGATTGGCCAGTTTTTAAGAGCGTTTGCCTCTTAACACTGTCCTGTCCTCTAAAGTGTGGACAGTGAAAGTAAATTGCAAACAAATGAAGTAAAATGTTTTTTTCTCCTCATTTTTTTAACAGATTATACATATTTAAATCCAATACAAGTAAAAAAGTAATGCAGCATAGTGGCTTAGAGGTTACCACTGTTACCTCACAGCAAGAAGGTTCCTGGTTCAAGTCCCGGGCCCCGCAGGAGTCTTTCTGTGTGGAGTTTGCATGTTCTCCCTGTGCTTGCGTGAGTTCTCTCCGGGTACTCCGGTTTCCTCCCACAGTCCAAAAACATGTATATAAGGTTGATTTAGAATTCTAAATTGCCCGTAGGTGTGTGAGCGTTAATGGTTGTTCGTCTCTCCCCGTCGTTGCGGAGTTGCATCAGGAAGGGCATCCGGCATTAAATCTGGGCAAATCGATGCACGGACTATGATCCGTTGTGGCCACCCCTCTGCTCAGAGGGATTAACCTGAAATGGTTGACCGACAAGTGAAAAGGTTATCTCTGCAATGTCATTATATCACTGCAGTGCAAAAGCCAATTTCCAAGAAAGTTTTTTTTAAGTGTTTTAAGAACACTAGAAGACTACCGTAGACTATTTTGCTTGTTTTAAGATTCTTAGTCAATAAAAGTTTTCTTACCCCACTGGCAGAGATATTTTGATTGAAATAAGACAATTAGTGATTACATTTAGGAATATTTGGGTTACTTATAGACAGCCTGTTTTTACAGTGTATATAATCCCATAATTATTGACTTCATACCTGAGACACAAGCCTTGTATAAAAATATTGAGTTTCCCATGGGAAATTCTGATTATAGTAGAAACATTAATAAATGATGAGGGTGATGTATCTAGTAAACCCTTTTTCTGCAGTTACCAAAAACAAAGATTCAACATCTCATTGTTCTGCCAATCATTTGTGTGTTGGAGAACAATGAATTCCTCAGTTCCTACAACACTTTTTTCAGGCACTTTTGCAAGTATATTACATATATTTACTAAGAACGCTAGTTTCACTGAAGACATGACTGATGAGTTAATTAAACCACTGAACGCTATATCCAGGGGCATTAGGAGGGATTACATTAACATATATTTATCCCACCATTTGAACCATCGCCCAAGCAGAACTATATATGATAAGACAGAGAACAGGGAGAAGCATGTTTCTATGAATTAGTTAATTATTAGTTTGTGTCTGATCTGAAATTTAAATTACTTGCTAACTTGTCAAAAAATCCAAAATGTATGAATGTGCAAATAACTGAATCCTGGGAGGAAAAAAAAAATATTAAGCTAAGATGTCACAAATTCTGATACAGTGACACATAAACTAAGTTTTCATATGTGCTGAAAGAAAGTTGTA
>JAOWBL010000022.1:13590888-13680724 GCA_028564865.1 Zenarchopterus dispar
TATATATACGTATATATATATATATATATATATATATATATATACACACACATATCTAAAGAGGATTTTTTTAAATGGCTTTCTATCTCCTTGATATGCTATATAAGGTTCTAGTACAAGGTTCTAGTTTTGTTTTTTTGTTTTTGTTTGTTTTGTTTTTGTTTTTATTTTTTTAAACACATTTAGTATGGAGAATAATTAAGTAAGAATCCTGAAGTGCACTACCAGGCTCTCTATAGTGTTCATGTTGACAGGTTCAGTGATATACATGACATCAAGTGTTCAATGTAATAAATTTACAGACTAAAACACCTGACTGCCTGACATTAAAAAATAAAACACAAAACAAAACTGGATTCTTCTTCACCATGAAGACTTTCATGTTGGCTAGAGCCACCGCATCTGTTTGCATCCAGTGTTGGGTTGCTCAAGATCAAGTATTACAAACCGGTGCTTTTGACTGACTAAAGAACAGAACCAAAGAGAGTTTCAGACCTCAAATGTGAACACCTATTTTTATAAACTCAGGTAATGAGAAAACAGGAAAATGTAAGTCATTTTGCTATTGACTGATTTTTAAAAAAAAATGCAGAGTTGAAACAAGATGCTGGAACAGTCATAAATCACTGAGGTTTTGAATTAGACCACAGTAGCCTCGGGCATACAGCGGGCTACAAGACCACTACAGAGGCCTATTGATGTTTTCTTCCTTTTTGTTCACCTATTTTTTCCTTCTGTGCTGTCAGACATTATATATCCACTCTCGTGCGTGCTTTTGGCGATTAACACAGCTATTTCAGGCCAAAAACAGGCTCGAAGTTGCTAAGTCATATCTGCAATGTAGATCTTGTACACTGAGACTTTTTTTTTTTTCAGGAAAACTCTCTTGATGAGAAATGACAATAATGATGCTGTAAGAGGGTTTATAGAATTGTGAGAAAGAATAGAGGTAATAATTTGATCAATATTATACAATGAATTTTGTCTCCCTCTGGCAAAGCCCATATGTTACTAGCCTTATCAGGGGAGGAAATAACCCTCCCTCATGATCTCAGCGGTACCAACCAATTTGTGGTCAAGTCGATAATCTCACTGAAGGAGATCAAATCTGCAAGATTTCTACAACTTGGCTGAGTCACAAAGATGGGAAGCAAAATCTCTCTCAGACTTCATACTTCACTGAAGAGATGTTAGATTATACACCAATTACTTTTTGTTTGACTCCAACACCTCTGTGAAATGCTGTCTGACTCAAAACATGTTCGCTGCATACAAATGAACACCAGTGATCTTGTTCTGGAGAACAGTGGCAGCACAAACAAAACTGGACAGAGAGTGAGTTTAAACAACAGTTCAGGACTCAGTGGAGCACCTTCAGATTAACAAAAGTCCATAAATGACCTGCCACTCACACAATCTGTATTGATCTGGGAAATCACAGAAATAAAACTATAGTGCCACAAAGGAAGTAAGCATCTTTGGGGAAGTCCAGCAGATGCAATTTCAGTTTGTGAAACAATGTTGAGCTCTTTACTCTCGCCAGATAGCTGTTTTTGACATACTGAAGATCAAATGAGATGAAATTCCAAAGCTACAAAGACTAATGTATGCTCTACAATAAGCAAAATGCATTCTTATTTATCCAAGACTCTTAATGCAATGCAATAAAAAATATGAATTTATACATTGCCCACACCTAATGAATTACCTGACTTAAACATTTTACTTTTCAAACATCACCTTCAAATGCCAGAGTCCAGCCTGCATCTCAACAGCTTCTCAGTCAACTTGTTTTCAATATAGTTCAGTATTTTGATGACTTAAAACTTACTCTTAATGCCCACAAAAATGAGCATCTGTTGTTCTTACAGGAAAAGTCCCAGTCATTAAACACCACATTGCCTCTTCTTAGTCTTAATTTCAGTATTAATATCTTAGAATTGTAAACTGTGCAGATCACATTAACTAGCCAAAAAAACAAAAACAAATTTACTCTGCTATGTTTTCATCCACCTTTAGAAGAACTTATTTCATTCCAGAATTGCATTCATATTTCACCATGAGTCCTGTCAGTGTGTAAAATCCTTTCAAGCATATCCTCAGGTTTCTCAAAGGGGTGAAGGACTTTCTGGTGACCAGTTCATGCATTAAAACGCTGTCTTCCACTACCTGAAGCACTCTTTCACAATCTGAGCCCAATGAATCCTGACATTGTCATTTTAGAATATGTCTGTGGCATCAGGGATGACAAAAGAAAATGGAAAAACATGGTCATTCACTGCATTCAGGTAGTCAGCTGAAATAATGTTTTTGGGTACGTGACATTGCTGACCACCTGAGGGTACCACAGATTCTAGTGCTGTCCCCACAGATTTGCACAGCAGGAAATGAGCATGATGGGAGCACCACTTCATCCACTACTCTTCCACCTCTGGTGTCTACATCACTCTGAATAAATCAAGACTCATCAAACCACATGACCTCATGACCTTTCTCCATTGCTCCATAGCCCATTTTTTATACTTATTAACAAAATGAAGCCTTTCTTTTAGGTTTTTATTATTTTAATTTGTCAATGCATTGTTGCTGTGTGAAAATACTGTTAATCTCATTGTTAAACATTATCTTGAGTTATTCTGTTGATTTAATTTGATTTATTGCCACCAAATCTTTCAACTGATCAATGACCAATCACTCACTTAGTTCTTTTAAATTTCCCCTTGGATGGTGGTTCTCAGAGTATCTTTCCATAATAATACAAACTGGACTCACTCTCGGGGACTCCTGTGGGGGGTTCTCCGGGAGCATGAGATGCCAGAATCCCTTATATGGGCTATCCAGTCCCTCTACATCTGGTATCAGAGCTTGGTCCATAATGTTGGCTGTACGTCGGACTCATTTCCTGTGGGGGTTGGACTCCACCAAGGCTGCCTCTTGTCATGGATTCTGTTCATTAGTTTTATGGGCAGAATTTCTAGACACAGCTGGGGAGTGGAGGGGATCCGGTTTGGTGGCCTCAGAACTGGGTCTCTGCTTTTTGCAGATGATATGGTTCTGTTGGATTCATCAAGCCAAGACATTCAACTCTTGCTGGAGCGGTTCGTAGCTGTGTGCAAAGTGGCTGGGATGAGAATCATCACCTCTAGATACAAGACCATGATCCTCAGTTGGAAAAGGGTGGAGTGCCCTCTCTGGGTCGAGGATCAAATACTGCCTCAAGTGGAGGAGTTCAAGTATCTCAGGGTCTTGTTCACGAGTGAGTGAAGTATGGAGTAGGAGACCAATAGACAGATCAGTGCAGCATCTGCAGTGGTGCAGACTCTGTATCGGTCTGTCATGGTAAAGAAGAAGCTGAGCCAAAAGGTGAACCTCTCGATTTACTAGTCAATCTATGCTCCTACCCTCACCTATAGTCACGAGCTGTGGGTAGTGAATGAAAGAACAATATTGCAGATACAAGTGGCAGAAAAAAAGTTTCCTCTGCAGGTTGAGAAGCTCAGCCATCCGGTAGGGTCTAAGAGTAGAGCTGCTGCTCCTCAACATCAAGAGGAGCCAGATGAGGTGGCTCAGGTATCTGGTGAGGATGGCTCCTGGATTCCTCCCTGGTGAGTTCTTCAAGGCATGTGTCACTGGGAGGAGACCCCAGAAAAGACCCAGGACAGGCTATGTGTCATGGCTGGCCTGGGAATTTCCTGGAAGCCCCCAGATGAGTTGGACAATGTGCCCAGGGAGAGGTAACTCTGGGCTACCCTGTTTAGGCTCCTGCCCCCATGGCCCAACCCCAGATAAGCGGAGGAACATGGATGGATGATGGATGGATGAAGTACACTGGCCAGTTTTTAACACAATTTTAGCAGTTTCAGCAGTCTCCTTAGTTGTTTGCTGGACCAATAAATTGACCCTTCTGAAACAGTGGTTCGATTTATTGGTCAACATCTTTTCCACAACGGGAATGTTCAATAAATGAGAAGCTACTCTGTGTATCAGTTCAACCTGAAGCTTATTTCATTTCAGTACTTTTTCCAATGGGAGGATCATGTTTATGTTAAGTTACATCCAGTTTATAACTTTAACCAGGCAGGGTCTGTATAACTAAATTATTTGTCCTTTTGGCTTTTATTCCACTATTCTTTGTTATGCCTCCACAGAGAATTTGTGATTCTGTTTGCTGTGTCCTTCCCCTGCACAATGGCCTCTAAATCCTCAGAGAGAAAAGAAGCAGCACTCATGCTGAACACCTACTCTCACAGCTAAAATATTCTCTTTTCTCGTCTCTCTCCCAATGCAATGTGCTCCTCTGACTGAAAAACATGAGTGCATGTGTATCTGATCTCTAAACAAGGAAAAAAGTCACAGATCATAGAAGTGCACATGTTTACAGGTTACAGAGATCCTCAAATTTCTTCCCAGTGCAATCTGTACTCTCAAGTGATGTCAAAACACAACATGTTAAAAAAAAGGAAATATTAAAACTGAGATTCTCTACATTCTTGGTTTTCGATGATATTTGCATTGGTAAAAGGATTCTGCATGTCAGCTGGATGGATTCTCTTTTGGCAACAGTGACAAAATTCATGCAGTGTTGCCATTGCCAAAGCCAGTGAGATTGCCGATAAGGAAAGTTGAGTTTTTATTTCTTCCTTTCCTTATTTCTCTCTTTCTTTCTTTCCTGCTTTCTCTCTTTGTTTCTTTGTTTCTTTCCTTCTTTCTTTCTTTCTTTCTTTCTTTCTTTCTTTCTTTCCTTCTTTTTTTCTTTCATCCCATATGTCTTTCTTTCTTTCATCCTATCCTTCTTTCTTTCCTTCCTCCTTTCTTTCTCTTTCTTTCTTTCCTTCCTTCCTTCTTTCTTTCTCTTTCCTTCTTTCTTTCTTTCTTTCTTTCTTTCTTTCTTTCTTTCTTTCTTTCTTTCTTTCTTTCTTTCTTTCTTTAATTTCTGGACTCTCCAAAAGATTTTTCATAAAAGTGTGTGTTTTCTTTTTCTAAAAAGTCAGATTATGCAGTCAGATGGAAAAAGCAAAATAATAAGAAACATACAAACAATCCCCAAAATTGCTCTTGAAACACACTTAGACCCTGAAGGGATGTTTTGAGGGTAACTGTTATCAGATTATCATTAAAGCCCATTGCAATTTGGTTTGAGAGACACAAAATGTTTGACAATCAGCTGCATTTAAATCTCTTTTCTGGTGGTTGTGACATCAAAGCAGAAAGTCTGTTTCTAAACAAATCTAATAAAGTTGGGGTTGTAATTTCACTGTTGCTGCCTGGGTCAAGTAAGATTCAAAATATCACAGTCTTTTGTATCAGCTTTTAAGCAGTGAATATAGAAGCCTGTAACTGACTTGGGGTGCATTTCAAATGCTTTGCTCTGCAATGAAACACCTCCTGACAACGACAGGTCTCTACAGTATAGCTCTGCATAAGGACACCTAAAAAAAAAAAAAAAAAAAAAAAGAAAGAAAAAGAAGTAGTTTTTTTTCAGACAGCGACAGCACTTTGTTGTTTTTTTTTCCTCAAACCTGTAAGGGTTTACTGTAGTGCAGTAAGGACGCAACGGCTGGAAGCGTTGCTGCAGAACAGAACTCAGAACACCTACGGTGACGATGAGTTCTGGTGACAGAGGTGCAAGCGGAGCAGTGAGATAAGGATGTGGTCAATGACGAAGAAATATAGCCCTGGAGACAGAGGGGCTAAACAGGTTAGTGAGCTCTGACGGCACCACAGAGGAGCATTCTTATACACATGAATGCCTGAGTGCTTTCAATATATGCCTCCATAAATGTTTAGTCACACCCAGGAGTGAAGAGCAAAGATCCTCTCTGTATTTTTAGTTCACACAAGTGCCTTTGGAGTATTAAAGTATGGTCATGTGAAAGAGAAAGCACATATCAAGACATAATAGATCATTTGTTCCTGGTTATAAAATAAGTAAAATGCAACTTTAATTGAACAAAATATGAGCCAAAATGCAGAAACAGTATGTGAAAAACTAAGAAGTGCTCACAGTGATGCAATAGCTTGTAGAACCACCTTTAGTGGCAGTAAATTGAAATGTGTTTTCCATGTGGCATTGGCATTGTTTTTTTGTTTTGTTTTTCCAATTCTTTTTTTATAATGTTACCTCAGGTCACCGAGGTTTGCTGGAAACCATTTTTGCACAGCTCATTTAGGCTTCCACCGCAGCATAACAATGAGGTTAAGGTCTGGACTGTGACTGGGCCACTGCAACACCGTAATTCTTTTCTTTTTCACTAAAATCATTTGTGATATAGAAGCATTCATGGGTAACTCAATAACTGCTAGCAATGCTATTTCATCTGACTTCATTTTAATAATGTTATGTGTTAAACCTTTTAATAGAAATGTGTGTTTTCCTTTTTAAATTACTGTATATGTAGAATGCTTTCTATATTGACTAAAACCATTTCATTTCAGAGAAAAAGCATCTCTGCATACAAAACAACCTAAAATCAGTTTACTGTATAAATGCACATCCTTGCATAAGCAGTCACTATGATCTCACCATGTATGAAAAGAAGGGTGCTCTTAGAATCAGTAAAAAAAAAGGTGACTAAAAATAACTGCTCATATAGATTAGAGAAACTCCCCCCCTTTTTCATGATCCCATTCAGACAAACCAGATGAGAATTACACCAGATGTGTCATATAGGAAGGTGTTTTGATACAAATTGGATGCTTAACACAGTAGTGTAGCCAGCAGTGAGACATTTGGCTATGGTAGGCAGCTCAGTGGAGAATGACTGGCTGGGGCTGGACTGGGGGAAGAGGGAGCAGATGGGACAGTGGGCATAAAGCTGGACTGAGCAACTCATTGTGTTCTTTTGCCTTTTTTTTCTTTTCTTTTTTTTTTTTCCTTGTGCATCAGAATACAACTTCCTTTCCGGTCTCAATCTGCCTCTTTGGGAGCGCTTCCATATTTAAAAAAAGAGCTATCTCTGTTCTGGCGGTATTGCAGCAGCCTGTTCTTCAGAGTTTTCTCCGCCTCTTGCTCCACCCTCTTAACATTAATTATGCAGCTCAATGCAGCACTCTGAATCCCTACTGCAGCTCACCCACACCCCAATACTCTGCCGCTTTCTCCCACACTCTGTCTCAGACAACAGACCAGTGTTACTTATCTTTCCATATATTCTTTACTCTTCCATAAATAAAATAATCATTCTTATTACAAGTATTTCCATCTGAACAGGATGCTTTTGCAAGGACTAAAGTAGAGAGAATCTCTCTTCTTTTGACAAATTTTGCATCACTCGCATTTTTATTGAGTCCTCTCCATAAAAACATGACAATCCAGCCCCACAGTAAACATAGCCTGTTAGAGCATCAGATGCATTTGATGTAAAAGATCACATTTAAAATAATAATGAGTTTAATTTCTATTTTTAGTTGCAGGGTGACTCACAAGCAGCAGATTTTCTTTCTGTATCAGTTCCAAAGCCTAGTGCTGGTTTCAGAGTATGTCAGAAGGGAGCATGGTCTGATGAGGCAATACTAGCACACTTAACATCCCTAACACCTGTCTGCCAAGGTGTCATTGATTCAGCTCCTCTACAGCACAGCGACAGACACGATCAGACCGTGTCACAGGAAGCAGAGAGAGTACACACCACGCAGCCTGAATCAGCCACATCAGCAAAGTGCAGGGAAACCAGAGAGTATACAACAGGGGGAAGCTCTCACGCTTCAGCCAACCACCCCCCAGGCAAGCAGTGGGCGTAAGCGTAGCAACTGTTTATCGAAGCAGAAACTAGCTTCTCCTTCGTTTCCTTCAGCTATTCACATGATGAAGATTCATTTCTGATCTCTGCGTATGTGTTCACGTGCATGTTCTTGTGCGTGACAGAGCGAGCATTAGTCGTCTGGCCAAAAGCTGTATAATTAATCCAACGGAACTTAAGTGAAGCTACACGGCGTGAGTCATTCATGCATACTATACGCTGCCTCACTTTTTGTCAGCCACTCTGGGCTTCATCATGTTTGCCTCTCTATTGTTGGCATTTCAGTAAATTCAATAGAGTCTTCATCTGTGTTTGCAAAGATGTTACCTCTGGAGCAAAGGCAAACAGAGAAACAGATGTTCTTATTAGGCAAAACATGGCCAGTGAAGGTGGGATCATTCAGCTAGTATCGGGGAAAGTGAATGTGTAATACAGTTACATAACCCACGGGGGGGTGAGCATCGATTGACTACTCCCTTCCTCTACGTAACAATGCGCTGGCAGGAGCAGGACGCCTGTTCATCACTCCTCCTTCAGAATCTGTGGTACAGAAAGCGCAGTGATGGGTCAGAAAGCCTTTGTAAGGCGACTGTTCATCAGCAGGCATCCCTCTTTGCTGCACGGCTCCGCTGCTGCAGGGGTCTTTTACAGTGCATGGAACCGGATGGTGAGCAGAGAACACAGCGGGGGCTGGGCACTGCAATGTACTGCAGTGCTCGTTGCTCTGCTGTGCACACCCACTCTCCTCCATTCTTGCTCTGCCTGTGACAGTCTCAATCTCTTACTCCATCTCTCTAACCCTCTCGAGACCATGCTTAAATCATTTGTCTTGCCTTCTTTCTCAACTTTTCTCTCCATTCTTTTGTCCTTTTCATCCCCAGGCAGCTCCACACCCTTGAGGTAATCTATGTCATTCATTCTATCTTTTACATTCTTCTATTAAGCCCCCCCCCCACCCCACCCCGTGCCCTCTGCCCTTCACAGGCATTCAGACTAGCACACTTAAACAGACCGCTATGCTGATTATCATGAGACACTGGAGAAAGGCAAAATCTCCAGATTTTAAAAGATTTGGTAAATGTAATAACTGAGATCGGATCAAATGGCTTTGTGGTTTTCTGATATTTTCATTTATTTTATTTTACACTTTTAGTTGTCGTGATATAACAGGGTGTTTTGGCAGATGGAGGACTGATATACTTTCTTTTCTCATATTACAGACTGCATACTGATGTGGTAAATGTTTTACACTGGATGGAACCCTTCAAACACAGAGAGGACACACAAACCTCCCACAGACCCCTGCCAGGATCTGAACCAGGAGCTGTCCCACTGTGAGGCGACAGTGTCAACCACCAGAGCAGCCTTCTGTCTGTCTCTCTATCATGCACTAAATCTAAATTGTACTATCTTTCACTATTTCAGCATTAAACTGTATTTGTATCAACCAAACAAATATCCCCAGGAAACCACAAACACCTTTCAGCTGCAGCCTCTGAGATGAGAAGTCCTGCAAATCAAAATTATTTGTCTTAGTTTTCTATCAGAATTATAGGCATCAGTTCCATATTATCTCAAAGCAGAAAATAAGCAGCCCAGGTCATCATGTAACCAATTACCAAACCACCCATTAACTGATGAACAACAAATTTACTTAGCCACATACATAAATACGTCTTAAACTTTTAGCTGGAGAGTTCCCTCAACCTGAGGGTTATACAGAAGACATACAACCACATACTATACAAGGGAGAGCCCAAAACCGACAGAATGCATTTTATACACATCTAATGAATTACCTGACTTCAACATTTTACTTTTCAAACATCACCTTCAAATGCCAGAGTCCAGCCTGCATCTCAACAGCTTCTCAGTTCACTTGTTTTCAATATAGTTCAGTATTCTGATGACTTAAAACTTACTCTTAGTGCCCACAAAAATGAGCATCTGTTGTTCTTACAGGAAAAGTCCCAGCCATTAAACACCACATTGCCTCTTCTTAGTCTTAATTTCAGTATTAATATCTTAGAACTGTAGTTGATGATCTTCTGCGTTTTACACCTCACATCTGGATCATGAGGAGGATATATACATATAAAAACTCCACAATCTTTCATTCCCTAAAACTTCTAGCAATAATTTCTATTTTGACTACTTACCATAGATGCTCCTAGACATTTTTCCAGCTACTTAGTTAGGATGTTCTATGTATGCAGTTCTTGCCTGCATCTTACGCCCTGCTGTTATGTGCTGGACTGTCATCTTTGCACAGCTGGGATCTAGTCTGGTGTGGCAGACCCTGGCCTCTGTTGCCCTTGTGCTCAAGGCCTGTTCTTGTGACGCTGCGATTAGTGCCTCAGTGCTGTCTTCCAGACCAGCTCTTTCTAACTTCTTGTCGCACTTCTAACTATCAACTACTTCTTCAATTTGCTGGTACATACGGTAAAGTGGCTTGTTCTCCCAAGATGTTTCCTCCTCTTTGTCCATTTCTCTATTGGATTTTTGCAGTTTGAAACCTTCACTCAGCAGTTAATCAGTGGGGGCAATGTTTCTGATGTATTTCTGGATCTTTATTGTCTTTTCTTGCAGTGGATGTTATTCTCACTAGTCCCTCTGTCTCTTTTCTTCCACTGCTGAACAATCTCAGAAAAGACTTGGGGTGACAAATATAATTCATTGTGAGGAGCCTTGTTATCTAGACATCAGTGGTTTCTCCTTCTACAATCAGGGTTTTATAGCAGTCAAGCAGCTGTTTACTAGTCGGGTGTGTTGATTGTTCAAACTGTGTTCTTCTCCCTCTTTAGATTCTGCCCTACGCTTTCTGAATCTGGTTGTGGCTGACATCCTTGCAGCCTGTTCGCAGATGTCGTTTGCTTGTGGGACCCAAAGGCATTTTTTAAGTGTTCTGAACATCTGCTACGTTGTATTCTGGTAGTTTAGCTCCTTTCTTTGCAATCATTTTGTCTTACTTTGATATCATTTTCGTGGATTTATCTAGTACAAATGACGTTTCAATATTGTTGGTGCATATTCTTCCAAGGTGAATGAGTGAGAATGTCTTGTTCAATACTGACACACAGTTTCAGGTCATCTATGTAGCAGACGTGCCTCTTGACTACTAAACATCAAAACTGGTGTCTGTAACCACTTTTCATGTTGATCTGGCTGAGGGGGTTCGAACCTATCTAGAAAAATGGTGATATATATATATATATATGCAGTACTGGAAGTGAATTTATACTACTAACTTTGAATTGCTGACTAGAGTTGATTTTCACAGTCCCTTGATTTTATAAGGAGCTCATTTCATATCCTGTTGATGCTGGAGAGTTCCAGTATCCGGTTTCAACATACTCAGTTCAGACGGTGCAGAGATTTGTTCATCTGAATTTACAGTCTTAAGCGGCTGTTTTGTCAATAAGAAGCTGGTGTTTGGTTCCTCTAGTGTCATTTCCAATTCTTGTGCCCCGCTCATGTACCGAAGCATGCACCTGCTAACCTTGCTAACCTTATAATGTCTGCCAGGAACTTCTATGTTGTGCAGAGGTAGGTTATTGGCAGGTGGTTGGAAGGAACCTCTCTGGGGATTTTTCACGATCAGGACAATCTGTTCTGTCATGAACAGACCACTCTGGACAGGTCCCATTCATTAGCACCGTGGTTGCCTGTGCTACTAAGCATTATTATGATAAAGTTAGTTTTATACCAAGTAGAAATGTATCATGTTAGGACCAAGTGCTGCCCAACTCTTCATTCTTGAGACTCTGATTTCTGTCATTGTTATGGCCACTGGTTCTTGTTTTGGTAGACTACTGCACTATGCCATCAGATCTACTGGCCAACTTGCATTTGTCTTAAATGTCGCCATTTTCTTCCATGAGTTTTTCAAGTATCACTCAGTCTCAGCCCTGGAAGGATCTGTTCACATCTGATGAGAGTACATTTTTGATGGTTCAGTGAAGAATATCCTGTTTATTCTCCTGGCTTCAACCTCTTTTGTGTACCGACTCAGATGGGTAGTCAGACCTGTGAGTCTTTGTTTGGTAGCATCCGGTGCTTCTGGTATGGGGTGTTTGTTGTATTGCGCCTCCCTGTTGCTTTGATGGCTGGCTTATGTTTCTCCAAGTAGTTTTGATCTTGCCATCCAGCCTTTTCTCCGTGGGGAATATGTCTTTTTATGACTTGTGTTGTTTGTAGTGAAGCATTTCCAAGATAACTGCTGCCTTGGGTTGTATCAGCTTATCTGTCTTTGTGTGTCTGTGAGATAGTTTGCATGCAGCTCTGTATGCACATCTTTTGACAGACTTTAAAGGTGCTTAGTCACTTAGCTTTGGTAAAAGGTCATCAGAGTCTTTGCTATTCAAATTGGTTATGATCTTCCATCTCAGGTATACATATCAGAAAATTTAAATCACTAAATCAATAATTTATACTGGAAAATGTATCCACGCATAAACTTAGCATTACATTTTTATTTACAAGGCTCTGCTTACTTATTCAATATTTACAGATCTAAACTCTATAAAGAAACTTTGGAAGTCACAATCAGTGATCTCAGGATTTAGTTCCTCTATTTCCAGGTCTTGTACTGAAATAGGGAAGGAGCATTTCAAAATCTCCATTTGCATAGAATGAGTTTTTCCCCTAATGTTTAGATATTCATATCTGAATGATTTCTGTCTGACATTTTATAATTGTAACAATAATGTGGCATATACAACAAGAGTTTTATCATCTAATAATGCATTGTCAAATTTTATTGAAATTTATGTATGTAATTCAGGAATTTCCATAAAACTTCACGTGTTTTGACCAGAGTATTCTTGTGAAAAGAATCTCAAATAAAAGTTAAAGCAGCACAAAGGAGCTTACAGCTCAGTGGGTCCCTCTACAGGTGTGAAAGTTACTTTTACAAATAGTTTTAGATTTGCCCTAGCTTAGCCTCTTGCTCAGTCACTCTCTTGTTTTCTCTGTTATCATTACTTTCTTGAGTCTATTAGTCACTTCTGTCACAATGTGAGGTAGTGCTCTGTACTGATAAGCAGTTATTGTTTGTGCTCGTGTGTGTCAGGTTTTGTTACACAATTTTGGTCCACACAGAACTACTGGATATCACGTGTTTTCTTCCCCAAAATTAAGACAAATTCCAGCATATTCCTCAAAAGAATGAGTAAAACAACACACTGTATTCTTCATGACCCTTCAGTGAGATCACCAAGGTGTCATTGACACGTCCCTTAGAGAGTCAGCCCACTTCAAACGTCTGCAATGTCCTCTGCTTTTGTCTGGCCAACCTAAAATGCAAAGTTTGCCGAGTTTTATTAGCACCTCTTCCCATCCTGACATGGAGACTTTTGGAGTAGCTGCTAACTGCAGTGACAGCCGTTGTTGCTCCGCTATATTGCCCACACCATCATTTACAGGGGCAGACTAAACACCTCCTTCTGCACATGCTGAAACAGAGCGAGTCATCCTCAAAGGATGAGCAATGGCAAGCCCAGCAACTGCTCTCTTCATTGACAAACTCCACAACTGCCTGAAATAGTTACACAAACTCACTAGTTTAAAAATACAAGTGAAAAAACAAGAAATGTCTCCTCTTATTACTAAAAAAACTAAAGAAATAAATATATACGCTTTGGGAAGTATGAATATCATGAAAAGGTCTGCATGTTTAAAGTAGCTATTCCGATTAATAAGAAAAGGTTAAAAGTCATCAGCATCTCACTTTATGTGTTCATTTCAAAGAAGGGTTCTTTAATTATTGGAACAGTGAGAGGTCTCATTTCCGTATCCCATTAAAGATCTGAGGTTTCTGCTCATCACTATCTGAATGAGTTTCTCAGTTTCCCAGCAGCCTCCTGCTGAGGCACTTCTGTGGTTGCTCTCAACCATGATATGAAACCAAGCTTTGTGTCACAGCTGGTGTCAGAGCTGTATGAGCTCAACACATTTCATGTTTTACATGTTCTTCACAAACGTACTTAACACTGGAGTCTTTTGGTATATCTAAAAATTTTAATTTTCTTTTTTCATTAATTTTAAGGAATCATAATAGACTACTAACCACTATTAGCAGAATAATTGAAATGTTTCTATTCTTTTGATATGTTTTTGCCATCACTTCAATAAATCTGTAATGTATCCAGATGTTTAAAAAATCATTCATATTGCTTCTGCACTTCATTTAGTTAAATCATTTTGTGCATTTATTTTTTTAGCTTTCCCATCATAAAAAAGGTTATGCATAACCACAATGGAGACACTCCCACATGGAGCATACATACAAGACAAAGACAGCACAGAAGCTTTAAAACTGACAACAGAGGGTCTTTTTTTTTTTCTTGTACTAACGTGCATTAATGAAAAAAACGTTTTCTTTCAGTATTAAAGTTTAAAAGCAAAGACAAGAATGTGCAAATCAAATTGCAACATCAAGTATGGTACTGTACTGGTACTGGTTTCTTTCAAAGACAAGGGAGCCATAAGAATTGCTGCTATGTGCTCTGTCCGTGGTGCTGAAATGGATGAGTTTTCATTTCTAAACTCCTCAGAAACTCTACACGTCAATAAAAGTCTTAAATAACTCACACCTAATTAAAACCCAGTTTCTTGGATCAGGAATTCTGGTCGAGTTAATGTATGTCTTGTGCCTATATCTGCCATAAGAGGGTGAAAGACAGTAGTCTTACTTTTAAGTAATATTAAAATGGTACATACTGTACTCTTCAGGCTATTTAATGTTTTCCGTTCGCTCACAAAAAAACCCCACACAAGCCCAACCAGCCCATCTATTATTTCCTCCCTTTCTGCAGCAGGCCAGCGTGCACTGACATGTCCAACAGAGGAAACACACAGTGCCCACTGCTGGATAGCATCAAACCTTCACGTGCAAATGATGAAGGTCAGGGTTAGAAAAAAAAAAGCAATAGATGAAGTACAAATTATGTTTATAAAACCATTTGGTGAATTGATCATGTAAAATATAAATTATGTTCATGTATATAACCTGTACATTAACTTTACTTTTGTTGTTTGATTTCATTGTTCAGATAGACCACATGCTCGCGATTCAAATATCTGACTAAACTAACAGTGATATAGTTTTCTCATCCCTTTCTTTTCTTTTTTCAGTACTCTTTAGTCAATAAGTCTGGAACAGCCAATGAAATACTCTCCTTTTGCTGCAAGCACAGTCTGAAGGAAGTCCCAGGGCACCGGATAAGCCAAACAAAAACTAATCACCAGGCTCCAACACGATCTGAGCCAATTCAGCCTGTTATCTAAGCAACCCCACCGACACCCAGAATACACAATGACAGCATGCACGATAAAACTAAAATGGGCTGCAGCAGTCTCTAGTCACATAAAGCTTAAAAGAGTGCACTGAATTTAAAATAAAAAATAGAAAAAAATAAAAGCTTCACTTCTGCCAAGCTTGGTTTTGATAAAGAAAAGAGAAGCAGTTATTTTTGAATTGTAGGAGCTTATTTGAGTGGCTCAGCCCGGCGCTGGCTGGATGCTGAGGCAGCTCTGCACAGGGATGTAATGGGATACTGCAGCATTAGAGAACCGTGTGCACAGAAACTTGCCTGGGAGCATCAGGGAGTCCCGCACTAAGCTTCCCCCTCCCTTTCTCAGTGCCTCAGCCTCTCACTCTGCTTTTCTGTCAAGTCTTTGTAACATGAGGGAAATACACACCAAAAGAAAACTAAATCCAATTAAATATTTAAATGTCATTACTCTTAAATACCAGAAGAGAGTTGATAAGGGGAACATTGACAATAAAACAACTTAAGAAGTGAAAAATACCTGGGTGCCTATTGTTAGAAAAAAATATATACCTGCTTACCTTTTTGTGCTGGAGGCTCTTCTGGACACCAAGCTCTTCCCTTTTTCTGGAGACTCCAAGACACTTTGAGATAGAAAGAAAAATAATCAGTCTCTTCTTACTTTCTCTTACTTCCAGTGTCAGATTGAATACATCTAAAAGAGCCCAGTCGACACACCTTTACTCTGTCCTCTGGAAACACTGCTACAGAGACACCCATTCAATTGTGCCCCAAGACTGGAGTACACAAACTGATAAAGATCTGCTCAGGGGAACGATGAAAACTACACACACTCACACACTGCAGTTTGTTGCCCACTCGCTCCACTGCCTTTTTCATGCTATCTTTGCCTGTGCCGCTTCCTTATTGGCTAAGCAGCTCTTCAATAACATAAGCTCTCTTCTTTAATTGGAAGGAGGGCAGTTATGTGGTGCATGAGAAACTCTCCCGCCCCTCTTATCCCATTTTTCCCCCCTAAGTGCTTTTGCAGAAGAATGCTGAGCTCTGCAATTTCATAAGCATTGGGCAAAAGAAAGAAAGAGGAATAGAGGACAGAAAGAGGAGGGGGTTAAGGGTGTGTGGGAGAGAAAATGAGTGAGAGTGGTGATGGAGGAAAGTGTCGGAGGCAAATCGGTAGACTGCAATGGGACAAGCAGCAGCTAGATGGGAACAAAGGGACATGGGGGGTTGGAGGGGGATATCAGGTGGGATGAGAGCAGGTTTGGATGCACCGGTCCTCCCGCTGCAGCAGTGTGACAGCAGGTCAGATGAAGGGAGATTTCCCTGTGCTTACTGCAGCGCAGCTAGGTGGCTCTGCTGCAGTGAGAGTCTGATTGCCAGGCACAAAGGGGGATGGGAGGGGAAGAGGAGGAGGTTTGGTTGCAGTGATGCTGAAGTAGTCTTCCATCCAGCACGGATATAGTGAGGAGAGAATGGGAGCTGCAGCGTACACAGCAGTTATTGCTTTTAACTCATGAATAATTGAAGGAGGCCCAAAGGAAAATAGGACAGCAAGCAGGAAACTACTGAGTGTGTTAAGACAATCTCATTCCTACTTCAGTTTATGATAATCACTAACTCCTGTACATGGGGGGTTAAATGGAATCCTCCCTTTGTTCAGATTGATGACCTCTAGCAAGTTTGAAAAAACTGCAGTTGTAGTAGTAGTGTCTCTTCACTCTATTGTGTTTCATGCTGTGTTAAAAGGCTTTCCCCGACTAAGGAAAAGAGATGACTTTGTGGGGTCAAATTCCCTGCTCGCCTTTTTTTCCCTTCTTTTTAATTCCAACTGGTCCATTTTGTCCCAGCTGCACCCAAGTACAATGCCCGCGCTGATCAATAATGGATCATATGCCTCAACCATCTGCACAGGCCACAATGAGCACTCCAGAGGTTATGCGATGAGAACAAAGAAATGCAGAGACTGTTTGCTCAGTCAACAGTGTAAATGGATGACGAATGAATGGGTTAATTAATGGATGCCAGATACTTGAGGCTAAATGTCCAGTTGTAAAATACTATTCGATGCTGTTTGTTCTTTTTATTTTTATAAGTATTTTATTATTTTCCATTGTTATTATTTTAGATGCAACTCTACATTAAATGCTTTTTGAAGTGTTTTGTAAATCTATTGGAATAAAAAAGAATATTTTGTAATCTTGCAAACAAATATTCCTATTAAAGAAAAAACTATAACATACTGAAAACAACAGTCTTGGTAGACAGGTTTAAAAAAATACAAGTCATTGAATTGGTCAGAGGTGACTTTCTGCACCTGCAGCAAGCCTGAAGAAGTCTGGCTGAAGTCACTTCACCACTTGATCACTGTAGTGTGAAGATGATTGCTCTTCTGTTATCGAACAATCATTTTTATACAATCAGCTCCAGAGCACTCCCCAGAACAGATCCAGCCTTATATATTCCCTCAGTTTATTCAGTGTTTATTCCAGCTGCCCCCAAAAACAATTGCAAGTAAAACTGCATCATCCACAAAAGACCTCGAGGTGATTTTGCAATGTTTTGCTGCAAACACTTAAGGACCCCAAGGAATACACTGCTCTGTCCCTTCTTGTAAACAACCTTGTTCTTGCATTTCTAGTCACATCTATCATCCAAGTCAACAACTGGATGTCTGAAGTCCTCTAACATTTCCACCTTTCTCTCACAGAATGGGAATTGGTGTCGGACACATTCCCATTCCTCCTAAAATCTACAACCATATACTTTGTCAAGCTCACATTCAAGATGAGGTGATAGCTCCTTCAATTATGCCACAAAAATGCTCGGGCTCCTGTCCATGATGGTTACACTCCACAACAGAAGTGTCATCTGAGTATGAATGGGAATGACAGGTCTGAGTTGCACTGGAAATCTGTACAGACTGAAAAGAAATGGTGAAAGATCCAATGATGCACCAAAAAAAAAAAAAAAAAGTTGAATTTTCAGTGATCAAATGTACAGTAGGCTCCTATAATTTTATATGCAACTAGTCCAGGAAGTAAGGAACAGTACCCAACCTACAAAGAAAGCTAGCTTATTTATAGTGTAATGGGGAAAAATAAGGATCCATATTTATTCCACATTATGTATTAAAAATAAAATATGGATAACTTGAAAGCATCAGAAAATATCTGCACTGAATGAGACATTAAGACTCTGTCAAGGCATTCAAATTATGTCTTAATTCAGTGATAATTCAGACATTTATGACACACACACCACCTATCCAAAAAGCTTAAAACTAGAGATTGAAGATGTGACTTGTTAAACTAATACAACTGGTCAGTTCAGTTCTGTGAAATCTTCTTGCAGATCCTAGAGTAGGTTCAGATAACTTTGATTTGTTTAAAAAAAAAAAAAGTTTATTTCCATTTAATCTAGAGCATATTTTTCCACATGGACAAATCTTGGCCCCATATTGTGCAAATAATACATAGAAGTGAACAATGTGAACATTACAACAAATTTCAGTTCATCATCTGCGCATATTTTCCGTCATCACTGTGGTCTCCGCTTTCTCAGGAAGGCTGTATACTGTGATGGTGATGTTTGTGTGTTTGAAGACGTGTTCCAGTATCTCTGACACTTTTGACCACTGCAGTCGGTCCAGCCCACAGCCAATACTGAAAGAGAGAAAAACATGATATTCAATCATACCTTGCTAAATTTGTCAAGACAAAGAAAAAATGGCTTCTCAATAAAGTCTCACAAAATTACTGGGACATGACACAAACCGAGGCATTGATATTCTCGTCACTTCATTGTTAACACAGTGAGATTTCATGTCCTCTAGGCTCTGTCTCAGGCTGTCATAGGTGGGCTTTTGGCTGAATTTTTTCTTTGTGATCTGTAACATAATAATGATAACAATAGTAAAGATAAGAAAGTGACGCACAACAGGGAATACAAAAAAAAAAAAAAGATCTTATGTGTCATGACCCGTTTATTTGAGTTTAAATATTTTACCAGATAATAAATAAAGCGTTTGTCTCTTGTCAATACTGCACACTGTCCCGGCACCTTCTCTATTTGGATATACAGAAAAATATATCCACATGAGAACAAGATAGGATACAAAACACAATTATAAAATAGTAAAAATAATTTTTTTTTAAAAAGTCTTACTCTGCTCCTTTAACTCCTGTACCCCACCGAACCTCCTCTTGAACATCACTGCTATCCCGGCCCCCATGCGGCAGTCCTCACTGATGCAGTGAGCCAAAGCTTCGTCCACCGGGCAGCTGAACAAGTCTCCGGTGACATAATTCAGTTTCCAGCTGCCTTCTGCCAACTAGCCACGAGGGGGCAGCATTACACCAAGAAAAAAAAGCAGAACGACAACGACATGAGGTAAACTTCTAGAGAGAAAAAAGGAATTACAGCAACATCATTTAAACCTGCACAAAAAAAGAAATTACTTCGTGTAATTGTAATCCTTACATCCGTTTTACCGGTGCAGGCTGGTATCTGAGTGTCGGTGGACATTGACAACAGCGACTTGAACGCTTGTCGACGGGCTTGATATGGCGTTAAAAGACGCAAACACACACAACAACACGGAAGTATTCGCATTCAGTTTCTACTGGAAAACTAGTTTATCAATATTTACTGGGTAGCGAAATTGCTCATTACCCTGATTGTCTACAATGATTCGACAGCAGTCCTCAGAAACCCGAAGTGTAGACATACGCGGCGTAGTTAATGAAGAAAACGTGACCACTGTGCTATTGCTAGTTCCGTTGGTCACGTGATCGCTAACGTTTAAAGGCTTTGTTCGGGATGTCTTCTGGCCATCATTTAAGGATGTCATACTAACTAGATCTCATGAATACACCCTCCTCTTTATCACACATATTTTGTGTGGAATATTTGTTGGTAAAAATTCTTACTATTATCACAGAAGTACTTCTTGACCAGCGGCTGGAAGAAATGCTGCAAAGTTTCTTATCCTGCCAATTACAATTTGCAGAAATTCAAAAGAGACATCGATTTCAATTATACTTTTTGTGGGGATGAAAGAGACTTCCTTACTAACCTTTTTCGGCTTTGCCTTTAATCAAAACCTTTGTGGAGTAAATTAACTCATCACGTTATTGATTTTCTTTACTCACCAGAGTTTAGGCTGAAATGGGAGAATATTTTGTTTGGGGTTAATTACTGCAGAAATCTCCTCTCTGAGATCTGTTTAATTAATCTATTAATATCCTTGACAAAATACTTTCATAAGTCAATAGTTCAAAATGAAAAACACGACTTTCCTGAGCTGTGTATAGACATTATTTGCGTGTTACAATTTTTTTTTTTCATGATTTGACTCTTATTGAATTCCTTGTTATTTCCTTTGTTTACACTCTCCTTGATGTAGTTACATCATTGAATTATGTATTCTCCATAGAACTATGCCATCTGTAAACTTAGTTTAGTCTAAAAAAAATCATAATTGGTTTGGTCTGTCATGTGAATCATTCTGTGTGAACAAACTAATGTCTCATTGGGTAAAGTATCCCTATTTAGTGGCACATACTCACTTTTTTTTGTTTGTTTACCGAGTAGGTAGGCTTTGTTGCTATTGTTGGTGTAGGCGGATCAAACAAGTTCCGTGTTTCATAACGCAAAACATAAGTCAAGTGTTTGGTACAATCATCCAAAGGAAAACACTGTGACATGCAAAGTAGTGGATGTTAAAAGGATAACAGCTGGGCTGCACTTTACGTTATTGACCACTAGATGTCCGACTCGAGCATTGTGTCATTGAACCCTCAAGTAACCCCATTTTTGAGTCAAGTGTCGAAACTTCAAGAAAGCCTCATGAGGCATCACTAGACCTTACCAAAAAAGTTGACAGCAGGTTGCGCCTTGTTGCTAAATGCAGAACAGTCTTCGGTATCGCTGACACAGGAGGGACGCAGGAGCCGAGCGCAACAGCTCGAATCCTCTCGCGAGAAAAAGTGAGAGTTTATGGAGAAACCACGCAGCCAGATGAAAGCGTAAAGATTTTTTTCGTCTTACTTTAATTACGTCATATATTAGCACAAAGCCAACTACGTTTGTTTGTATGTTTTCCCATAATCAAGTAACACATAGATCCAGTTATAAATTGTGATCATTTTTAATAAGTGAAAACATGCTTTGAGCAAAAGAATTGTGCTTGTATTTAAAAAGAAAAACCACAAAATCCCCCACACACATTTTTTTGAAGAACGTTTTAAATCCCAATCTTACATCCCAATGCAAATAAAATTGGTCAGTTTTTAGTTATATTGAAGTACAACGGTGTCATGGAGTGGCTACCTGTCTACTGTGTCCGGAGGTCCTGCCTCAGATTCTGCTTCAACTTTCTGGAGCTGGATTGAGTAGGAAGAAAAAACTGATGGCTTATCAGACTATAGTGAAAATAATTTGAGGTCACAAAATTATATTTATCATTAAAAATGACATTTTCTTTTTTCAGGAGTGTAAATAAATGTTTCGATAATTGCACATAAAGTAAAAGAAAAAAGAGAAACTCCATATTTAAGTGTTTTTATTAGCTCTCTTTGATGCTTAATTTATGACAAATACAGAAAAGAAAATATAAAGAGTGCTTTACTATTGCAAAATGTGTAAAACACAAATAGACAAGCAATCCTACATCGTCATGGATAAGCTGTACACAAGGCCAAGGCTACTGTTGCGCTTTTGCTCTATTGCTTGAGTGAGTAAAGAACTTTTACGAAAACATGGCCTGCTTACAAGCAAAACAGTGTTATTTTAGACATCTCAATCCTGAATAACATAATTCAGTTCAATGCCAGAATGACTTTTATACACACATATGTACAAAATCACATAGTAAATGGTCACACGTTAGAAGTGTGAGTAACAGACTGACAGTCCACGTTCCCGCCTTAGAAGTCAGCACTGCGTCTTCGCTCATTGATCCAGTCCCCAGGGTTGACATCCATCTGCAGCATCTTCATTACCCACTTGTCCCTCCGTGCTCCGTCAATGAACTCATCCAGCGAGAGCTCCCCTGAATAACAGTGGAGGATTTTGACCAACAAAATTCTCTGTTCCTAAATTCACTATTTTACCATCATCATTTTTGTGCACCTGAAACGGTCCTTGCCTCACATTTTACATGGGCGACAATTGATGCACACAGTCTAATGTTTGTACGTCACACTCCCATAAAAGCAGGCTACACCAACATTTCAAATTATATGTGAAACACTTAAAATTTTAACTAAAAATACTGTCAAAAACTCTCACCATCTCCATTTTCATCAACCAGCTCAAATATCCGATCCACCACTTGGTCCGGTGTAAGCAGATTACATTCTTCATCCAGCTCCCCATGACAGGCTTTCTTCAGCCGATAAATAGACTGAGAGTGACAGGAAAGGGTGTTACAATGACTTTGCACAAACTTCAATTCATTCAACTCATCTAACTTATTTTAACATATATAAAGTCTTTACTAAACATCTATGGGTATATGAATTCTAAAAAAAAAAAAGGCAAATAATTACCTCCACAATTTCAAGAAGTTCTGTCTTGTCGATGCATCCACTTCCATCTTTATCATACATTTTGAATGTCCACTTAAGCTTATGTTCCAACTTTCCCCTAAGAACTAAGTTCAAAGCTGCCACATATTCCAGGAAATCGATGGTGTTGTCCTGTGGAGAAAAAGAGGTAGAGGGAAAATCTCATGAAGGCTTCACTTGATGCCACTTAGGAATTAAATGTGTCTTCAGTTTCTGTTGTAAAAATGTATTCTGCAAGTTGGTGGGAAAAAAATACAAATTTTTCTATTAATCAGAAGCATATTTTCTTTTGTCACCAAGTAAAAAAATGTGTCAAAAAGTCCTAAATACAACCAGACAACTTTCCAACAGTCTAAAGTGATGTGGTCAGAATTCCTGTTTTATTGGGCAGCAAAAACATACTTGAGTAATTTGGACATTTCAAAAGGCTGGAACATGCATAACTTGAACTTTTTTTTTTTATCTTAAGAGCCATAAACTCCTATCAAACAAAGATTCTAATTTTAAAAATTCCCATCAAATAATAGCTGGCATTATTAGCAAGTGTAAGAAGTGGTTACTCTGGAACATACTTGTGTCATACTTAAGCAGTGTCAATCCATAATTACAACAAAAGACCATTTTCAAAGTTCTCAGTATCACGACTTTTATACTTACGCCATTCTTGTCAAAGGCTCGAAACATGTTTTCTATGTAGTCTGCAGCCTCCTTGTTGTTAGTGACACCAAAAAAACTCTTGAACTCGTGCATGAACAGGGTTCCACTTGGACATTCCACCACAAATTTTTTGTACCATTCCTGCAGTTCTGCCACATCGATTTCCTTGTCCGGGTCACTGTCCTCGCTCAGGCGCTGACCCATGATGGGCAGGTTTATTGGATCTCCCTTGACAGTAAAATGTTGCCTTACATTACATGAACCCGTTTGACCTGGTTAACTGTTTTTTAGTTAACCAGGTTCAAAGTTGATTTTCAGATACAAAGGCAATCTATATGTTTGAATTAATAATTTTTAAAAAAATTAAAAATGAAAAAACAAATGAATCAATATGGCATGGAAGCCTATGTAAGCGGAACTGTAATTAGAGTCTCTATAATGACAAATCCCATCTGAAAGTGAGGATGAGACACAAACTGCTAGGGGTCACATGGTAAGGGATTAGTTATGGAGACTTGTCAAAATCAATTAGTTCACACACAGATCATAACAAGATTTCCCTTGCAGGTCTGCTTGTGCTGATACTAAACAAGGAAACATTCATGCACTGTACACTAGTTATGCTTGAACTCCCTAAAAACGGTTCAGGGTCCTGCATTTATGCATGTAAATAAAGTCCTAAGGCAAGTAAAACACACTGAGGTAACGCAAGGATTACATTTGGTGTATGGTATACTGTCATAATAGTCAGTGAGCCAATCATGCTAATTACAAAGCTCATAATTATAAATGTGAAATGTATATGGTGAATATATGGTTTTTTGTGTTCCCAAAAGAGTTCTGATCAGTCATTGTCCAGACAAAGAACATCTGAGGGTATCCTGGACTGCCTGGTACTGGGATCTTGTAAATTGATTCTTTTGGCTATATGGGGTATTCCCTCAAAGATGCCACCAGGTATTATTAGATTAGTATCTGGGGAGTTGGGGACCGAATGAACACCTCAGATTCTTTGAGCACTTCCTTCAGGGACCCAGTGCTGACCCACTGAGGGATGCTGCTACTGTAGGGGAATGACACTGACATGCTTGGGGGTGTGATTGGTTTTCAATAACTTTTAGGTAGGTGACAAGTGCTAAAATAACATTCATGTGACTGCCAGGAAGCAGGTTTGCCCAGAAGAATTTTAAAGGACATAATTTTTGACCCAGAGGTGAAAAGATTCATTAGCGGTTTAAATGTAAACTACAGAGATTTTTTTCCAAGTTACTCACACTTGATAGATGGAAAAAACAAAATGGTTACCTCTGTGTATGTATTTGTGTTTCAGACCAGACTGATGATTCATCCAGTTCAAGTAGTCGGTTATCCCCGAAAGCTCTGATTACTGTTTACAAGACAGCTGCCATCTCACTTAAGTCTATGACAAACATGTTGTCACTAGTGATGGAATTGCACAGCCACTGAATCAAGCCCTCTGTGGAAATTTGGAAATTACACCATTTGCAAGAAAAACAGCATTAATGTGTATCACTATGGTCTGGCCCAATACCCTTCTGGTCCATGATATGTGCTGACAAGGAACAGTGCTAATCATGGCTTAGAGGTGTCAAGGCCATTAAGGAGTCACTTGATGTTATCCTCTCATGATTAAAATGATTCACACCTTCTGGTCTTACACAACATTATATATATATATATATATATATATATATATATATATATATATATATATATATATATATATATATATATATATATACACACACATACACAATGTTATAACATTTGAATACTAATTGGTTGTATTTAAAAAAAAAACAAATTGTACAAAAAAAAGATGCCCTCTCAGAATCATCCATTTTTCTATTGTTCAGTGTTCACAAATGCTATCAATCATCACACTTCAGACATGAGTAACAACATTTCAGAGACATTTTCCACACAACTAATGCTCTTCCCCTGATAGACCAGTGCGCCAGTATTGCTATTCTGAGATTTGATTAAAAGGCTTTTTATGGCCAACTGTTTTGCATACGTGAAACATGAGTCACAACGCAAAAGAACAATTTTGCTTTAACACTTCAACTTTTAGCATTTATTGCTTTCCATGAATACCATCATACAAGCTCAAGCTTTCAATTTTAAGCAATCAGCTTTACAAAGGCAGTGAACATGTTTTACAAGTCTACAAAAACTGATTAACAGATTTGTTGTAAAAATCCTAATTATCAAAAGTGTACTAGTTGTACAATTAGAGTATGATATACAGAAAGTGTAAGTACCTTGTGTTTTCTTTAGTTTGATGCAGAAATGTCTATCTTTACACCAAGCCAGGGTTGAATCTAACCAAAGTGGTCACTACTGGCACCATTGTGTTATATTGGTTTCATACAGTGATAAAGCAAAACAATTTTCCCAATATCCCTCAAGGGATCAATCTTTACCAGAGCAAGATAATGTGAAATATATTTTATGGCATGTGCTTTACAGAAAACACAAACTGAAGTACAGCATGTGAAGTTTCACTTCACATTCTCAATTAAAGATTACCAAGAGACACATTCATCTGAAAGATAGTTAAAACTATTGTGCTTAGTTAAAACTATTGTGAACAAATCTATCAAATGCATCTCTTTGGAAATAAATGCCAAATGAACATGAAATGACTAAGATAACTTATCAAGATTAAATTATAATGTTCAGGTATAAAAATCAAGAAAAAAAAGGTTAGAAATTTTTTTTAGTCAACAGTGAAAAAAAGGCAGTCTTCATGATCTCATTTAAATCACTTCCTTCCAGTTTAAAGACCTGGTGATGAGTGGCCACGAGAAGTTGAAACTGAAGAGGACAAAAAGATCCTTCTGTAAAGAGTCTCGAGGTACACATCGTTCTTGGTCCTGAACCCTAAAGGTCCTCAGTGCTACAGATATACCCTTGGTGTGGTATCATACAGTGTATTAAAAATAAAATTAAAAATTAAAAAAATCAGTTGGCATGCTGGCCTTTGAGTTAGTTGTGTTCACCGGGCTCTGCTGCAGTGTCTGTGTTGTCTGAAATCTCAGCACCACCCTCTGTTGATAAGTCAGGTGAACTACTGGAGGATGACACCTGCTTGTCGCTGGTGAAGCCTCCTCCATCACTACTGCTGCTGCTGCTGCTGCTGTTCTCTCCACTGTCTTTCTCAAAGCTTGCATCTTCCTCTGATGGAGGCCGTTGCTCTGATTGGTCCACAGCGTTGTCACTCTGAACAGTGTGGTCAGTGCCTGCCTCAAATGAGTCTCCTTCACTCTCAGATGGTTCTCTTTGTGTGCTGGTAGGCTCTGAGGGTAAGAAAAAAAAATTTTTTTTTTTTTTTTAAAAAGCCAAGAGAGTCTCACCATTTCCATTTCCAGGGTTTGTGATATTCACTTCAAGTATAATTTTTTTCTGAATGTCTCTGAGGCTGCATATCTCAATTCAAAAAAGAACAACTATGTACATAACAATTAATATAATAATCTCAAACACATGAACCAGCAGGATTTGACAATAACTTTTAAAAAATTCCAATGTAAAATTAGGTCTTTGTTACAGCACAAGATTTACCCATCCATTTTCTATACCCACTGACTCTAACTAGTCACAGGGGGCTCCTGAAGCCAATCCCAGTCCATTTCAGGCGAGAGGCAGGGGTACACCCTGGACAGCTCGCCAGTCCCCTCGCAGGGCCACATACATAGACAAACAACCATGCACACTCACACTCACACCTACGGGCAATTTAGAGTGCTCAATCAACCTAACGTACCTGTTTTTGGACTGTGGGAGGAAACTGAAGTACCACGCAAGCACGGGGAGAACATTCAAACTCCACACTGAAAAACTCCTGCCGGGCCAGACAAGGTTTATTACAGTTGTAATTTTTGCTTGTTTGTGTAGTGCATAACTTGCAGAGAAGATGCTTTTATATGGGGAAGCACAATGTATCAACATTGTAATATCAACTTGGAAAATAATATATATATTTTATTTTTGCATAAGTGCCATTTATTTACACTATAAATGCAGACAATATATTTGACCATTTAGATGGAATATTACTGCCCGAGTTACTGATTAACACAAGTGTTGTTCCAGTGGTAGTTTTCCATGCATTTATTCTCAATAAAACCATGTTCCTGAAACAAATTTCACACGTTTTATTTGTTAATGTTTGCATAGTAAATAGCATAGACTATTTACTGTCAAGGATCAAAGGTCAATTTTAGCTGCAAAGCATAAAGACAAAACCACCCACTGATGTATTGATTTATCCATCCATCCATCCATTTTCTATACCCACTGAATCCAATTACTGGGTCACGGGGTATTGATTTATACATCGTAAATCATATTGCCATAAAAATTTTAGCCATGATATCCCATGTCACGTTTTCCTACCATTACCCCCGATTTCAACCATAACAGCTTTTTTTAAAATGATGCCTTCAAATATACAAGTTAAAATAAATAAAGAGGGCTAGAGAGAAAAGTACAATGTCTGGTTTCTGTCCCCTCTCTGAACAGCTGAGGGAGTTCAACAAATTTAGGCTTTCTTCAAGAGAACCATCTTGAAAAACACTAAAGCTGCCGGAGGAGAGAAGTGGACTACAAGAGACATTATCAGCAACCGTGAGAACAATCACGACATGCATCTTTCTTTTTTGTGCAGCACTTCTGCTGCACAAAATTCAGTCTCCTGACATTTAATTCACAAGAAATGCAGTTTATGTGAATGGAAAGTGAATATAATAAAAATATAATAAAATTAATATGATTCTGCTGCTATTCCAACAGCAGAGCTCTGACAGATAATCATTGGCTGAGAAAAGTATTAAGGCAAAAGAGAGGAATTTTTGAAAATTTTTATCACTTCGGATCCACCCTACAAGCAGTGGAGGTCAAGTCGCTTTCACAACACCACCTAAAACGTACTTTTGGTTGACCTTTTTCTCTATCACTCATTTACTCTTCCATCAGAATATCAGCTTAACAGGAGGATTTTACATTTCCCCTTAGGTGAAAATATACATCATGAGCCGTAAATTCAACACTTCTTTGTTTAAAAAGGTTGATTCTTTTGGATGACATCAGTGCTTTAAAAGAATAAATCAGTGCATAAATGCACTGATCAACTTTTAATATGACAACTGAATTACTGAATATCTGTCAGTCATTCAGTAATCTGATATTCATTTAAAATCCATTAAGCGCTTTCAGTTTGGATCCAATGAGAGAGTGAAGTACTTGGGACTTCTACCTGATAACATTAAAATCCTGTTTTAATATGGTTTGGTCAAAATATGATCACAAAAAGAGTCATAGAAGGTTTTAAAGCATTACTTAATTTGAAACTCTGAACATAAACTGCTCTGGAGCAGATTATGAGTTAAACACAAGTTACCATGGGAATCTAATCGGGTTGAAAGAGAGTCACTTTTATGACACTACAAAGGCTGCCTCCAGATTCATAAAACCTTGGCAACTCTATTATCTTGCTTTGTAGTGTAACCCCTTTGGTCAGCCATGCCTTTGATTCTGAGACTTGAATTCTAGTTTTCAACAAGCCAGGTGGATTGATACGACTGATTAATATTTATCTTTTTGGTCCCAGGACAAATAATTCAATTATAATATAGATTAATTCAATCAAAAGTTTAAATAAATGTGCTGCACTATTTTCAGCTTTCCAGAACAACTGAACTACAATAATCGATGTGATCCTTATAGACAGATCAAGGAATTCTTAAGATTATCAGCTCAAAGATATTCAGATATCTGAATATCCATGTGGAGTTTTGGGGACAAATGACATCAAATGTGTCTGTACCCTATGACATAATGGAGTTTAGTTTAACATATTGGAAGACTAATTATCTGCATTTTAAAAAAAGGTAAAACGTATGAGCAGGTGTTTGATTTATCCACTTGAAGGTTGATGCAAAATGTGTATTCTTGGTGGGTTTGAACAAGACCAGAGGACCCAACAGCCTGGTGCTGGATGGAATCCTGACCTTGATAAGAACAGTCTAGATAGCAGCAGGTCTGAAGACACAGAGCTTCATATGAGAACTCCAAGTGTTATAATTGATGCTTCAAAAGCTGCTTTTAACTCTTAAAACACAGAACACCACACACAGCTTGTTTTCTGATGCTTTAGAAATAAATGTAAAGAAATAATTTTCACATTAATTTGATTTTTGCTATATTTGTTAACCCTTTTCATGACTTGTGATTGGCCTAAAGAATACATAAAGCTTTGTTTTTTTGTTGTCGTTTTTTTAAGTACTACTGCTGGTTCCACAACTCTGCCCTCAAGATCCACAATCTCACTCTGAAAGTTTCCTAATACTTGACAGCTCTAACAAAGCCCAGTTTAAGTCTAATTTGAATTAGTTTTAAACCATGCTATAAATTCACTTAACAGCTTTATACTAGAACAATAATATACAAAATTAGTTTTACTGTCAACTCAACATCTTCTGTGTGAACAATCTTTCAAAATTGCACTGGAATAAAGCGTAGCTGTTTGCGGCCAGACCAAGACCCCCACAATAGAGCTGATGTCCATCAAAATAATCTTGTAAGAAAATATCCCAAGTATAAATTCATACTTACCCTGTTCATCTGATGAGCTAGGTGTGTCACAGGATGTGCCATGTTTGCACTCTTCACTACCAGAGCCTTCTGAGGAGTCTTCTGAAGACTCTTGCGGCTTTGACAAGCTCTCTTCTCCTTCATGACAAGATGAGTTTTTTTCTGCATCTTCTGTTTTCTCCTCTTCATCAAACTTCAGCCTCTTTGTGTCTAGTTTATCACCATCAGAATCCTCCTTTTCTTGTGGGGTTTTGTGCTTTATCCCACATTTTGGTGTTATCTCCTCATCTGATGGTGCAGTTTCACTGTCGCTAACACATGAAATCAATTAGTTAGTTTGCAATTATTTGACAGTAACACATTGTGTAGATTTACTAAGTGTACAACACAGGTCACAGTTACCTCATATGGTGCTCCTCTATATCAGTGGTTGGTGCTGGCTCTTTACTGACAGGACAGTCAGGGAGCCCATTTGTAGACAATGAAGTTGACAGCAACAGCTTTGGTCTGTTGAGCATTTTCGGTGTGGTAGGCCCATTCACATTTTGACTGTTGAAGAAGACAACAAACCTTTTCTAACACGTCATGTCACAAGCTGAATTACAGGGCAAATCAGTAAAATTAGGTAAGACTCAAACTGATAAACAAGAGACATTAATCCCTTTCACACTTTGACAGTACTTTGATTATAAATGTATGAAAGTCAGATTTATAGAGGCCAATTACAGGTAAATGCATTCTTCCCACCTGTCTGAATACAAAGAGGAGTTACCAGGAAACATCACTCCATTCATTCTGTTAACACTGGAGGCTCCATTTTTCCTGTGAAATGAGGAATTTGACAAAAATAACCATCTGTTTACTGAACTCTCAACTTGGGGGAGCTATTGGCATGCATCAAAAGCACATTAAAAGAAACACAGCAACCAGAGCAGAAATTGGGGCATAAAGTCAGCAGAATTGTACTTACTCTGATGTGGGGTACAAACAGCTGACCACCATTACATTCTAGAATTTAAAAAAAAAAAAAAAAAAATTATACACAAGCCGCAAACTATACGATGGAATATTACTGTTTATCCTGACCGTAAACATAGCTCAACGTCATTGTTCTCAGACATTCTGAAAAAGTTCTGTTGTGTATTGCTCACCTTTTCCAAACCTCTGAGAAACTTGTCTGTACCTGTATAATTTCGCTTAGGGTCCGTAAGGAGTTCACATAGGCGCTGGATAGTAAATGGAATTCTATAAATATTAAAAAAAAAAAACAACAACAAAAGATACTTAAAATTAACTGTGTTCATAGAGGTTACTCTACCTCAAGAAGATTCTTCAGTCTGAATGTAGCTGATTTCACACCCAACATCATGTTTACATGTCAGTCTTTGAACAATATACTGAAACCTACAGTACCATCAATGTGATGCTCACTTGCAGATTGCAAAAAAGGGTCAGTTGCATGGACATAATGTAGGAATTCATAGTTGTCTAACAAATAACATCAGTGTTTTTGAAAACTGATCAAAGCTGGCAAGACTAGAAGTGAATGAGCCAAAAAAACTGGAAGAGTCACCAAGTTACAGCTGAAGAGCTGGCTACAATTTAAGACATATTTAAATAAACATTCACGTTTAGGAACAGGAAGGGTTTTTTTTTAACTTTGGGGAAAAGGTGTAAACAGACTAATATTTGTTAACTCTAATACCAGTTGTTGCCTCTTTCTTTCATGCATCCAGCTGTTTGGGCCTAAATTGTGTTTAGGGAAACCCTAAGCCCTTTTGCTCAAAATTCCATACTCTTAATAAAATGAGTTTACCTCTGCAGCCACAAGGTGTATTTGAATACTTTTATTGCCATATTAAAGTGAACACATGTGAGATTTGACAAGACGTGTAGTTCAAAAGAATTACTATTGGTTTTAGTTCAAAAGATCAAGGAAAGGTTTCCAAAACGCCCATTTTGGCACCATCTGTACTTTCTCAACTGAACTGTATAACTATATATTTAATTTTTGTATCAGTAATGGTGTTCAATTCAGTGAAAAACAACAGCATTTGACATCTTTTTGAAAATTCTCTCTCTCTAAGTATTCAAAGTTCAGTGGATTTGTGTGTTCTTTGTTTTGACAGGAAGGGAACATGTGTACGTACATACATACATACATACATACATACATACATATGTACGTATATACATACACATGTTCCCTTCCTTTGAAAACAAAGGATACAGAAATCTATTGAATTTTGAATACAAAGAGAGCATATTTTTTGTATCCAAGTCTAAACAAACACCAGGCCAGGTTCAGCTGTGTTATTTGATATGCTACTTCACTTTAATCTGTCTGATTAATGCACTGTTTACTTCTGTGTTTGATAAGAGCTGATCGAAAGCCTAAGATCTGGGGACTAAAAGGTTAAACAGATGGCCGGACATGATGGAGATTTTTGAGCAACTGGCTTCTTTCATGCTTTACTCACCCATTGTAACCATCCACTATCTTTAAGATTCTTTTCTTCATTTCTTCAAAGGGAACATTCTCCACATTGGGATTATGTGGTCCTCTGTGTTCCGGTGTCGAAGCATGGAAGTCGTCCATAACTTTTTCTAACTTGAACATAAAATATGTTTTGAACTGTGACCATGGGATCCTGACAAAAATAGAGAGAATATAAGTCTGACTATCATGTCCACAAGATAACAAAAGCTTGAGGAAGATGTGGTCAGCCCCCCCAAGTCTTTTTCGGTAGAAACAGGCTTCAGAAAAACAAACGTATTTCGTAACGTAAGTATTTCTGTAAGTAAAAATTTTAAAAGAGTTTAGATCTGACATTGTGCATTTCAACTCACATCGGTTGTCCTGTCTTGGCAACATGACAAAGGAACTGCTCAAGTTTAGAACAAGTCTCTTTCTTCCCCTTCTTCTCAAAATCTGTAAAACAATCATGATGAAGAAAAAAAAGGTAGTTTACTTTGGATGTCACTGATAAATTGACACACAAATCTCAACCTAGTTAGAAGACATAATTGTACAGACAGGAACTTCATCCGGGTTAAATTAAAGCTGAAACTTATTTTTAACAAAATATAATTCTGCTTTTTAACTGTCAATCCTCTTGAAAGCTGGGGAAGCGCTTTTAATTAGTTGCGTTAAGGGAAGACACATTTAATAAAGGATAATAGAAGTCAACCATGCAGCTGCCAAGTGTCACTTTCAGTCATTTACATAGAAAGTTTGTAGAAGTTTCAAAGTTAGCCTGGTTTTGTTAGCGGTATGTTGTGACGTTACTGAGACAGCTGTTTACATAATGTTAAGTGCCTTAAACGAGGTAAACACTGTGGAATGCGACGGACTGCTTTCTTGGAAAAGGTTACGAGACCTGGCTGATACCTCAACGACTTTAATCACCTGAAATAAACACTAGTTGTTGTTTTCAGTAAGCTACATTTCGAGTGGTAACGTGCATAACGTAGTTAGCAAAGACTATAGATTTTTACCCAAGAAATAAAGGGGATCACATATTCTAAAAGTCTAAAAGCAATGCTTTTCGTTTGTATACTTGTAATCGTTACCTTGAAGCGCTTCCAAAAATGCGTCGATATCCATGGCTGTGTCCAGTCCCGAGCAGGAAATACTTGCTAGTTAGCATGTAGCAGCTAGCAGGTAGCAAACCAACAAAGCTGGTGGCAGTGGACACTGCGCATGTGTAGAATTACGTATTCACAATTGCGGAAGAGCAGGACATAAACAAAGCTGTACTCTGCAGCACAGCTGAAGAAATGGCGAGAGTTGAAATTCAATTTGATGTCACCGTTCAGCTCGTTATATTTTAACAATTTTAAATATTTTAAAAATTATTTTACCGTATACTTTTGGATGACAAAACGATCGCACTAGTGCGCCGTAGCAGTCAGCGAGCTTACGTCGTTTATTTTTTTCTTTTCTTTTCTTTTCTTTTTTTATGTGAATGACCAATGAGTCAGCAGCTGATCTGGTTTATTTTTACCAAACGAAATTATATATATACATAGAGCCATAACAGCTCCTGGAAAACGTTTACGGAGGACGGACACTATTTATTTATTCATTTATAAATATTTTTAAAACTCGAGCTAGCAATGGCAGTTCCCGTAGCTGCGATACAACTGAGCTCATCGTCCACCCCTGGTGTGCTGGAGCACAATCTTCATGTGAGCGGCAGTGATATGAGCAGGATTTCACAAAACAGTGAAAATGACACTCTACCTTTACATTCTCCCTGGACCTTCTGGCTTGATAGGTAAGAAAGGGTCTTTCCCGCTTTCTTGCTATTTATTATTGCGCTATAGCCAATGTCACTGGGTAAATGTTGTTTTTGACCCGTTCAGGACAGCTAAGAGCAGGGATGGTGTTATGTATCAGACCTGATCGCAGCCGCAATTGTATTATTGGTTTGTGAAATAGCGTCATTGAGTTGGATCTAAATAAAACAGAAATTAACTTTAGAGCTGACGCTAAACATTAATGATGTTAAAACTAAAATTTTCAAACATCGTTGACAACCTGATGTCTATTTGACCTAAATAAATGCCCTCTGCTAAAATAAGCAACGGGGTGATATTATGACAAATGGCTAAATATAAAAACTCAAAAGAATGTCAGAGGAGGCCAGTGTGACGTTCACAGAGAGCTGTTATTTTTCAGAAATTGTTGAGTCATTGGCATTGCGTCTGTTGCCAGTGTTGTATAAATTTGCCCAAGATTAAAACTTACGCCAGTCAAAGTTTCCTTAAATATTAACTTTCAAATGTTAAGTAATCATAACAAAGTTGATCACAAGCTAAACTGAATTACACAAGCTTCAACATGCAATGAGGTCAGGGTTGTTTACTGTTTACTGCCCTATTTGTCATCTGATTCCCCTACCCCAACCTGTCTGCACCCAGGACAGCACTGATATGCCTGATAAATGTAGCACCTAAAGACAAAAATGACTTTGTAAATTGTTCACAGACAGAATATTAGATGATTACTGTTTTTTACTTCCTTAAAACGAACTACAGTCAGTTTAATTGACTCTTTTCCTCCCCTGTCAGGTCTCTACCAGGAACAACAGCAGCTGAATGTGAGTCAAACCTGAAGAAAATCTACACTGTGCAGACTGTTCAGGTAAGATACTTTCATAGTCCTTAAACAACAAAATGGTTATCTGCCTATCTATTACCAAACAAAGTTTCCTTTGTTCACCATGCAACTGGAATAGAACTTTTGGAGAGTTTACAACAACATACCTAGTGTCTCCAGCTTGCCTCTGAGATGTAGCTATCACCTGATGAGAGGAGAAAGGAAGCCCCTCTGGTGAGTCAAACATGTGGAATAAACTAAATTTCTATATATTTTAAAAGTGTGTGTGGTATGTAATATTTCCTGTGGGTTTTCATGCAGGGAAGAAGAAAGCAATGCTAAGGGTGGTGTTTGGAAAATGAAAGTACCCAAAGAGTGCACTGTAAGTATTCTGTAATAAAGTGTTTGTTAGGGATGCATGATAATTGCAAATCTAAGCCAAAACTGATAACCGACAATTAACTGCTTCTGTATGCCTGATACCGGCACATTAAACAATAAGTTCATATTTTTATATTTAATATAATCTTCATATGTACTGTGGTTTGTGGGTGATAGACTGATATGATTGGATCCTCATTACTTTTGAACATGATTATTGATAATACTTAATGAGCTCCAATGGATGGTACCAAGATGTAGCTGCTCAGCAATTTAGAATTTGCCAGCGGATTGTCTAGATTTCTAGGTCGGTGTTATCATCTGCTGTCATTGGGGGGGGTCAGTTAGCTCCAGTATTGTGGTGTTAGCACTGATTTCCTGTCAGGCAGACACAGGATCATGCTTGGGTCCTGTCAGTAAGGCACAGCCGTAGACTGGGTGAAACAATGGATAAAGCATTTGGTCATGTGACCCATTGGTTTTTCTGAAGCCCATTCTTCTTCATGCCTCTTCAGCAGACCCCCGCTGAAATATCTCCCGAGCTGCTGGCAGATGTTACAGCAGAATATACCATTTAACATGTTCTTGGCAGTAAAATCAAGAATTACTGTTGAGTTTAGCCAACTTTGGGTTCATACAAACAGCTGGTTGCTCCCCAAAGGGTGATAACATGACAATTAGAAATGAGCAAGTGGTAATTGTTAGCCACTGGTGTGGCCAACAGTCAATCAATCATATTAGAAATAAATGTAATGCTTTCTACAAATTCTCCTTCCATGGTACAAAAGCGTTCAACTCCCTCAGAGTTGTCATGGTGTAAAATCTAACGATTAATATTGAAATGATTTTTTTGAACCACACTGTATATATATATATATGTTTATTTTTGCTCTAAAGTTGGAGAGTTTAGCATGTGAGTTAATGAATATTGAGTCGCTTTTGCAGCCAGCCTCTAGTGGCCAATCGAGGAACTACAGTGAATCTTAATTTTACGTCTGCCTCAATCCAGACGTTAGATGGTTGAAAGAAGTACAGCAGATTGTGTAATGAGTCTGTCCGTCAGCAAGCAGTTGGATTACTTTTAATTCATTTATTGAAGCTATTAATCGGGTTTAATTATTTATCTGAATTATCCTTCCATATCAACAATAGATGTTGTGCATCCCTAGTGTTTATTATGTACATTTAGTATTTTAGCCATTAACAAATGTGTCTTTTTGTTTACAGACTTCTGTGTGGAAGGAGCTGCTGTTGGCTACTATTGGAGAACAGTTCAGTGATTATTGTGCCTCAGGTAAATGTCCTTGAACCTTTTATTTTATTTATTTATTTATTATATTTTGGGATGTGAAATAACATAGCTCATGTTCTTCATTTTAAAATGGCATCATTCTAACAAAGACAAAACACTGAGTATGCAGTAACAGCATTTGGGTTTACAGAGGATGAAGTGGTTGGTGTCAGCGTCAGTGTAAGAGACAGAGAAGATGTCGTTCAGGTCTGGAATGGAAATGCTTCTTGTGCCAATGAATCAAACGTCTTGGGAAAGATCTATGAGCTCCTTCCACAGATTCCTTTCAAAGCTGTGTTTTATAAACGTGAGTTTTTTTTCTTTAAATGACAATGGCCTCATAGTAATCAGTTACTTTTATCTATTTCCTCCTTTTACATTTTTGCCTTTCTTGATTTTTCAGCACATGAGGAGCACCATGCTTTTGAAGGAGGTCGATCAAGACATTAGCACATTTTGCACACCAGACCTTTCGTACACCATGCTCTTCTCTGCTGATGGAGGTGATTTGGACCATAATATTCGGGCAAAGCAGTTCAGTCATTCATCTGAAGTACCTCAGTCTAGCCCAAGTATTATGAATCGGTCAATGAAGCATCATTTTTCTTAGAACTACTGACATTCGTAACAGAGTACTATTTTAGTCAGTCATTTGTTTTATTTCAGCTATGATTATGTTTGTATGTTTTTATACTACAAAGTTTTTCAAAACCAAAATGATGAGAATTTTTTCAAAAGGTTAATACATTCTTGCATAGATTGTGCACTTTAATGAGCACAAGTTACTGAGTTAAATCACATTTTTTAATTTAAATGACAATTCCCAATATCGTACAATATCCTAACAATACAAAGTTAGAATATTCAGGTCAGCTCTCCTCTTCTTCTTCTTCTTCTTCTTCTTATTATTATTATTATTTTGTTACAGCCAGAACACAGTTGTCTTGACTGCAAAAAAAGTCAATCTTTAATATTGATATAAGGATGAATTTGAGCAGAATATTGCACTTTCTTTATTTTTCTTGTAGGATGTGAGTGGAAGGTGAAAGTAGTTTGTTTTTGTTACAATAAAACAACCTCAGTGCCCAAAGCGCCTTTAGTACATCCTTAGTAATGCAATAATTTTTGTTCTATACAGTGTGTGTGTGTGTGTGTGTGTGTGTGTGTGTGTGTGTGTGTGTGTGTGTGTGTGTGTGTGTGTGTGTGTGTGTGTGTAAAAAATCCGATAGCCCCTCCTGGATTATTTGGATTAGAGCTGTGAGACCAAACACACTTTGGGGTTTTTTTTTGTTTGTTTGTTTTGTTTTGTTTTTTGTTGGGGGTGGGGGGGTTTCACCTTTTCTGACAAACTGTTAAATGTGACATAGTCTTTGTTTTTATTCATGGCTTATTTATGCTCTTTTTCTGATTTTGTTATTAATTAGAACAAGTCAACACAAAAGTGGTTTTCTGTTTAAAATTTTTATTTTTGTTTTTAGTAACTTCAAAAGAGGTATAATTTATCCGTTGATTTACATCTACATATATTGCTAGACCAGAACTCTGTCAGTTTCTCCCAGTCATGGCTTGTAATCCATGTGTGTTTTAAGTCTTATTATTGACTATCATGTTTTATGTCCAGGAAATGTCAGAAACCCACATTATTTCATGCCCCCTTACTTGAGTGCTTGTGTATAAATGGGTCATGGAAGGGTTTTTTTGTGTGTGTAGCAGTTCTCCATGGCTGTTAAGTTTGAACTCATTCTTGCAGAGTCATGGAGTTCTGATTGAAAACAGAAGTATTTCAACTACTGATGGCTGGGTTTGGTTGCTCTCCTAATCGACAAACAGTGACAGGATCAATTATATTTCAAACTCCAGACTTTGCCAAATATGGTTCATTTTTCTGTGGGTAGTTTAGTTGGTTGTATACTGTATAAATGCTCATACTTTTATTATTGTTCTCTTGCACATATACTGCTAACAGCTCACTTCACATCTAAGACCTTGTAGTTGATTGTTGATCTTGGATTGTGCCTTGAATTTAGTTTACAAAATTAAAGTCCTCTGTGTTCAGCATGTTGAAATTGTCCACAAAGTCATGTTTCAATTAGATTTGCACTTGATGACAATAAAGACTTTCAAACTTCCACAATTTTGTTGTTTGTAGTATGTACAGCTACAGAGTCATAAATATTTAACAATGGAAAACAAAACAAGAAACTGCTCTTGGCTTCAGTTTCATCATTGCGATGTTCATTTTAAAGGTTAGAGTTTGCACATGGAACATGCTATATTTAATGTTCATTTAAACAAGATATTTGCTGTGAGGTCTACCCAAGAAATTTAAATACTACATATTAATGTATGTTTGTTGACATTTCATGGCCTAAAGTGACACAGCAAAAGACATGCCCTCATATAGAACATGGCATATTTAAGTCCTTTTCAGCTCTTACAAAAGACCGTTGCCTTTTTATTTAATTTACATTTAATTCAAATTAAATAAAAAGGCAATTAATTTCTGATGACAGTCCTGTAAGTTGGTATACAGAAAGCTGTATTTTCATGTCAGCCAGATTGAAAGTGTCTCCCTCTTGTGGTCGAGTTAGGGTATCAGCCATTGAATATTTTACAAAAAGATGTATGGAATAACTTAATTTCCCAATATTATTCATAGCAATCAATTAAATGTTGCTTAATTAGTGATATGTTGTGTTCTGTTATGATTACTAAATTCAGTATCAGTGCAGCATTGCAAGTAAAATCTGATTAATAACTAGGTCATACATTACCTAACACTATTCCTCACAATATTCATCAGGATTCCCATTTAGATCGACATTTGAATGAAAGATTACATGTTTTAAATATCCGTTATCTATAATCAACATTATAAAGACGCACATATGCCTTAACACCAGAACAGGAAATCTCCCTGTGTGCTTCCATATATTTCTTATAGTAGCTTCAAGGTGGAAAGAGCTGAAATTCTACCCCATTGTTTAATTTACCTACAAGTAATGAAAGCCTAACCCAGTCCACAGTAGGACAATTTTTCAGTGGAGATAGTGTAATACCACAGCTACTTTTGCTACGAGTGGGCACCCGCAGCCAAGATGAGTAACAGCTGAATTCTTAAAGACATCACTGGACCAGACATAAATCTCTGTTCATGAATCTACTATATAATGTCTATGTCTATGTCACTGATTTGTCAAGGTGTTCATGTCAACAAGAAGGAAGAAACTGGTCTCCAAAAGAAAACATTGCTGTGTCTCTGAAGTTTGCAAAAGAGCACCATGTTAGTCCCCAATGGCACTGGAAAAATATTTTGTGGTCTGATGAAAGAAGATTTGAAATATTTTGGGAAGAGGCATTATGTTTGACATAAAAAGGGAACAGCTTATCACGTCTAAACATTCTCACAGAGGTGAAACATGGATAAGGTGAGATTTGTGTTTGATTTCAGGCCTCTGATCTGGAGCATTTGTCATAATCAAGCAGAAAATACATCCATGTCTGTCAAAAATATCCTACAGGATAATGCCAGGGTCCAGTTAAAGCTTTGTAGAAGTTAGCTGTCAGAGCAGTAAAATGATGTTGCACATAAAAGTAAATCCACCCAGAATATATTCCAAAAAATAAAATTAAACTTTGGAGTGGTCAAGTCAAATCCAAAGGACTACCAAAGGAAGTTGGACCACCAATAAATTCAAGGGTACTTTTCCTCCAATTCCGTGAATGTTTTAATCTTGTGTTCAGTAAAGACTACAGACTGCGTAAAGAAAACATAAGAAATTATTATTTTTGTATGGTATCGGCATAAGCACGTTGCCCTTGTCAGTAAGTGTGACTTCGATTCAGATCAGGTCACAATTTACAGTGAATTAATGTGGAAAACTAGTGAATTTCAAAGAATTCACCTGTTTGTGTGAGCAGACTTCAGTGAATCCAATGTACATACAACTTTGATTTCCTATTACTTTTCTTAGAATCCTTTAAGCATCTATAATTTACCTCAGATTTAAAAAAAAAACCCAAAAGATATTCAGGCTATTTTCAACTGAGGCGTCGAAATCAAATGGTCAAAATTCAAGCGGATGAAACAGTCCGCGTGTTAACATGACGTCACCATTGTTTACTTTTACCTAAGCCACGCCTTCAGTTAGCAACTTGTGGCTAGCTCGCTACCGAAAGGAAGGCATAGCTTCGAGGGATCATCTTCTCGCAACAACCTGAGTCAAAGACTGTCCGCTAGTTTATAATTCTGTAAGTAAAAATTTATCAAATAGCTCCGCGAAAGCCACCGAATGAGTAACACGTTTTATTCTACATCTTGCCGACACATTACCGGGTGTCAAAATGAAGAGGAGAGAGAGAAACGTTTCTTGGGAGCTAGCGCCAGGACTGCTGTTAGCTTTTGTTGTAGCCGCTGTTAACGTGACACTACCCGCGATGTTAATCTCAAACCGTTTTCATGTCAGGTTTAAAGGATATTTTAAACACCACTGATATATAAGACTAAACTGTCTGCACGGCGAACACGTCTAGCGTAGAAACATGGTCTTCTCTGCGGTTGTATTTCTTATGTAAGCTAGTGGCTCAAATAATCAACGGAAGCTTGAGATTGCGGTGGAGGGTTTTAACGGATATCTATCGGTTCAGTTTACATAGCCTTCAAGTAACGTAATGGTAATTATGGAAACGGTACAAAATGAACCTCATATCACATTCATTCATAATCCCTTCTGCGTCCTCCTAAGTGTTGGTTTCGAAATGATCGGCCGTACAATGCGTTAAGGACATATTTGGGTGTAACATGTAGCTTTAGTTCACTTAAGGAAAAAGGATCCATATTACTAAATGTGGGCCGAAAACTTAAATGGATTTTAACAGATGACATTTTGCACAACTTGTATGAACTGACTGGTAGTCGTAGTAAAGCAACGTGAACGAATGCTAGACAAGGTGACTGATTTAGTTAGTAGCCTACGTGACAACCCAAAATATCAATGAACAACATATGATTTAAGTACTATTTAGGATTTTAAGCAGTGGAGGGTGGTATTGAAATAACGCATGTAGATGGAGTAATTATTCGATGCCATATTTGCACTCCTGAAACAAGTAGTTCATTATCATAGTCAAGTAATCTAACTAGTAGTAATTTTTAATTTTCGCCCAGGCTTCTCTGCAAATCTTTTCTAAATTTTGTGTTAGTTCAATATATACTTTTCATGGGATTCATTCAGTTTGCGCTGAAGTCAGACCTTCTACCACCATGTACCTTTTTAAAAGAATAGGTGAGCTGAACCCTAGCTGGATAGAATCTGTTTTATAGTGAACATCATAGAATTGATGAAGAATTAACACAGTATTCACACTGGTTCTTATGACTACAATCACACTCCAACCTCTTCAAAAAAAAAAAAAATGTCTACAGGAAACTCTGCCCTTTGTCTTCCAAACTAATCCTGATCCTGAGAGCTAAAGTAAACAGTGGAGACTTTACCAACAGCTGCCTGTTTTAAGCGAATGGATTTCAGTTTAAGATTGCATGGATTCTTCTACCATATAAGTTATGTTTTGTGTATGAATGACTCATTATTGCAGCCATATAAAACTTGCTGTTCAGTTATTGTTCACTGTTTTTTTTCCTCCTTTTTAATTTTACTTTTACCTACCTGTAGGTTTTGTTTTGCTTTTTACTTTATCTAAGTATATACAATCTAATCAGATGTTGTCAAACTGTTGACACTAACTCTTAGCCGTGCCTATCAGATTGATTTGATTAACAGATTAATCTCAGTCTCTGACTTTTAGTAATACTGAGAATACTGGGAGTTTCATTGAAGCTTTGTAGCCCGTTTCATTTCAGGCTTTCTGTGTAGTTTTCCATCTGCTTTTGCCATTTGTTTGCCCGCTTTATTTACCTTTGTTTATGCTGCTAAGCTTTTTACTCAAACACTCCCAAGCTGTATACATAAAGGCCTACTTGTGCATTGTACTACCTGCCACAGCCGTTTATCGCACCACCTGGTTAATGGTAAATTGTTCCAGAAGGAAGATATGTTTGCACATAAACACGGACCCAGGGCCCCTGTGTTTACAGTAGTCATGGCAGCACTTAGTTATTCAACAAATAGATCTAACATCTTCCTCTCTCACTAGTAGAAAATCATGTTTGTATTAGAAGGTAGGGCTGTAACAGTGAAGTTCTCAACTTTTAGTGATTGAGATGCTGTAGTTTTAGATATCTTTTCCATTTTACACAAGATATCTTTCCCCTTTTATATAACTTTCCCTTCCCACAGTGATGATAATTTCAGACACTGTCAAACATTGTTATGTTCTTCTAGAAGTAAAAACCTCTTATCATTTTGTGAAGTAATATCCTTGTCAGTGGTGTGCTGCATGTTTGTTTTACTTGATATCCCCCAGGTTTCATTTACAGTGTTTTTTTTCTTTTTGCAGGTCAGTGAGGTCCAGATGCATGAGTCTCGGTCAGAACCAGCAGGCCACACCATTCAAGCAAGTCAGACGGAGAACAGAAATCATACTGAGAATGAGAGTCGACTGAAGAATAGCCAGACTCCTCCTCCAGATGCACCCAGGGTCAGTCATCCTTATTGTCATTTCTTTAACACTTCTGAATTCATTTTCAGAAGTGTAAGATAAAGAATTTCCAATATCTTTTTGGAAAGTGATGTCATTTCATTGAAAAAGAGTAACATTTTTTAGAGAAAGAAATAATGAGATCAAGATTTTTATAGCTGGGATTTAAAGTCAAGGTCTGTTGTGTTCAGAGATGATTTGTCATTTTAGTGTAGTGCTTGTACTCGAATCCTCTACATTAGAACAAATGTAGACATTTGAGGTTTTTTTTTAAACCAATTTTGAAGAGTTTTATTACATATTACCTTCTGCATATCAAGTTTGTCTTGTTGGCATTCACAGACATAAAGGATAGATGATCAAAAGGGACATGGGACACACACTCACAATTATATGAGAATTTAAGCTACATTGTTTTATTTTTCTGACACGTAAAGGTCTCTGAACCTCTCCTTTTGCCTTGCGTCTTTTCATCCTTGCTGCAGTCCTTCATATTTATGCTGAAGGGCAACGCAGGGATTGGGGGATGTGGTACTGAGGTTTAGAAAGGCGGAGAAGCACAACTCCTGCTGGGTGGAGGGATCAGTATTATGTCGTTGGTTTTGTTTATGCTCACATGATGTGGGTCCAAGAGGCTGTCTCAAATTTTCATTGTTGCTGAGTAGTATTTATCTTTTTCAGTGCCCTGAGAAACTTTTCAATGAAGACTATCAGGTTTGTCTGACATATTCTCTATTTAATGTGCGATACTACAGTGCAAGGATTTTTTTTTAAAACCATTTCCTCTGTCATACTGTGTATATGTGTCTGTGCATGAAAGTGATGTACATTTTTGTGGTTTCATTATTTAGTATTTTTAGACTTAATTTCACTGAAGTAAACATCATAAAAAGCATGTGTTCCTGTGAAAGTAAACTCTTCTTTTGAGCCACATTTATTAAGGCCTGTTGTATTACCTCTGGAAAAAGATATATTATTTTTGTTTTCCTGCAAGTTTCATCTCTTTATTGTGCTGTCAGTCATCTCTCACAAGAGTTCACAAGACCAGTCTTGCAGGAACAGATCTATGTTTACACTCAGTTGCTCAGTGGTATGACTTCAACAATAACAACAACAGAAGATGTTTGGACTTGCTGGCTACCATAGCAACAGGGATTAGGGAAAAGCTGTTGTTGTGTTGATGGTGTCCACAGAAAAATAGAGGGGCCAATTGGCTCTGTCTATGGGATAGAACTGTTTTCATGGCTTTTGTGGCTATTCTGCAGCACTGAGTTTTATAAGAAAGGAAAAACTAGGAGGCAGTTGACTGTTATTGTTAGCCCAAAGCCTGTGTGAAATTCCCTGTCAGTTTGTTTACCCTTATTCCAAACAGACTCTGCCTTTGAGAGAAATGTTTGTTTGTGGTTCAGACCTTAATTAAAATACGAATCTCAAGTTCTGTTTTTGTAAACAGACTCTGTATGCTTTTTTATTCATTATTTATATCTCTGTGCCATTTTGATTTCTCTGTTCATGTTTACTGTAAACATCCCTTGAGCTGTGAGGGGGGAGGGTGTGGAAACTGCTGCATATCTAGCACAAGATGATGCTGCTGCTGTTGTTGTTTTGGTGGATCAGATTGTTGTTGTTTTGATGAAGTTATAATTCCCTTAAGCCATCCAGTGTTGTTTTTGTTTGTCTACTGCCATTTTTAGCTGAACTAGCAGGAGAGTCAGTTCAGCTTGCCAGATGGAGGACTAAGGTGAAAATAACAAATTATCAGTACTGTGAGTAATTGTAAGTCCTTTTTTGAATTTGAGCAAAAGGCAAAGGGCTGTAGCTGCAATGATTATTTGTTAGATTAGTTAGCTGGCTGAATATTGAATCAAATGTGGGAAATCAAATGTCGATTAATCATTTATTATCATTTACAACTAAATCTACAAGATGTTTAACTAGAGCAATGGGAACATAATGTATTTAATTGCATGAAATCATTGCATTACTAAGTAAGGTCAAGGCAATACAGTGAAAAATCTCACAATATACCACTGAGCAAGTTTGGAAAAGTAGAGGGCAAAAAAAACAAAACAACAACAACTCATGTTTAACTCAAAATAGCCTCATACACAACCAGGGGTGGGCATCAGCCTCAGCAGGGTAGGTGGGGAAAACAGTTGTTAGTTTTGACAGTTTGACACTTCATATGCATGTGTGTTGAGCTCCATATCAAGTTAATGCCTATGCACTGGTGTTCACAGTTCACTTGCTAAGTATGTGAGTGCAGTTATGACTAAGAGTAAGGCTAAAACATGAAAAAGTGTGGAAATGCTGCAAATATTTCATTAATTAATTTTGATTCCTGACATACAATGTTTTTTTTTCCATTAATTGAATCTGCTCAGACAAGGAGTGAAACTCAAAAAACCATATTGTAGCGAGAGCACAAGCTGTTTTTGGGTGTACTTGTGTTTAAATTTCACAAATAAGCTTCTGTCATGCTGTGAACAACCCCTTTGGACTTGTTTATTTCAGTTTTAGTTGAACTTTGGATTTAATTATATCAGAGCAAAGTTGCACCACTGGACTTAATGTTCACTTTTACCGCTTACCGCACTGCTGTCACAATGAAAATCATGATCTTAAATCTTTTTCCAGTTCATTGGTAAAATGCATATGCATATGGTTTATTTTAAAAAAGAAAATATTGCAGAGATGTCAGCTGTCTCTTAAATTTATTAAAAGATGTCCTTTATTTTGTTTACATGTACTTTCTACTCAGACATGCAATCCTTATAGATTTAATGTGTATATCTACTTTAAATCCTCATAGATTTAAAGTAGGTATATACACCCAGAAAATATTTTTATTTGGTGTTCTGTTCTGTGTTTTTCTGCCATCAGTTTATTTATTTATTTATTTTCTTCTCCTGTTTCAATATTTTATTCATTTTTATATTGGAAGATTGTAACCATTGTGATATTTTTTCTTTTGAATGATGAAGGTCCCAGTGTCATTGTCCATGATGACCCCACCAGCAGAAGCTCCACAGCAACTGCAACAGACACCACAACAACAGGTCCTCAGTCCTCAGCAGCTCCAGGCCCTGCTCCAGCAGCAGAAAGCACTCATGTTACACCAGGTAATGCTTGTCAAGGGTATTTCTTATTCCACAATTGATGTTAATCCCTGTGTTTACTTAACTACAATTTTATCAACCTTCCTGCAGCAACAAATTCAAGAGGTATTCAAGAATCAGCAAGAGCAGCTAAATATGCAGCTTCTGCAGCAGAAAAATGCTGGGATTGTTAGTCAAGAGGTAACATTTATTTATTTTCATTCATCACTTTTATCAGCCTACAAATTCTTAATCTCTGCAGACATATTTATGAAAAGTCAATACCAGTATGGAGATGGCTAATTAACTTCTGTTGTTCTAAGGGCAGCATTGTAATGTGATGAGGTTTAATAGTGCTTCATGTAGCTTAATTTGTGTGAAACTTCCATTGCATTAATATATGTGTAGTGCAAGTAGAGAAAGAGCTGGTAGTTTCTGCATCCAGTAAAGTCTTACTGAGTGACGTTCTCTCTCAGCTGACAGCCCAGCAGATTGCCATACAGCAGCAGCTCCTCCAGGTGCAGCAGCAACATCTCCTCAATCTGCAGAGGCAAGGCTTACTCTCTGTGCTTCCCACCAGCCCAGCTGTAGCCCCAGGTATGCTGTGTTGCAGGCATTACTGCATAGTTGCTTCATGTGACATTGTTTAAGTACATCACAGTTAGGTACATCATTTGCATTTTAGAAAGAGGATTTAGCTCTCTTAACTCTTTAGTGGAAGATGTGTTACTCATTGCAAAGTGGTATTTTTTCTCTGAGAGCATGACTAAAACAGCTGTTCTTAAGTTACACTTGAAGAACAGGGATCTGTTCAAAGTAACTATGGAACAATTTAAAATTTTGCATTTTCACGTGAGATTATTGAGATTTTCTTTAAGGAAAAATGTATAGTGAATGAATTTCATCCTTCATAGTTTTATGTCAAGTTTCTGCTCATGTCACAGGGCAGAAACGGCTTATAAAAATTGATAATTATCTATCTATCTCTTAAGCCTGGTTGATGTTTCAGCGTGAAACCAAGGGCCAGTGTTGCCAGATGTACGATAATTATGTTATTTGCACGATAATTTTGACCTCTGTGCATGTATGATTATTTGTATCAAAATCCCTCTTAAAAAGCGAGTATTTCTTCATGACTGTTATTCACTATAAGTCTGATTTGGAATTAGATTCAGCAGATTCATTTGTTCGTAATTGATCTGGTGTTTTAAGTCACGTCTGATTTGTTTTACCCTCACTTTCTCTCTCACACAGACACGCCTCCTTAGCACCACGCCCTCAGCAAACTCGTTTCTCATTTGCAGTTGTGGCATACAATAATTTTAGCTGAAATACAATAGTTTCGGGCCCTCTGTACGATAATTTGGTTTTGGGTGTCTGGCGTCACTGCTGATGGCATATCTTTGCCACAGTGGGAAACCTTATGCTATAAGATGCGTCGTATGCTGTCGGGGACTTTTCTCCAAATGTTGCTAATCAAAATATCGACACTGATAGCAGAACATGTGGTTGGTCCACATAGTAGAATTGTTGCATACAATATGCTTTATTTTTGCCGTTGTTATACCTGAGCTACAAAGTTAGAGCCAGAAAGTAAACAAAAGGAAGCTCAGCTCTGCTGGCTGCAGTTCTCCAGAAAGGAATCCACACCGCCGCCTGGTGGTGTGGTGGTGTAATCACAGAGCGACACAAACTCCAACAAACTAGCATCAACACCAGTAATGTAGAATCTGTACTTGGGCTCTGTGAAGAGTGGCTGTGGTGAACCATAAATCAGGCTTTAGACTGCTGGGGTTCAACAGTCTTAGTTTTATCAGGTCTTGAAGCAGTTTACGAGTCTATGGGTATTGAATTATTCTAACATAGACTGGAAAACTGGGACTCCCAGGAACAGTCATTATGTGGTCAAGATCATACTCAAAAGGCTTGACCTCAGTCATGCCTTTTTTGAGTAGAATATAATTCATTCCTTAATGGCAGTAAAGAGTCAAATATTTCAACTTGTGTAAACACTTAAAATCACTGTTACACAATTGGCTTCCATTTATCAATGATACTTTTTACTGAGAACAGCCTGAAAGGCATCTCAGGTCTGCAGGGACCAGTCAGCTGGACGTGCCCAGAGTTCAAAGCAAGCAAGATAAAATAGCTTTTAGTTAAGGTGCCCTCAGCTGGAAGTATCTTGATTAAAATGTAGGTTTGCCCCAATTAGTCTTTTTTCCCTGACTTTTGATTATAATAGCAACTTTTCTTGTTTCTTAAATACCATCTTATATTTAAGTTACAAAAATTAAACAGATCTGTCCTGATACCCTTGCACTTATCAATTTAATGCTGCTTTCATGAAATAAATGAAACTTTGTTATATATTTATTTGTTTTCATTATTTGAATGTATTTTTTTCTTCTTCTTTCTTCCTCATTCAACATGACTTTAATTTTTAGACTTTTAATTTCCCTTGTGTCTGAAATATATATATATATATATACACACACACACACACACACACACATACACACACATATATATTAATAAACTTATTTTGCTTTCTTTCCTTTTAGCTTACAAACAACTTTCTGGCTTAAACAAAATTCTAGCTTTGTGGACAACTTCCAAGTCTATTTGTATCCTCCGTGAGACAGAATTTGATCTGGTCATCACAGGCTAATTTGGTTGAACAGGCAAAGTGACTCTTGCAAATGGACTTACATCCCATTGGTTTCAATTACAATTCATCCGTTTGGTTATAGGCTGTGAGAACGGCAGCATCCTCTGCTCTGGTGGAGACACAAGAGAGTCTTCCAGTCAACAATCCACCATCAATGGTCATCAGACTCTTCTGAAGAGGAAAGAGAGGTCTGACATGTCTGCTGTCTCTCCTCAGCTATACTTTAATTTTACTTCTATCAGTCTTTTGCTGTGCTCAGTCTTTACCAGCACATCAGTCTTAAGAGGTTTTCTTCATAAGTGACTGTTGTATTTGCATTGCAGTGGGACACTGGATGAAAATACACAGAAGAGCCATCCTCTTTATGGAAATGGCATGTGTAAATGGCCTGGCTGTGAGACTGTTTTTGGAGACTTTCAGGCATTTCTGAAGTGAGTTATGGAATACAGCTGACCTTTTTTTTTTCATTACAATTGTTAGTAAAATAATTTATTAATATGTGCATCTAATCATTTTGTCTTTTTTATGTGCAGACATTTGAACAGTGAGCATACGCTTGATGACAAGAGTACAGCCCAGTGTCGTGTACAGATGCAAGTGGTTCAACAGTTGGAACTTCAGGTACGGAGTATGCAGATGTGTTTTCTGTTTGATGTTTATAAAAATAATTTTAAATCATTCAATTCAAGCTATGAATCATCTTTGATTTTACATGGAAAATAAACCTTTTATTGATGTAGTGTTGAACCAAATTTCTTTTGAAAAAACGTCCTCAGTTAGTGAAGAAATGCTCTACAGATGTGGTGTGTTTTTCACACCAGAACTGGATAAAGAAGTGATGTGTTTAGATAATTACACTACCAGTTGCCAGAAAACATGAAATTCCCACTTAAACCGTGATATAACACAATTTGTTAATTTCAACTTTTATTTTGGTCTGCTATCTAACACAGCTGAAGAAAGACAAAGAGCGACTACAGGCTATGATGGCCCACCTGAAATCATCTGAGCCCAAAGCCGCGGCACAGCCTGTAAATACCTCCCTCCCACAGCCATCTCCTTCAATTAAAATAAGTGTTGTTTTGCTTGTAGTTACGCTGATACTTTGTTGTCACTTTGTGCAGGTGAATCTGGGGTCTAATGTGTCCTTCTCACAGGCGACACTGCCTAAAGGACTTCCTCCTATGAGTCTTTCTCAGAGTGCCACAGCGCCATCCACCCCGCTGACGCCGCTCTCTGAATCGCCCTCAGTTCTCACTCCCAGCACCATGTTCACTGCGACACCCGTGCGAAGGCGATATAGCCGCTCAGTGAGCCAAGGTACCGGTGAGCTCATGAAATGCCTCGACAACAAAGAGCATATTTCTGGTTGATTTTTGATGCCAAGTTACACATAAGTAACATTTTTAAGAAGTGAAAGTATTTACATTATGCTTACTTCGTATTATGAATTTGTTAATGTCTTTCCACAGATATAATTGATAATAAGGAGTTCTACTTGAGTACAGAAGTCAGACCTCCATTTACATATGCCTCTCTCATACGACAGGTAACTTGTGCTATGTTTACTTTCACTACAGAATTACTGAGTAACTGACATGAGTTTGCACTTGTGTTTTCCATAACAGTGTTATTTTAAAACAGCATCTTTTGTACTCTCTTCGTCTCTGCAGGCTATATTTGAATCTCCTCGCAACCAGCTGACATTAAATGAAATCTACAACTGGTTCACAAGAAACTTTGCATATTTCAGGCGCAATGCGGCGACTTGGAAGGTATGAATACAATCAAATATTTGTATTTGAAACTAGAAAACAAAGAAACATTTTGATTGTATGTAGATTGAGTTATGTAAAGTAATTCATGCCAGTTCAGTACTTGATGTGCATAGATTAAAACTCTTTTCTTTGTTTGTTTGTTTGTTTGTTTTTGTTTTTTTCTAAATCTTCTAGAATGCTGTTAGACATAACCTCAGTCTGCACAAGTGCTTTGTGCGTCTGGAGAATGTGAAGGGAGCTGTGTGGACGGTGGATGAGATTGAATTTCACAGACGGCGGCCTCAGAAAACTGCCGGGAACGGGTAAGCGCTCTTGGGTGATTAAGCCAGAAGTCCATGGGTTTCAGATGTTGTTAGAAGTCAGCTGCCTCACATCAAAGGACTTGACCTTCTAGCTGTGCCTCACAAGTACACACTTGATGTTTACTGTAAACAAGCGTTTGGAGCTTCAAAGGTTATAAGTCTACAGTTAAGGAACAGTTGATATTTTTGTACAGCAGAGTTGAGGACAGAGAAGGGGCATCTATGCATCTTTAAATAAAACATGATTACAGTAATTTTATAAAAAGCCCAGTGGATTTACAGCCTGAATCACTCAGATGAGGTCCGTTTAGCTGTAGAAATGATTGCTGAATGGATGACTAGATCAATTTTAAATACGTTCCAAGCATGTTGGAATTGCATAAATGAAGTTTAGACTTTTACAAAACTTCACATATCGGCATTATAAATGTTTGTCCATGAACACCTGTGGTGGCTTTATTTCTGGTTCATCAGGTCTTGCAATGATAACTTCTAACTTCATAATTTTGTGAGTTCCTTAAAGAAACAAAATCCCAAATTGTGTTTCTGGCAGCTTTAAAAGTTACAGAAGTTTAGAGAAATGTTCACTTGTGTCACTTTCCTTTGTTTCTGTTAGTCCTAAAAAGAAAAGAAAAGAAAACAAACAAAACAAAAACAGCATTCTTGGCTGAGGACTAGCCTTTTGTTCAGACAACTTGATGTGTTTTTTCCTACTTTAGGCTGGTGTTGCTCAAGAATTGGCTGAATGCACTTCAATTTATTTACCCATATAGTTTCTCTTGCTTTGGAAATGTAAGAATATACTGAAAACTGCTCACGAGTTCACCACACAGTCTCTCAACAGACCCATAGCCCGACAGAAATGTTGTATTGTGTCAGCACAGATGCAGGATTCTTCGTTTTTTTTTTTTGTTTTTTTTTTTACATTAAGGTGTTGATGCCAAAATAAAGCTTAAGCTTAACTTGCTGTTATTGTTGTGTACTTGCAGATCTCATCTGAAGAATTCTCAGAACCGCCAGGGCTTAGCTGGGTCTGCTCATCATGTAAGACAAACATAATCCTTCAGGCTCTGTTATTCCATGTTGCATTATAAATAATGCTGATATTTGTGGGAAGAGAAAGGTAGTGGGCAGAAATGTTTCAGACTCATTTGTAAAATAAGAATTTGACTTATTTCAGAGTGGTGGTCTAGACTGCAACAATTCTCTCTACAACCCCGCCTCCATGGGCAGCATCCCACTGCACTCCTTGCCTCATGTACTGCAGGAGCAGATGAATGGCGCTCTGGGTAATGGATCGGGCTACCAAAGTGACAGCAGTGCAACACAGTCCCCTCCACAAGGATTGTAAGTTCATTGTTTAATTACATTTTTATGTGCTTCACCAAAATGTATTTAATCCAACGCTGATTAACTGTTGTTTTGTTTCTGCACAATTTACCACATCAGCATTAAAGAGGAGCAGGAGGATGGGGAGATATGTGAAAATTACCCCTATGAATCTCCAGAGAGCACAGACGAACATGGCCACAGCCCAGAGATGAACCAGGATGAGGACAGCGGTATCCCAGAAAGGTCCAGTCTTCATCTCGACCGCGTGCCTTCTCTCTGACTACGAGGTCCGAGTCCTTCACTGCAAGGCCAACTCACTCACAGCCCATATGACGTTGCATTCCAAAAACAACAGCTTCATCTACATAACTGAACACTCTGTACTTGGGATTTCTTTTATTTTTTTCCTTTTTATACTTCTCAGCATTACTTTTTTTCTTAATCTAGCTTCAAGTTGCTTTTTGTACAGTTGAATGACATCACAAAAACACATTTGTGGAACAGTTTGTGAATTTTCTTTTATATATCTGTACACAAAAGGACCACGACGAGCAGAAAAGCCAAAGGAAAGGGAACACTGATAGTTAGCACTTCGTAATGAAAGTTCCCCCATTTTCACAGCAGCTTTGTGCTGTGCTGGGGCCACACTACCTGATTTTATTTTAGTAGTCTTAATATATAAAGATTTGTAGAGGAAGTAAAAAAAAAAAAAAGTGTTGCTTTAAAAATGATGATCACTGCCAACATGATCTGATATATTTGTATTTAAGGTATAATCAATCATTTGATCAAAACAAACAAACAAACAAAAAAAAAAGCTTCTTTATATCTGCTGGTCTTTTTCACCCCTTCCATGAACATCTGAATTTTGCTCAAAATGAGCTTGTAAGAGTAGAAACTATAGAGTTATTATTGTAAACAATACATCTCTATGAATATTAAATTCCTCATGATCTATGTGAATTGATTTGTGTGTTGTTAATTCATTTTTCATAGTTTACTGACAGTAAGTATTTCATTGTTTAAAGGTTTATTTTCGATGCCATTATCAGCCTGTCACATCACTCTTGTTGTTTACAGTATTGCTTCAGTTCATTGAGGTCTGCAAGGCCTTCATTTATGCTCAGCTGACTGATTTCCCGCCGCAGAACTTCAGTTGGGTAGAATTTTGAACCTTAACTGCATAATTGTGAGGCCTTGGTTCATTTGTTTTTCAAATATTTGTTGGGATCATCATCCTGTTGTTGCCTGACCTAGTCTTGGCCTAGTTCTGGCTGCTGAACGGGTGGTTATACGTTTAAGTCAGTGACAGCAAGGTGTTGGTTGCATCACAGGTAAATAAATCCAAGTCATCACCCCTTCACCATCCTATTTGACAGTTGGTAAGAAATTTTCAAAACTTTTAAAACAAAAATTATGACCAAACATCTCTATTTTAAGTTCAGTTGTACCAAGAACGTCTAACATTTCTCTATATCCCATTTTAAAGAGTCTGAAATGTCTTTTTTTTTTTTCCAATTTTATTTTTCTCTCAACTTTCTTTCAGCATTTCACACTTTGACCTTGGGCAGAACTTGAGAATAATTCCTGGAAATATTGGCAATTTCTCGATTCTTCCCCAGTCATGAGTTATCTTTCTCTCTGTACAAGGATGGACACCAAATTGTTTAGAAATGGCTTTATGAGCCACACTGGATTTATTGGCAGCAGTGATTACTTTTCTAAGATCCTTGCCTTTCCTCTTAAGCACTTTGGTAATACACCTTGATGCCCCGAACCAGCAAAGAACTAAGAAATGAGAAATGGAGGTTTGTAGAACATTATGTTCTTTCGATAATTCCCTCCTGCCTGAAACCGACTGTTTTATTTATTAGAAAGAACTTTATTTAACATTATCGTTCATAGTTATTGCTTATTTGTGGAGAAGAAATGGTCAACCTCTGAGGGTGTACTTTTATGTTGAAATCACCAAAATATTTAAATCATTGCTTCTTTATTAATTCTTCTCACTTTTAGCCCACAAACACATACATTTAATACACTTTTAATAATGCTTTTATTCTATCAGTTCACATGGAATCAAACATGTCACCCTTTGAAGCAGTTTGTGGACTCATCCAGGGAACAGGGTGGGAATACTGCATGTTGAATACTGTACACATGATCACGTTGACTCTGAGGACATGCTGTAAGTAGCTCCATGATGACAGAGTAAGCGAAGACATTTGACAGCCTGTGGCTCTGGGAAAATGAATTCAGATTATGTCAGCTGCCCAGATCAAACTAAATTCAATCTCATAAAAGTGAAAGGAACATGGATTCGTCAAACTGACTGGTGCCAAGTGGAGGAGGGAAAGTTATCAGATGCTAAAATGTAAGTACTGTATGTTGTAAAGGTTTCTTGAATTCTTCTGAGATCCAGAGTTTTTTTTTTTTTTTTTGTGAAACTGATATTAAGTATAGTCATCTGCAAAATAATGCTATGTGACAAAAACATTTAATTTGGTTATTCTGCTCCTTAAATGATATACGGCACACTTACAGCACATAAGTCATACATGAATATTTTCCATTGACTGAGAGGTGGAATACCTTTCTATTTTAAGCTGTAGTGACACCGTGAGAAACGTACAACATTTCTGGAAAAGTATCTTCGCCTCAAGAGTAGCTACGTACCGTCAAAACTCTCTCAGTACACTGTTGGAGTCTTTCCTCTCCCTCTCTGGATTCAGCTAGGTTTGTTTCATTTAAAATTGGAAGACCAGAATCAATTGTTTCTTATTAAAATTATCATTTTAAAGTTTAACTGATGCAAGCTGGTTTATAGCCAGTAAATAGATTTGAATATCCCAGTGGTAGAGGAAGTAACTATTCACATACTTTACTATGAATATATTTTCTCCTTCAGAAAACATCTGTAATTAAAGCGAATGCTTTAATGCATCTCTAGTAAGTAGGCTGTTGTGTTCGTCCCAGTCTCCTGCTGGTGCTGGATCCAGTTTTTGTGTATTAGTGCCATCTGTTGTTGGTCTTTTAAACTACATTTATAGGTCAAACTACATAAGATGTTAGGTCTAGAAGTATTTCAACGACAGTGCTTCGATGATTTTGCCTTTATACTCCACCACAACAAAATTCAAACAACAATAATCAAGATGTAATCAAAGTGTCCACTCTGTTTTCATTTTTAGAGATTTCACAAAAACATAGACTTTAATGTATAGTAATTACAGCCATTTTAAGCAAAGTGCACCAGTTTTCAAAGTCACTTGATAAATTGACTGAAAAGAAGTGAAATGCCTGGAGCTGGTATCAGGTATGGAGTTGGGTTTTTGCAGCTATTTGACTGAAGCATCCAATATGAAGTCCAGTGAGACTTCAGGGACAAACAAAGGAGGCCATCTGTAGCGAAAACCTTTGGTGTGGCCAAAACAACTCGTTTGGATAGATGAAACCAAGATAAACTTGCATCGGAATGAAGGGAAGGAGCAGCTCATGATCCGTAGCATACCACACCATGGGTCAAACATGGGGGAGGCAGTGTCATGGTATGACTACATATGATTGCCAAAAGGATGGCTTCACTGGTGTTTATTGATGATGTAACTGCTGACAGATGTAGAAAGATGAATTCTGTATTCACTCTGCTTATATTCAGCCAAATGCTACAGAAATGATAGTCTGGTGCGCCACGCTGCACATGGATAACAACCCTAAACACACTGAAAAACAGATCAAGTCTTTGTGAAGGTAAAGAAATAAAATATTCTTCAATGGCCAAGCCAGATGCCTGATCTCAACCCAACAGAGCATGAAGCTTCTCAGGTACATCCTCATTCAACCTCTGTGGATCTCCACTGAGCCTCAGATTGTTTTTTTGTTTTGTTTTTTTTAATTAGGTGGAGTGTAACAAGTATGGACTCGTGTAGATATAACCTTAGTTAATATTACTGATGTTAGACTTTACAATTATTGTACACATCAACACCCTCCCTATATAAGGGTGCCCACTTCTATCTTGGACCCACAAAATATTCTAAAAACAACACTGAAATGATGTGCAAATTAATGATAAGAGAAAATGGCCACAGCCCTTTTTTTTTTTTTACTTTTCATTTTTATTCTTTACTCACACTTTAACCTTAGCCATTGCCTGCAAAAGATTTTCATCCAAGTATTAAGAATTATTATGTTTTCAGTTACATAATTTTGTCTAAATTGTTTCAAGCCCCTGTAAATGGAAGTACTTGTTTTATTTTAAATACAGATGTATAAAGCCAAAATCTTTTTTTTTTTTGAAACTGTCATTGCCCAGATATTTTTAGGCATAGCTGAACGCAAACACAATAAAACTGAGCAAATAGCAGTGTTGGGTGGCAGGATTTGTTTTTGCATCAAAATAACTAAACACTAAATGAAGTTTTATTTTTGTTGAATTATCTCCAGCTACGCCAACAAGTCCAAGGATGGAGTTTCATGGACAGTAGTCAGCCCCATCGTGTTCACCTACAGAGTGATCCAGTGCAAAAACATACTCGACGCCAGCAACGACACGCTGCTCTGGGGTCATCTCGGAGGTCACGGACGTGGGGACGCCCCAACTAACTCCCAACCCGTGAAGCGCTTCATTGTCATCGATGAAACTGTAAATCGGCTGTACGGCTCCAGGGTCACGGAGTACTTTCAGGCGAGACGGGTGCTTTACAAGATCCTCCCCCTGCCCACCACCGAAGAGAACAAGAGCATGGAGCTGGTGACCCGGATCCTGGAGGCGGTCCACGAGTTCGGCGTCGACAGGCGCTCTGAGCCAATCATCGCCATCGGGGGCGGGGTCTGTCTGGACGTGGTCGGCCTGGCCGCGTCTCTCTATCGCAGAAGGACCCCCTACGTCCGAGTGCCGACCACTTTACTGTCGTACATCGATGCCAGCGTGGGGGCAAAAACAGGCGTCAACTTCGCTGGCGGGAAAAACAAGCTGGGAAGTTACGTGCCTCCGGCAGCAACGTTTTTAGACTGCTCCTTCTTCCCAACTCTCCCCCCGCGGCAGATCTCTAACGGGTTGGCGGAGATGTTGAAGGTGTCCCCCGCTGCATGAGCGTCTATCAAGAGAGTGACTTGTCTCAAAGTCTTGCATGTAATCTATCTGGAGAAGCGTTTCTAGTTGACCCAAACTTTCCTTCCTTACAGAGATTCTTCGGAGTTTTTGATCCTCTCCAGAGACAGATTATGCATTTGTTGTAAATATTAGGGAAGGAGTCATGTGACAAGGAAACAAAGTAGACTACATGCTCTTTCATTTCTGTGGTTTTATTTCTGAGGATACAATTCAAAATAAAATTAAATCTGACTGTTTCTCTGGAAATAGTTGATTATAAATGACAGTACATGGCACACATGCCACTTCACAATTCGTTTAAGAGAAGCAAAGCCAAAATGCAGAAGCTGTGTGCTCCAGACCAGCAACTGCTGCTCATTTAGGGTTGTATCACCAAGACCTTGCCAAGGAGGAATTAGTTCATGAAGGAGCTTAGAGAAGCAGCTGTTGTTGCCCATCACTGGGAAGCAGTTGTGAAGCCAATCTAAAGTGAAAAAAGACTATTCCTGAGTGGAATACTATTCACAAGTTCCCTCTAAGATCAGACCATATTCCAAAAAAGAAAAAAAAATGCAGAAGTATAATTAAATAAGGACCTTCATAAATAAATACTTTTAAATATCAATGAACTGAAACAATGTTGAAAAGAATAGTCAACCGAAATTTGTCAAGAATGAGGTAAGAGATTAAACACAAAACAAAACAAAAAAATCAAGTTATTGGTGCTAAAAGTGGTTGTACTATACTGGATCATAAGGGGTTAGGGGGGCTCAGTTTTTTGTTTGCAATATTGGCTCTGCATTTAGGCTTGGGTTTTGTTAAATGTCCTAAATTATAAAAGCGTAGAATTGACAGACGGTCTTCGTAACCTTTTCACATGAGATCTCATCTTTAATAACCATAACCAAGTGTCTATTTTAAAAGATAACCTCTAGTAAACTCTAAACAAGCTTCAAGTCTCTCAAAGTGGGTTATTGTTATGCACCTAAATAACCCCAGTTTAAATTTATTTTTAATATATGTATGTGTGGTGTTTTCTCACTACTAATGTTAACTACCTTTATATTGGTAGTTATATTGTATTATATTGTTTTCAACAAATAGTCTGAAGGAAACATCAATAAATGCATGTTGCACAAAATCACTTGTTTAGTTTTACAGATTTATTGCATGTACAAAATTATTCTGTTAGTCAGAGGACATTGTGATGCAGGTTGACATTGTTTGGGTAAGTTTAACTCCTTGAATCAACAGCAGGTACTTTACAGCATCACGATCCATCTGCAAGTCTGTGGTGGTCCAATATGAAACTTAGAGTTGTAGGATGTTTACGTCTGCAGAGACTCATTATCACTGCAGAAGGAGCTGTCTGTAAAAAACATTTTTTGTTTTTAATTTAAAACAACATGAGAAGTTTGGTAATAAATCCTGCATATCAGTTGCTTTTGGATTTTATACTCAGGAAGCAAACATCAATATATTTGAAGAAGCCTCTTATATGTAACTTACAGTCCAAACCATTTGAATTATTATATATAGTATAAAAAAGAGGGGATCTTTTTAAAATCATACATACATGTAAGTGATCGCTGGTCTTTCCCCCTTATTTCTTCCCCACTAACCACTGCTTTTCTAATGATTTCAGATGGCCCTAATGAAGCACCGCGGTCTGTTTGAGCTGCTGGAGGCTGATGGAAGGGAGCTGCTGCGTACCAAGTTTCAGTCCAGCTCTGAACAGGAGGACACCGCTACAGCATCCATCCGCATCGCTATAGAAACCATGCTGGAGGAACTTGCTCCCAACCTGTGGGAGGATGACCTGGATCGGCTGGTGGATTTTGGTCACCTTATAAGCCCCGAGTTAGAAATGGTTAAGGAGTACTTTTTATAATATTTTATGATGACCTTTAGGACACTGAAACATAATTCAACAAGAAATCCAAAAATATACTGAAAACAAGACCATGTAACCCAAAAAACAGAAAGGAAAATACACAAACAGCTGACCCTTTTATTGTGTTTTGTACCTCATGTCAAAAATGTAGATTCATTTACTTGTTAAGGTTCAATGATGGTGTGTTTTTTTTCTTATAACTGCCCAGAGAGTACTGCCAGCACTGCTTCATGGAGAAGCAGTCAACATCGACATGTCCTTCATGGTGTATGTGGCCCACCAGAAGGGGCTTCTGACAGCGAATGAGAAGGACCGCATCATCCGCTGCATGGTGGGTCTGGGTCTGCCTGTGTGGCACCAGGACTGCACCCTGGAGCTTGTGCAGAAATCTCTCAGTGAGCGTCTGAAGCACTCGGGTGGCTCTCCGAGGATGCCTCTCCCCACAGGACTGGGTTGTGCAGGTAAAACAACAGACTCTAGAGATTGTCACCTAACAATGTTTTTGATGACATTTTGTAAACTTGTTTTGATTTTGTAGAAATCTTCCATGATGTGATTGAAGATAATCTTCTTTGCCAAGCTTATCAAGCATGGACTGATGAACTTTCTTCTTCTACAAACTAAAAAACTACTGTCACTACATCTTATTTACCATTCTTAAGATGTGCAAAATTCTTTAAAAAGCAGATTTAAATGTGGTTGTGACAGCTGTGGCGCCTCCTCCAGGCACCCAGAGGTAAGTGTATATAAAAAAAGGAAAAATAGGACAATATCCTGTAAAAGCACATTTGTTGGTATCTAGTAGACTTTTATAAAAGAAGAACATTGATTTTGTTTCATAATCCCTCTCTGTAGTGCATATAAATAAATGCATAGATGAATACAGAGCCACCTCACTGACTGTTAAGGTTCTTATTGACTGGCAGAGTAAAGTTAAGATGAAAAAAACAAACAAACAAACAAATAAACACCTGAGCTCCCACAACATCCACATAAATCTTTTAATATTTCTAACAAGACAATTTCACCATTGAGTACCAAAGAGTTGGAGTTCAACTATCTGAAAACAGTGGGTACACTAACTACATTCATCTCTTATAAATGGCAACAATAAAAACAGTAGCAAAATTGCAGAACATGGTTATCTACGAACCACAGGAATGAGAATTGACAAGCAAGCTTAAAAACTGAGCCAGCGCCTTTCTTTAATATTGGTTCATCGATATAGTGTGCCATAATAATAGTAGAAGTGCTGCCGCCATGTGTAACTCTATTAACCTTTCTAAACTAGTCGCATTTTAAGGTTATTTTGATCCACCCAATCTGGGTTCAGTGTAAAAATGTACCATATTTGTTGCTATTTCTTCCTTAAAACTGGCTTTTCAGCTTACAAGAATGAGTATTCAAAATATCTGTGTTCTACTTAAAGCCATCATATCCCGTAGTGCTTTTCAGGAGGCATGGAGAGAAACTCGCTGAGCAGTTCGAGCAGGGCCATTTACATCCGTATGTTGTCAGTAATTTTGGCACATGTGGCAGTTGTAACTGTGAACTACTTTCATACTAGTTTCACTCAGTACAACTTTGGGAACGCATAAAATGTATTCCAAAGTGTTCAGTACTAGACAAACGTATATTAAAAAATGAAATGAATAAAATAGAACAACTTAACTCTGGGTAAACTGGCTCTTTCAGGAGGCACTCAGATAAAATGAAGGTTTGAGTGAATTGCTAATATGAGCATGTTAACATAATATTAAATGGTCATAATATGGTATGCAACAATAACACACAGCTCTGCTTAAGTTCAGGGGAATTGTATTAGTTTTATAGTGTTTTGGTTTTACTAGAAACTTCAACACATTCAAACAACTTTGCTACTTTGTTTGGAGGTTCATCATTCTGAAAATGTCTTTCAGTGAGTAGTTGAGATTCGCAGGGGAATGTTAATGGTATCACAGATCTAGATCATCTTAGAATTACCAAGCTTTGTCCAGTTTAACTCCACCAAAGCTTGCATTTGCCGTTTCTCTGCTTGGAAAAACTAAATGATTTCAAAAGAGGAGTGGAGGGAACTCTACCTGTTAAACCTTCAGCTATCAAGAGAGCTGAAAATATATAGATGAAATCCATTTGAAATTCAGTAATGATTCATCAGTCTTCAAAAGGAAATTCTAATGAGCTGTTGTACTGTATTCTTATACAGTCGCCATGGGAAATTGTGTCAGCTTTATCCACACACACAAAAAAGATGATTACTCCACCTTTGAAACATAATTCATAACCCTTTATGGCACAACATTTATCACAAAGTTGCTTTTATTTCAAGCTAATATTTTTCATGTCTGGTGTTTGAGTGCATCAAGTGCCTCCAGCAGTTCAGCTGGTTTGTGCTGCTGTCGTCATGCAGTTTACTGTGCGGTTACTGTAGAGCCACGTTCTTTCCGTTCAGAGTTACTCTGACACTACCAATCTGATGAGCAAGTGGTGGTTGGAAACAACATTTTGTGGCTGTTAGTGAACATTTTCTTAAACAACCAAAAAATACTGTAACATTACCACTTCTGACCACACGGGGAAGCATTTTACAAAATGATCTATATGTCCCCATGCGATCATTAGTGGTATTGCTACATAGTGTTGCTATAAAGGCACTTGCAAATAAAACACACTTGAGATTTTCTGTAATTATGTGTCAGTTAGTAAAGCAGTTACAACAAAAATAAGTTAAATCTTTTCAAGATTTATTTGATTTTTTTTCTATACTATTTAGGATTACTTGTCTTATTTAATACTGAACACTTTGGGATTCCACTATGTGAATATCTTGTGGTTTACATGATCGAGAGGTTCATAATTACCTCATTCTGAAAAAGGTTGTCTCCTGCTGCTCTCTAGTGACCTTGGCACCTTGACGTTTAATCTATGAAGCACCAAACACGAGTATTGACATCAACAAAATACTGCATCACTCCTCGTACATCACCAGGGTAACAAAAGCAACTGTAAGGCACTTAAATGAAAAAGGTAAATTACTTCACACCATCTCTAACTACTCCATAAAAGAGATCACATTTTCAAGACATGCTGATGTGGTTACTGACACAACCTTAACCATTGCATAGTTTGGCATATGTGCTATATCAGGGATCTCAGCAGAGTTATTAATGAACATGCTACAACTGTTGCAATATGCAGAAATATACAGCAACTGTGTACCTTAAAGAATCTACAGTCTCATAAAATATTGCATGTGTAGTTCACAAGCCAAATACAACAGATTAGTATGCCTTGATTTTTTTTCTTTTTAAAAAAGGTTAACAAACCATAGTTCAGTTCATTCCAGTGTTTTGACAATGTCCTGCATTTCAAACAGAATTCAAAATCCATCTCCTTGTAGTCCTTGGCATTGTAAATTTCACATCATTGAAGAAAAAAAAAACCCCTGAAGGTGAGCTGTTACTGAAATGGTATAAAAATAATAATTTAAAAAAAGAAAAATTACAAAAATGGACAGTAACACCTCTGGAGTGTTACGGTTTAGCGTGTGTACTGAGACAGTTTCACCACCTCCATTGGCCTAAACATCAGAGGTAAATATGTGTTTAATTGTGTAATTGATCAAGCAAATGCCAAAGAAGTATAAAATTGTGAGCCAATAGCCACATCCAAAGCTTTGAGACTTCATTTCATGTTTTCTTTTTTTTTCCAGTGTTTCACTGGTTTTGAGAGTGAGGAATGCACTGGCTATAAATTACTGTTTTTTTTTTGTTGTTTTTTTTTGGTGAAAACGTGACCCCTCTGTCTTGTAATTCCGTTTCTCATTGTCATATAGAATAAACAACTAAAATTAATCAATATCAGAGATGAGTTCATAAATTGTATGCTTTAGTTTTCAGATTTAAAAAAAAAAGTTTTAACTTATCTCAAGCTCTTGTTATAAATTATTTTACATGGGGAATGTATACATAAAAGTCCTGTTCAGGTAGATACATAAATAGATCAAATCTACAACTGATTAATATTTGTCAGGCAAGAAATTTCAACTGGAAGACTGACGGAGACTCTGCTAACAGCCAAAAACATGTGCATAGCGATACAACGATGTGTGCACATCTTCATAAGGCAATGGCACATTCAAGTTTAATCTAAGACACAAAGAGTGTAAAGCACAAGTAATAAATATTTTTTTCTCCTATTATTGCTAGTGATTTAAAAAAAGCAGTGTTTATGTCACCACAAAATATCTACACTTCTGACCATGATTTATAATTTCCCTAGATTCTTTGGAATCAATAGAAAAAAAACATAATCTAGTCTCTATCCAAAGATAAATGCATATATAGTTGTTTGTTTTTCCAAATATATAAACTTCTGTAACTTATTGTCATCAAAGCATTGATTAAAGCAAACACTTGAAAATCAGTCCTTGAAAATCAAGGTTGAGAAGATACAGACAATAGAAAAAAAAATGAAAAAGATGCAACACATGTAAACACAGGCGGGGAAGAAGAAAAAACAAACAGAACAAACAATGACATGAAGAAAGCCTCTCGAGCAGCAGGAGTGTGTTGGCCTACACACTTTTAGCACTACGCAGGGATTGAAGATGTAGTGGCGGTGTCCTCCAGTAGGGGGGGCTAACAGCCCTGCTCGTTCTCATCCATGCTCACGCTGCTTTTACGACTGCTGTCCTTTGAGGCGTCCGGGGAGACGGACGAGAGCAAAGGGTCTCCGCCTCTCACTGGTGATAAGTTGTCTTCCATGAGGATGTCGTTGAGTTTGGAGCCCGCTTTGCCGTGAACGTGGTAGTGGCCCTCAGGGAAGTTTGAATGGCCTTCGTTTAGCTCCAGTGTGCCGGATTGCTCGGGAGTGCAGGCGGGGTGGTGCTGGTGATGGGGGTGAAGCGGGTACAGGTCTTGGTGACAGTCCTCCAGAGCAGGCTCCTGCTTAATGGTTCGCACTCCAAGTTCAGCTGAGCACAGTGTCGAGGATGTGATGGCCAGACCGTGGGCTCGAGCCTGCATTTCTAATTCCTGCAAGCAACAAACAAACACGCACACACACACACACACGCGCACACACACACACACACACACACAGTTAGGTCAGTGGAAAATTTCATAGTGAGTGGAAACTAGTTACCAAAGAGAGGCTTTTAAATCTCTGACTGTGACTGAAATTTTTAAATTGATAGAAATTCTTCTCAAATTTTGCAAGCATTTCTTTTCTTTTCTACAAAATCATCAGATATTAAACATAAAACCTTCCTCTCTTCCCCGTCTGTCCCAAGCTCCTTCCACCAGGAAACATGCTGGAATATACTATATCTTCATGCTGCACTTAAACTCAAAACTGAATAAGCTAAAGCTACAGCAATGGGTCTTAACCCTAAAAATTAAAAAAAATGTAGCATCCCACCTATAATTCACTATAAATCTCGCTAAGTTAATCAGATACACAACAAGAGAATTATTTATAAATGACATTAAATTATTACTAGTGCGCTACTGATTAAAAATTATAATTAATAACAATGAAAAAAGTTTTTAAAAAAAACAAAAAAAAAGAAAACTTGGAATACACTTGTTGCTGGATGTAACTCAAATTCTATGAGTACAGTCCAACTTTAATGGCAAGTGTTTTATATCAAGACTCCATTTTTGAAAGTTCGTCTACCTTTGTTGTTTTGCTGTTTGGGTCATTGTTTCCAATGATGAAAAGCAGATTATTTTGCTACTAAACCTGACTGTTTAACATTTGCAGAGGCGTATACACACATCTCCATCTGTAGCCCAGCTTTTTCCTGCAAGTATTTGTGAGTGGACAGACCAATATCCAGTGAGAAGAGTTAGATAGATCCTCATAACTCTCACCTTGTTGCAAGATACTGGTTGCAATAGTTGTCCTCCTTATTAAAAGACATGAACTCAAAAGCATCTTCCATGAAACTTGATTTATTCAATAAAAGGCGCAATAGTGGCAATGTTAGCTGAAGGAGGTTAAAAATGGGCCTAGTTCTTTCTTCTCACACTCTTTCACAATCAATAACATGGCTCTCATTCACATCTCTGGATCCATGTTTGTATCTTTCAACCACTCGTCTTCTTTCTCGTCCACACCTGTATTCTGAGCATCAGATGGCGGTTGGCATGCTCAAGCTTCTTCTGACGGGTCTCCAGCTCTTTGGCCCTCTGCTGTTCCCGCTGGAGCTTCCGAATATAGTCTACTGATGCTTTCAGGATAGTGCCTTTGTTCCAGCGCATGTCTCTGAAAATCAAAGCAATACCATTACTCTTTCTTAACGTTCTCAAATCACAAGTTACGATATCTGCAAGTTGGTGCTCTCAACTCCACAAAAACATAAAGTTAAAGATGCAGAATCTCAGGTTTAAAGGATTCTCAAACCTGAAAAACTGAGCTGTAATCCAAAGTAAATGTTACACAAATGATACCAGAGTTGTGAATATTGTGTTGTATTTTGCAAGCAGATGCCCTGAGGTTTAGAGTCTGCATCACTCGAGTAATTCCATCTTCTTTAACCGTGTGTAAATTATGACTGTTCAATACGAAAAATGAGAGCATCAGAGAAACATGAAGAGAAACAAGGCCACAGATGTGAGCTTTTTACAGCAATAAATACTGTGTTTAAAATTATGCAGCAGAAGTCACCGGGATCACAAGTAGTCATAAGGATGACCCAGAGTTCACTGAAGAACTTTGGTGGAGTAAAATCAGTCTTCCCAAGAAAAGTGGGAAGATTCCTGATGTGGATGTGGAGGGGTTATGGATTAAGAGATAGTTACAGATTTATTTATGTATTTTTTTCTGTTTGTATAATTCATTTAAATTCTATTTAATAAGTATTTTGAACACATCTAAAATTTTAAAGGAGGTTTTGAAGAGCACTCACGGGTTGACTCCATCTGCCAATAACCACAGGCAGGGTTAAAGGCAGCATAACACAAAGATATATAAAATACATTCACAATCACTTAATCTGGATATTACATTTTGTGTTTTATAAGCTTTCCTAGGTGAATTTATTTTAAACAATTAATGACTGGTTTAGTATTTAGGTTAAACCCAAAAAATCCAACAAAAATGTAAATTTGTTAGTCAGTTAATTTTCAAGGAAAATAACTTGTGGGAGGTCAAATCCACAAATTATTTTTCTCAAGTTGAAGCTAATACAAGGATTCAACAGTTGAGTTGCAAAAATCAAGTGCGTAGTTTTGAATGTTACAACACTTTGGGTTGAAAACTCCCCTTGTGTGTTTCTTCACACAGTGTCTCCTTGATTTGTTGCTTTAGGGAAAACAGAGTAACACAAAGGCGTTTTGTGCTAAAAAAAATAAGTAATTTGGAAGTTACTGACTTGATATGTGCATCTGAATTTAAGAGAGCTCGAACAAGTCCCCAGATTTTCTTGCACCTTTCTTTGATGTTTGTTTTGCAAGGAAATTACAATGCAAGTATGTGTAGATGTGATTCTAGTTTTAAGACTGGCTGTAAAAATATTAATCCTTTCTTGTTCAATAATCTCTTTACCCACAGCTTATTTTTCCATAACTCCTGGGTTTTTCTAAATCCTAAAGTGTTTTTCAAGTCTGATTTGAATAAGAAGACTGAATATGATAGGTAACTTACGGGTCATTGGATTTTGGAATCAGCGTTCCCAGTTCCTTGATTCGATCATTGATGTTAAACCGTCGTCGTCTCTCAACTACAGATGAAACAAAAACACACACACAAAAAAAGACAAGGATTCTTTCATGAAACACAATTACAACATTTATTTTAAAGATTTTTTTAAAAACAGTGTCGGCTGCTGTTAAAACTCACTCAAATTGTGGTTGTCCTTCTTCTGCCTTTCCTTAGCCAGAGCTCTTACCTCTGCTTCTGAGAAAAAGGCTTTGATCAGAAAAATGAAGATAGGAGCCAAAGAAAAAAGAAAAAACAAAACAACAAATCTGCTATTTGTTCAAGGCTTAGAGTCAAACATACCCACAGGGAATCCATCAGGTCTTTGATAGTTGTCAAATTTGCCACAGGATCCAGACTTATCCAGCATGTGCATGATGGCTGGGGACTGTGGCACTAAGAGATAAATAATACTGTTTATATCACTGAAAACCACAGAATCAATAAAAATAGTATTGGAAAAAAAGCATGCAGTGGCAACATCTCAGCATGGAAATAATGTGTTATTATCTGGACTGTCTGTACAGAAAAGATGTAAATCAATGAAGAGTTTATATTTTCCAATCATTCGAGAAGACACATTATAGTTAATCCCTTAGACCTCCATAAATACTAAACGCCAGACATTTAATCATTTGTCCGTCTTCTGCAGAGACAGATGGTCCTGCTCACCTGAGTATTCCCTTTTGATGTTGGGCAGGTTGGCGGGGCAGGAGTTGCTGATGGGCAGACCCTGCTGTGACATACCCTGATTACCATACATGTCCATGAGGTTAGCAGGCACAGGGATCTGAGGGGACACAGCAAGACACTGCTTAGAAGAAAGAGCACCTGTTTTTGATGGAAATGTATTAGCATCACAATGGGAGCATAATCAGAGGTCTATTACACAGTGAGAAAAGGCTGGATGTTATTTTATGCAGATACAATGATTTCTGAAATCCCTGTCCTGTCTGTCAGATCTGTATACGACAGATTCATCAGCTCACTAGTTAAAGAGATTCACTTTGTTTAACCAGTGGGAGAACATGTGGGTTAATTTGTAGAACTATTTTATGCAGATTTTAAAATTTGTTTTATGTTGTGGTGCTCATCTGGATGCATGCTCAGATGGAGAGGCAAGAACATGCTTAGTGCATACCGTGTTTGCCATCTGAAGTCCTGGGTCCATCAGGCCGAGGATATCATCACTGTAACTGGACTCCAGACTAATAATGTCATCAATGACATCATCCATCTAAAATGACATGAAGATGAATGTGTCTAAATAGGTCCATTAATATGAAAGGTAACAGCAGAGGTTTTTTTGCTTTTATGAGGCCTTAGACCTTACCTCTTTCTCGCAGTTAGAGTTCAGGGTCAGTAAGGCCATAGGACTGTTGGGGGCACTGTTGCCCGGCCCTGGCGGCATGCCCCCGTGGTCAGAGGACTGGTTGGGGCAGGGCAAGCTCAATGCCTGAGACTCAAGCTTTCCCAGGTACCGCTTCACCTGCTGTTGCTGGGAGCGCTGGATGTGGTACTTGGTTGGGTTCTCCAGGTGAGTCTGGACCTATTATTGGTAAAAAGAGGAGGAAAAAAATGACAAGAAAAGTCCATAAAAATGCAGATGATAAAGTATGGGACACAAATATTAGCAGGTGTTTTGCTACTTCTTTTTTCTTGTTTTATAGAAAGAAAAACAAAAATATGGAACTCACACATGGAAATATGACTAGAAATAGAAGCCTCTCTCAAACAATGCAATGTTTCCTGCTACAAAGCTGTTATTTGTTAGATGAAAGTACCTCTCTATATAGCTCAAAGTCTGTCTTGCCCCTTTTGTTGATCAAAGCCAACTATTATATCAAAATAGACTGGCTTCAAATGTTACAATGAATCATGCATTTTTCTTTTGAAACACTCAAGAGTTGTGTGTCTCGGACTCCACATTTACGGCTCAATCAGATTTCCAACGCTCATTAATTCCTGGGCTGCATTAATAATCCAGAAATACTTCCGCAGGCATATAAACAAACTTCACAAAAAGTGGTTTTCAGGCATATTTTCAAAAAAGCAGAGCTGCTGAAATCCAGGTCACATTTGCAGGGTTATATTCAATTTGAAAGTTTATTTTTAAACTTTCAAATCTTTTATTTGAAGTACCTGAAAGCATCAATACTGCAGTATAAACAAAATTAGAACTGAAATTGGTCAATGTCATGTTTTTTTTTTCATGTCCATTAACTGTAGACATACCTCATAAGGGTGGTATCCAAGCATTTCAAGCATCATTTCCTGTTTTATGCTTCAAGAATAAGAAAAAAACAACAACAAAACACATAAAAAAGAAAATATATTCAGTGTTCAACTCCTTCCTAAAATTGGTGCAGCTGCTTCCCTCTCTGTTGCACCAGAAGACTAAGTCTGCTGAGGAGAGACTCATCTTTTAAAAGGCCAGCAAAGTAATTAGCTATGCATGTCAGGCAATCTCAGTAAACACAATGAGCCTTTTCAAATTTGTGTTGTTTTATGTAAAATCTGTATTTATTCTTTTATGGTGTATCACTTGATGTCAGGATGTGCCGGCAACAGTTAGAGCCTTTGTTCTGCAAGGCCACCTCTTTAACTGAGACTTGCCTGGGGCTGTTACTCTGCTCCATCCGCTTTTTAACCCATGTGCAGGCTTGGCGTGTGTTCCCAGTTCAGCGCAGCACAAAGAATAAAGTCTGTTTCACATTTATTTTTCTCCAGCTTATGTCCCTTCATGTTTCCAGATTTTTTTTTTTTTAATTTTTGTAAATTAGCATTAAATGTGTCTCAGAGAGAATGAATGGTGTTTTCAGCTACTCAGTTTTTCAAGCTGACGTTGTTGTTGTGCAAAAATCCAGAGGATTGGGTTCATTAACAGGTCTGTGGAGGTTGGAGGAGCTACAAGAGCCCGAAGCAACCTCTGATATTTCTTCTCCCTCCCTGAAAAATCCTTTAGTGCTGCATTTGGGATTTGGAAATATATAATTCCCTTATAGATAGAAACTAACAGTCCTGTGACACATAGAGGCTTGGAACAAACTATGTTACATTATTCTACTGTTAACAATGCATTTTCAGCCTCATATCTGTAAAGATTGACTGCGAATACAATTTGTGTTGGTGCAACCAGTGACCATAAAATGTTATGTTTACATTTTTAGGATAATAATAAAAATAATAATTAAAAAATCCCCATAATACTGAATAGGACTGTGGAGGATAATGGAGGGATGAATGGATATTATTGTGACCTATCACTTGTGAGAACTGTCAAATTATTTACTGTAGGGTTTATAATAAGTATTCATTTGCACAAAACACAACACACACTTAAAATATTTTAGGACAAGCAATTTCGTATTTGGACATAAAAATAAAAAACAAATATACAGATGTTATTTTGGACAATTGATATCAACAGGTGCCCAGAATGATGATTTTGTCACTACCACAGGAGGCAAAGATGTGCAGAGGATCTCCACTTTATCAGCAAACAAGCGAGAAAATCATTGGAACATGTCAAAATCAACTAAATATTGTAAGGGATTTATATGTTTTCCCCTATAAATTCATTATATCATGAAACAATTGGATGAATATGGAGAAATCATTGCTTAAAGGAGGTGCAAAGCTACGCTGGACACCTGTGATGTCTGGTCCCTCAGGTGGCACTGCATCCAAAACCATCATTCCTCAAAAGCTGCTGTAATCACATGAGCAAAGGATTACGCTTGGAAACGTTTGTTAAGCAATAAAACATGGAGCTACATTCACAAATGGTACTTAACATTACTGTTCAAAAATCAAGCCTTGTGCTGACCTTGTCCAGAGACATGTCTGGGCTCAGAGGCATCTGGGATGGACCATCGCACAGTGGAAATGTGTACTATGGCCCAATAATCAGTATTCCAAATAATCTTTTAGGAGAAATGTGTGAAATACAAAAAAAAAAAAAAGACTATAAAGGCTGCCATTAGCAACCACACAGACTTGATGACATGTCGTTGTATCAGTGATCTTGGTAAAGGTCATTTGCTCTCCTGTGACGGCAGATTAATGCAGAAACATTTACTGAGATTTTAGAGATACCTACTGCCGGGTGCCTTCAAGACAACATCTCTTTCACGGATGTTCATGCACTTTCTAACAATTATATTCTGCACATTTACAAAGAAGTGGCTGAGGAAGAACAGGAAATGGGTACTAGACTGACCTGCCTGAAGTCCTGACCTTTCCCCAATCGAGAATGTGTGGTGAATTTTTAAATTAAACAAAAATGTGATCACAGTCCAGTGCTATTTCACACTGTAAAATATGCTTGCAGAGAAAATTAGGCAAAACCAAAAGTGAAACAAATGCTTCGTATCTTCCACATAGGAATGCCTTTTAAGTTTTATGAGAAGGAATGGCAACAGTATAAAGTGGTAAAACCTTTACCATTGCAATATTTTTTGATGTTGCAGGTTTGAAATGCACTATTCGTATATTAACACATTAAATGAAGAAGGTTTAACAAAACACAATCTTTGAATTATGATGAAAAAATATAAGTTAAGTAGACTGATGGACCACTGTGCTGGTTTCCCTTTCTGCACTTCTGTTCTGATTTAGAGTTGTAACGTAATCTATTGCTGAGTCACATTTATGAAATAAGCAACCAAATAAAGCGCATTTTTAGGCCATAACTGTTGCACGGAGCTCCGATAAGCTGAACAGTATAGACTGTAAATGGGAAACTTGAGTAATGGCAATAAGCGTTAATTCAGGGCAGGTTATCAGATTCATGGTCTGCATCTTTCCACATCTCAGAACAGAAGCTCTTTCAAAAGGCTCTTGTCCATGCACAGATAAAAGTATAACTGTTTTATAGGGGATACTCATGTGAGCTACATTAACATATGGTATATCCTGCAGGTATGTTGTAAATTCTCATCACAAGGCTGTAAAGCTGACATCACTGAGGGGGGCACAATTACAGTATTTCATTAACTCATTAAAAGAAATATTAGCCTTTGTGCAAAAGAATGTCATTCATTAATGGTGATCAATAACATTTTTAAGTCTTTACTATGTTCTCATCATAGTGCTCTACATTTGTATACTGTCACCTTAGCGATAACTGATTATATCTTTAGGAGTGTTTCTACTGCTATCAACTAATCAATTGTGACTCAACCCTTGAACAAAATAGTGTTTCAAAAACACTTATTTAAAAGTGAAAATATGAGACGCTATGCTTTACAAGTTTTAATCCAATGTAATGAAAGACTGAGTGTTTAAAAACATAATTCAGAAGGATGCGCTGGAGCCCTAAATGAACGATTAACTCTGGAGGCTTAAATAATGTGTAAACAAATTATAAATATTAAACATGCCTTTTAACAGTGAATTTGTGCAAACTGTACTCATGACTTAGGTCATAGAGTGGCCAAGGCTAATAATTCCATCACAGAAACTGTAACTAAATTAAAGTTGGGTGGATTCTAGTTTTGGAATAGTTGCAACATATTTCTTATGACCTCTTTTTTTATTCATTTTTATTTTATGGCTGCACTTCATTTTCTCCATTTGCTTTTCAATGAGGAGCAACTCTGCTCAAAAAAACCTGCTTTACTTAATTTAAACAGGCATTGTCTGCCATTTAAATACATCTTGTGATCAATGGAAAAATGCCACTGAACCACATTTTTTTTTTAACTTAAAAATAGTAATAAGATAACAGCAAAATATCAATAACTGTACTCACAGACTGACTTTAATGGATCATCAGTTGTCAAAATATGACAAATAACTAACTTGTCAAAATGTCTTGGTTTTATATTATCCATTAGAATCCAAAAATACCACATAGAGTAAGGAAATTTGTGTTTGGTAGATTATTTCTCTGTTGTAATGATGCTTCTTGACAATAAATCTTACACTCTTAGAAAGCCTGTTTATTTTTCTTTTAAATGGTGCCACATTTCTAAAGAACATAGATTTGTGGGATGGGCAGCAGAGATGAGTATGTGGGTTGCGCTCATGAAAAATTTGCCAAATTTTCTCTGCCAATTTTGTCATTGGCTCTTGTTTGGTGTTTGGTGAATTAGATGACTCAGATTTGAAGAAAAACACACACTGGCAAATTAACAATTTATCCATTTAACAGACAGAAACCTCAGTAACATGTGAAAAAGCCATAAACAGCCTGGCACCTCTTCATCTTGCTGGCCACATACTGCTGTGGGATGATATCCCACTCTTCAACAAGCACTTGTTACAAGTCAGCCAACATGGCTGTGTTGGTCACATCTGGCATGAACAGCATACCTAGGCTGATCGCTCAAGTGTTTGATGGGGTTGAGGTTGGAACCCCTGACAGGCCTTTCTATCCCCTCCACTCCCAAATTCTGGTGGTAGTCTGATAAACTCACTCTTTGGGGGCGAGTGTTATCATCTTGGAGGATAGAGTTCTGTTCCAGATAGTGGAGATAAGGAATTGCCACTGACTCCAGAATCTCATCTCCATATCTCTCTGCACTGACATTCCCTCCAATGATGATGAGCCTCATTATTCCACTGAGGGAGATGCAGCCCCACACCATCCCACTGCCTCCACCAAAAGATGTTACTCTATCGGTGCAGCAATCAGTATAGCGTCCTCTGCATCTTCTCTACAGTTTGACCTTATGATCTAACTGCTGTAGGCAGAATCTGGACTCATCACTGAACATAACGTTCCTCCACATATTCAAGTTCCAGTGAATGATTGGCCCCAACTGGGAGCACCAGAAGCTCAAAACAACTCAAAAGCAACAGCAAAATAAGCTGTTTGGCATCGACACAGAATATTTGGTAAATTTTTCATATATACTGCCAAGAAACATCATTACAACAAAGAAATAAACTCCCAAACACAAATTTCCTTATTTTTTGTGCTATGTCTAGATGCTAATGGATAATATAAAACCATAGACATTTTGACAAGTTAGTTATCTGTACTATTTTGTTTATGAGCTAGGAGCAATGTCAGGCATTAATTAAGATATACATAAAATCAATAATCCAACACATATTGTAATCAATAGTAACCCAAACACAGATATAATAATAAAAACACTACTACTACTACTACTACTAATAATAATAATAATAATAATAATAATAATAATAATAATAATAATATTAATTTGAGTACCTCATATTTTTGAAAGAGTGTATATTTACAGTGAAGCAACATTGTAAGGACTTTTAAGCCATTTTCAAGCTTAAGTTGCTTCAGCAGCAGTTTTCCTGTGAAAATATTTTGCTCTAAGTCTTGGAAAAATTATTTATCAGACCATCAGAAAAGTAGTTTTATTGTTCCATCATTGCACAGCTTCAGCAACTGTTTGCTCTTATCGTGTCCTGTTGCTAAGTTACTGCTGATGATGTAATCATAACATGCCATGTGCAAATTATTGCCACCATTTTCAGAAATTCAGCTGTGCAACTATTTAAAGCTAGACATTCTGCATACTTGCATAGTGATATGTTTCTAATGTTCTTGATCCAGAGAGGGTTTATGCTGTGATTTTATATATTTCTGCTAAACAACTTTTGGCCAAAAAGTTTGTGTACAGTGTGTACCGGTTCATATTATGAAATTACATCTGTGAGCCCTTATGACATATGGAATAGGTGTGCAAGTTTAAAAAATTTTTTGATTTATTTTATGTCTTTAATATATATATGTCTTTAATATATATATATATATATGTATATATATATATATATATATATATATATTTTTTTTTTTTAAGACAACACAATATGAGGGATTAGTGTAGGAGCCCCACACCCTTCAGACTTACATGGTCACTGTGTCCTAAAATAGAAACAAAGAGGGCATTAAGGGCATTACGTGCACAAGAGAAAATATAGAGGTGCCCCAGTTTAAAGAGTTGTATAAACCTGTTTTTATAGAACAAGTAAATGTTGGGTTTCACTCTAAAAATCTTGACTCTTTATTGCTATGGTTTCTACCTGTAACATCAGTCTCAAAGTAATTACTCAACTTCTGCTGATATGAAATTGTGTGTATATCTGACTCTTAGTTGGATAAAAGAAGCTCCATTTTTTTTAAATTTTAAACTAAACATTACGATTATGATCATGCAATATTATAATCATCAAGGTGCAGCCTTTTTTTTCTTTGTGTAATAGCTAGAAGAATGCTAGCAGAACTTTGCACTGCTTTCAACCAAATAATGTTGGACAGAAGAATAAAAGCAAAAGAATGGCATGTCTTGGTGAGCTAAAATTCTTCTTCTTTTCTTATCTAGCTCATTTAGTTTCGACTTTAGATGAAATAAGCATTTGAGCTTTTTAAAGACTGCTCTGTCCTCAGGGATTTCCTAAATTATCACACTTAATTAGATGATCTCACAGCTCCAAGTGACTTCAGCGGAGCCCCTTAAGGGCCACAGACCTCAGGCTGAAGCATCCTGCTTGTCAATACAGCTTTTGTTATGAAGAAAAATGGTTGAATACAACAGATTTTTCCAGTTTTTAAGGTGGAAAAAAAGGGTCCTTTTCATTATATGTTTACAAAGTGGAGACATATACGCAGAAGAAACATCTATAAGATTACTGTATGTGTAAAGTGTGCACGAGGAGTCTAGACACAGTGGCGCTAACCACTGACTTAGCCTCAGTTCCACGTATAGATTGGTGCACCTCTTGTGTTAACTAGTTTTTAAAAAAAGCCAGTAAATGGTGACATAGGACCACGATAGGGGGGGGTGGACTGAACATTCAACATAGACCTGAACTTTATTTTGCAAAAAACTTTACTTCATGTACTTTTCCCAAAACACACTGTTTGGAAATGTGACATCAACTTCTAACTCGCAGCATGTGCAACCACAGCAAACAAGGACGCTTGTTGTTTCACAGCTCGTTTTTAGCCAACAAGAGGCCAGAGGGCATCAGCAACATAACCCCAAAAGAGTCAGAAACTCCGCAGAAACAAGCACAATGAGTCCAGCTGTACTGAAGGAAGACGCGGGGTAAGTACACAGTGACAAACACTGATTTGTATTTTTTGACTTGAATGCTACAGGCATTCCATGATGGTCCAACCAGGATACATTAACAAGACTGGCCCCATTTTCTGCGTAAACTAGAAGAATAGGCCACTTTGTCTCACAGTTAAGCTGCTAACATGCTTTGGGGAACTTGCAGACAACAACTGTGATGTTAATGCGAGTGGCAACATCTCAGCAGCTTGTGGCCTTCTCATTCTCTGACCTATTGTCTCGGCATTACGCACAAGCACGGCAAATTACTACCTTAGGCTAATATAACCCTTTTGTCTTGTTGGGTGTAAATGAGTTAAATTACATGAAGTTGGTGAGGATTAGTTTAATAAGCTCCTAATGTATCTGTCAGAAAGCTATTAATAAAGTACTGTGACGGAATTCAGCAGTGGGAGATTACATAAAATTTCATACGCCACATTTTTAAAGGGAAATAAGTAAATGGTTTGCTGTTAAATGTCTTGTTGTGTCTTCTGGCAAACAAACAGAAAACTCGATACTTTCTGTTGCATCCTGGTCACGTCCTGCTAGTTGTATAACCCAAAAGAAGCAGGAGAGTTCGGGTAGAAGAGCACACTGTTCCTTTCAAGACACCAAAAAATCCTTTCAAAATAAAGAAATCATGTATTTACCCTTTTAGGAAGTAACCCTACACAAATTTCAAATTTCAAAGCCTTGTTTTTTTTTCCTCTTAAATATGCCATGGAATTAAGGCAGCGGGGGCTAATTACAAGCATTCTTCACTGAATTAGCGTTTGGTGTGTGGTAAGGCTGTGCTCGCCTTTGTCTTGATCCCTAAACTGATCCCATACTTATTCCCCAAAAGGTCGGAGGTCACTTGGTTAATTAAAGGTCCAATCAGTCTTTAGATAAACTCATCTGAGCTTAATGTTTGCACTTTCTGAGGTCCAGCAGCTCTGCCTGGTACCCCTGAGCTTTGTGTGGACTCTGCTAATCTATCCACAGACAGGGGAGCAGGTTAACCCAGCTCAGCAGAGCCTTGCTGGAATGGCCTTTTCACTTGAGGACTTCAGTCAACGAAGAATGCCTGTAAGCTCTGGCCAAAGCAGAGAAATTACTCTAATTTGATGTATTGTACACAGGGTGAGGGTTCAGGGTGGGGGCGTCCTGAACCTCTAAAAGAGCAGCAGATTAGGGAGAGTAAGTAATGTTTATGCTGCATGAGGAGGGTAATGTTTTCAAAGGATATACTGTATTTGTGCCCAACTGCTCGTGGATGCCACACACATCCAGGGTTGTGAAAGTCTAGCTCAACAAGAAACTATGAAATAGCTATGAAATTGTACCACGAATGGATTTAATGCCACAAAGATTTCTCACTAACTCACATTTTAACGCCCCATATCTAAAATAAAGTGACTGAAACTTTGATCTATCATCCAGTCAAAGTTGCTCTTTTCCAGTCTTGACATCAACTCAGGATCTACAGCAGAGTTTTGGTTTTTTTTTTAAGTGGGAGGTGGGGCTTCCCACAGGGGCTCCAAACAGTCCTAGGAAAGGATCACGAAGCAATATTACAACTGTTACAGTACTTGTGATGAAAAGGGGATCATGGAAAATGATCTACACAAGTGGTAGGTGGTGCTGAAGATTTTTCAAAAATGAAAAGAAATAGAAAGAGTCTGAAACAGTAATATTTTGCTACTTTGGATCACTTATAACATAACCATTAACCCATACACATCCTGGAAAAAAGTGCAATTGAGGGAGTGAATAAAAAGGTGGTTGGAGGGATGTCTTTTTCATGCTTCATCTGAGGAGAGGTCAACTATTTTACACTTTCTAGACGAGAACGTGTGATCCTACAGCAGCTATGATATATATATCTATATCTACATGAATTCATGGTAACCATTAACACAGGACTAAAGTTTGTTTACTTTGCCTGAAAGTCAGACCCATGACAGCCTAGTATTTGAAATGTGTTGATATCAAATACAAATGAATGCAGTTGCATCCATCTCTTATGGATCCACCTATCTGTGATTGTACAGTTGCTCCAGAAAACAGCACAAAATAATTAGTTTGCTTGATGTTTTGGGAAACTACATAATCCAAAGTGAGTGTAGATCCAGAAGTATACAGAAAGACAAATAACACTCATGACTAACTTTACACACATCATGCCTCAACTTCTTTAAAACAACGTAAAAACCAGAAAGCACAAATAGAAAACTGTGAAGTGTTTTGTCGGGAACACCAAAATATCTTTTTAAGCTCATGTGCAAAAGCTTTCAAATCGCCACTTAACACAGGAGCTTCGTCACAGGAAACTCACCAAATAAACAATAAGTATAAGGAAAAAAAAAAAAAACGAAACGCAGCAACAGCACAAAACAATTCTCAGTCCCAGATGAGCATGCTCCCATTTACACAACATATTTCCATTGACACTTTGGTCCATCCTCTTGAAGAAAACCCACACAGGAGACAAAAAGGAAAACTTACCACAATGTCCTCAGGAAATCTATCGTCAAACACAAGGTTCTTGAGTTGTACAGAAAATCTTAACAGTCTCCTGTCCCTCAGACTGCCAGGGAATCAAAGCTATGAAAAGATGTGAATGTAGCTGAGCAAATAGGATTAAAGATGGCTAAATCCAAATGGCTGGAAGCACAGCATGCATTAAAGAGGAATTCTCTGAGGAAAGATAATCCCCATATACGCATTTTAACACACCTCACTCACCCCCACATTTTTTCCTTTTTTTTTTTAAAAAAACACAGAATCATAGTAAAACTACGATTGCCTGACTGTCTACAAACGAGTCACTAAGATCTATAAATACAGCTGGATCACTCAGACTGCAGCAATGACGCATACAACTTCCAGAGATGGAAACTTTGTACAGAAACAGCCTGATAATTAAACTTGCTCCCTCTTCTTCACTGCTTTCAGCTCCTTGAACCACAGCTGCTTACCTTAAGCACCTCCATTGGCACCTGTGCAGCAGGTGGTAAACTGGCAGGAACACTGACATTGATGGCGGGGGTCTGGGTCGCTGTGGTTTGTGGGTACTGGGTGGAACGCTGCCTCTGCTGCTCCCGCCGCTCCTGCTCCTGGAGCTGCTCCCGCATCAGCTGTTGCCGCAGCAGGATGCGTGATGTCATGGCCGAGGAGCTCAGTGGGGGCTTGGAGGAGCTGTGCTGGTCCGGCGGGCTGCTGCGGAGGGAGGCGTGGAGAGGGGGGAGAGAGATGGCAGATGAATGATCAGAGAGGGAACGAGAAAAATCAAAGGACGATCAGAAAGGTGAGGGGAAGAGAGGCGATAAGACAAAGAGTAATCGTAGAAGTTTAGATGGAGGTCAAGTGGGCAAGGAGAGGTCAAGCACAAAGGAGAGCAGAAAGGACAGATGTGTGTGGAGGGAAGGCTGATAAAAACATGATGAACAAAAAATGACAGGGAGGATGACTGAAAGGGCAGAGATTGAAAGAAAAGGCTTATACTTGGAGCTGCAACATCTAATCAACTGACCGACTAGTTGATCAGTATCATAACATCTGTAATTTTCTGTCTGCTTTTAGTCAAATAACTAAGCAAGACGAAGAAATAGGGAACAATTATTTTTCACCTTTACCTAATGTTTTACAAATAAAACTGACTTTCTGACTTCTTTATCAATCCGGCACATAAAATGTAATTAAAAAAAACAAACAAACTATGTGATAAGCTGGTGCAGCCTCAGAGCTGTTACATTTGCAGATTTAAACATTACAGAAAGAGGAACTCTTAACAAAAGGCTGCTTCAGTTTTCCCACTCTCTTAAATTTAGACGGCTACATCCCCAGACAGAGTCTTGCAGTCCTAAAATAGAGAGACTCTGCTGAAGCAGAAGTTGTCGGGTAGAAGCCTTCATCGAGTGAGTGAGCCTTTTGATAAATCCCAGAAAAACGTCTGGCCAATCCAGCTGTGCAGTAATCGCACTAATTAGCCAGTGCAGTCAAACACAGCCTCCGTCTGCTGCATATTCACTGGTGTTGAGCCCTCAGCATACCATAATTCTTTCGCTAACACTGCCTGAAGTTTCATGGTGTGATACCACACCGACTGAAGCCTGCATCAGACATCTGGCAGAACCATTTTTATGATCAATTATTTCAAGTAAAACAATAAAACCGTATTTTCAGAGAAACTGAATTCAGCTTGCTATGGTGAAAATCATGTTTGAGCCCCTCAGTTTGACAGCTACTTCTTTCTTTCTTTTTTTTTTTCTAACTGAGGGTCCCTTTGTACTTAACCCAGGACGTGGAATCAGGTTTAGTCTTCATACGCATAATTCCCCTGTCTGTGTGACTTTGGTGGATTGCGTTTCCTTTCATCTGAGAAATTTCAAACAAAAGTCACTGGTCTAATATTAACACTCTTCATTTGCACTGCCAGAGCTGAAGGCTTTTACATGTTCTCTTTCTTTTTTTTAATCTGCTTTACTGTTTCAATGTTGGAATTGTGTGGGATTCTAAAGCCCTTCATTTCCTCTCCTTTTCTGCGGGACATTTAGGGATATTTGAAACAACAGATCCAACAGCTTAACAACTTTTCATTAAACAAGTAAATAAAAAACATAAAAATAAATATGACATTTTTACACTTTTTAAACATGAATGAATTACTTTAAAGATTCCTGTCAATTCGATCCTCATGAAACCTCTTTTAAATTTTCAAGCCCAAGAAATATTGGGTCACAATAACTAGTCGTTCAATAACACATCTTCGAATGTTCCAACTGTTTTCCAAAACATAGTAAAGTGTCAGTTATAAATTAAGTATGGACTGAAAGTGTGGATGTTTTGCTTTAGTCTAAGGGGTGTTATGTTTAAATTGGAAGAAGGCAAAAAAAATAATTTAAAAAATTAGAACTTTTTGATATGCAGAACTTGATTGTTCAGTTACTGGGAAACTGACATGAAACCTGTTTCACGGACAGTTGTGCTCAATCCATCCATCCATCAGTCCATTCACTTCAATATGCTGGTGTACAGTTATTCGCTCATCCGGGATATGACAATTCTCAAGTCTTGACTCAAAAAATGGATTTTGCGTTCACGTCTGAGAAAACTTTCTGGATGGACTGTGAAATGTTGAAGATACATTTGCTTTGATTCAAGCCTTAGAAATAAATGAATTCAAGTTTATCCTGTTCAGAGCTGCAACAGAGCTGGTGCCTCTTCCAGCATTTCTTGGGTAAGAGATGGTGTTAACACTTGACAGGCTGCCAGACCATCACCAGATTGAACAGTGATGAATGAAATAAAAAACTAGATACACTCTTATTCACTTCTAAGTACACTTAAACATCACCGGTGCGGAGAGCATGTGTGTTTTAGCAATGTGGGGGAAAAAAGGAGCACCCAGAAAAAGCCCATGTAACCACAAGAAGGACATGCAAATTCCACACTTGAAGGCCCTGGTCAAGATTTGAAACGGGAATCTTGTCGCTTTCACCATGCTTCCTATTCCTTCATAGTTTAGTCATCAATTAATGCGGCGTAAGGTCTCGAGTTTGAAGTGTGACATTTATATTTGAAAGCTGTGAATCCACAACATGCAGTCAAAGGAGTTCTCAGTGCAAGGAAAGCATTTCATGTTTAGGCTGCAAGAAAAACAAATCTGTCAGAGATGACAAGAACAGAAAGAGTGGCTAAAACAACATCTCGAGAAATTCTGTGAAAAAAAAAGAATGCATGGTGAGCTCTGTAGCACAAAAACTAAGACTTTCTGGAAAGTTAATCAGGTTACATTATTGCAAGATCTTTTCCTTGGTCAAAGAAGAAAACACTTCACAACATTCATCCAAATCAAACCATCACAAAGAGACCGCTTCATAAGAGCAAAGACGAGGATTCACTAGTAAAAACTCCAGATTACTCTTTGCCAGAAACATATTTAAAAGCATCGGTAGTTTTGGGAACTCATTAACATCAGAAAGAACCTGAAAAAGCAGCACAAAGTTACTCCTAAACTTCCTCCAATAAAGATATGAATAAAGTAAAAGATTAGTAAAATCTGTGCTTTAAGCTCATAATCATATTTAAATATCATTTGAAAATGTTCAGGGAACTAACTGTAATATAAAAAAATAAATTAAAAATTGTAAACTGTATATCTCAATCTTCAGCAACATTAATGATAAACCCATAATACATCTTCTAGAATTATGAAATAATGAATACCTTTACTATTTTTTAACTGATATAAACTTTGAAAATAATATAAGTAGACGGAAGTCCTCTTAAGGAATTTGGTAAACAAGCATTCTGTGAAAATCTGGAAAACTAATAATGTCATGGGGTATCAACAATTCTCCAGAACTGCAGAATGGATGAGTAGATGTGGAGTAATGTTAGAAGTTATCATGTTTACCTTCATGACAGTATGCTAAACTTAGCAGCTGTCAAAGGACCTCACTGTAACTGGTAATATTCACCATCTTAACTGTTAGCAGGCAAACATTTGCTTAGATTTTTTTTTGATAACTCAATTATTAGTTGGCTTCATTTTCTTTTGTTATAAGAAGTCTTTATATTTTATTTTTCAAATTGTTATAATGATATAAAGTTCAGAAGACAGTTTATAGATAGGAAATTAATTGATTAGCGCCCTCTTCTGGGCATCCTGGATAATGGCGACATAACTTCTACATGACATGAAACATACCTTTAATATATAGTAAGTCTTTTGTGCACACAGTGGCCACATTTGTAGGTGAAAAAAAGTAAAGTGGCCAGCGAGTCTAAACATCACTTAAAAATATCTCTTATATTCCTGCTATGTACACAAGGTTGCTTTGTTTACTTATTTTTTACACCAGTATATCTATGTCAAGAAAATATCTTCTTAAAAAAAAAAAGTAAAGGTTGAACAGATATTTAAAATAATTATTGAAATAAATAAAATTAATACATAAAAGTTAAAAACATAGAAAATTACAGTTTAATTATGCCCAATAATTTTGGGGAATCAATACATGTCCCAAATATGGGGTTTATTAGCTGATCTCTCAACAACAGTGTTTTTGTTCATTATATTTTAGATTTGTTATGGTAATTTTGATATTTAAGAATAAGAATTACCTGAGATCCCTCTACAAAGATACAATGCAAAAGTTTATGATTTTTTATTTATTTAGCCTTATTTGCTTGACGAACATCTAAATGACATGAAAAGCTCTTTTGTCCTTTTTGAACCTTCTCACTCTTGTGTGTGCACACACCTACTCTCATGTTTGTGTGTATCTCAAAGAAAAAAAAATAAAAAGAATGGAAAAACAATGGCTGTACAGTCTTAAAGAGCCCCACCCACCACAACTCATGATTTGTCTGATTGTGCTCACTACGCGGTTCCATCTTATCCACCGTGAGTAGAACAGACAGAGCCGAGTCTTTGATGCAGGATTTAATGACACGCAGCAACTTCAGAAGAACATTAAGTAGTACTGCATCAAGCAACAAAGGTCTGATCAGAGTCAAAACACTGACATTTTTGAAGGAAAATAAGCTTTGGCATAACTGGTGATGGCTCTTGGTTTGTAAAACTCTTACCAAATGAGCAAAAACAAAAATAAAACCCTACCACCTTACTTAAAGCTTCACAGCATTTCAGACATTTACGTTACCAACTTGTAACATCTAATCCATACACAAACCATTAATAAACATCTTTAAAAGTCCCTTCTCATGACATTTGTTAAAAGTCTTACATTAATAAGTAAGGATCAGCAGCAATAAACTGGTATTCTGACATTCCACACAACAGACAAACATGGAGAAGACTTCTAAAGCTGTGAATGCATCTATGTCCCACATGCTGTCCTTCATGTGTACATCAATGGTTGTAAACACATATATAGATCCCAAATGTATGCCATAGTGCATGGCAACAATGTCACACATGCTGAGGTGCCGTACTCACAGACAGTCAAATGAACAGGGTCTGTACACTTGCACTCCTACGGACTCCATGTTTGTTTGTTTTTTCCTGAAGGTGCACCACCCGCCCTTGGAGAGCAGTGAAAGTCATGCTGGTGGTGCAGCGCTGAAACTGTGTCAGAGGGGGGAGGCTCCAGGGCCCGGCCTGGAATCTCCAATCGCCTCACAGAGCCCGAAGCAGATGACCAGCCCCATCTAGAGCAGCAGGAGAGCAGAGGAAAGGAGAGGGCCCACTGGAAACACACTGCCCATCAACCCACTGTGTAAAAGCACAGAGATACTGTTTCACTCAGACCCATGTGTGGACACGTGCTGAGCAAATGTCCTACAACTACATAGTAGTTGCGGAGAATCTTCTGTCCTAAATGTCATGAGCTGAAATTGGAAACTGCTTGTTTTCATCTGTTTTGATGAATTTATTAAATAAAGGTAACTAGATTTTCTCTGTCCAGAAGTAGACAGATTATTCAGTTGGTCGATTATGAGTCATTTGTTAATAATCAGCAGCAGTCGAAACATTTATATTGTTCAACATCAAGAAAATATGTAAATAAAGTAAAACTACAGATAGTCCAAAACAAAATACATCTATCCAGCACATACACAGCAGAGAGAGGCCAACACAAGAACTCAGTGACATCATGGAGATCTCTAGAAACTGCCTCTCTCTGCTGCATCACCAACTTTCCAATAATTTCTCTGCCAAACAAAAAAAGAAAAACATAAAAACATGGATTTATCAACGGTAAATGTTAGCTATGGATGTAGCTCAAAGTAGATCATATGCTCCTTCTGTCCTCCACTTATGCACCCATCACCCAGCGCCGACCTGTGACCAAGGAAACTCTGATGAGGTGGTCACTCTTACTCTGCAGGGGTGATCTGAGTCCACATGGGATCCACTCTGTGAGCCACATGGTCATGACATCAATGCCATGAATGAGTGTGTGACAGACTACGAGTACTTCTTTGATGAGAACAACATCCCACCAAGACGGTGAGGTGCTTCCTCATTTACAAGCCCATCATGAAACAGAAAGTGGACAGAGAGAAAGCTACATCATTTTATTCATGTCATAGCATTTGTTAACCTTCTCAAACCTTTATACCTCACTTATTAACTTCTTCACTTCTAAATATGGAATATGAACCACATATGCACACTTTATTAACTCTAGTTGAGTCTTGTGATATCTATAAGAAAACAGTTTGCTACAGTTGCCAGCGATCCTTTCAACAAATCAATAAACAAAATAATTTTACTTTAAGAACCAAGCTCCAATTTCTTTATTTTTAAAATTAATTAATTTATTTATTTATTTATTTTGCACTCAATACAAAATCTCCAATATCTTGCATTTTTTTTAAAAAAAAGTGCTTTAAACCAAATGCAATGAACTTTGAGTATTACTGGAAATGGGTCTCTAATGCTATTGTATATAAAGCATGTAACATCGAAAAAAAGCGGAGTATTTTTTTAAATAAAGCCAGATAATAATGGGATGTTTTGTCTCAGGGTAAAAGAGATATTTCGGATATGAAGTATCCTGCTTGTTTTTTGTAAAGCTCTCAACTTAGCACCAATGGATATCTGTGTAAGTAAAATTAATGGCACACAGTACTTTCAGATCTTGGATGAATATAAACTGTCATCAAAGACTTTTATCATCTTTTTTAAGGGAATATTTTTCTTACTTCAGCAAGACAATTCCAATACATTATAAGAGCACAGCACTTAAGTAAAGTAATGTAGGTGCTGATTTGGCATGTCTGTGGTGCAGAGATGCCACTGAGTTTGCAGGTGCATCAGCTGAAATGGTTAAACAGTTTTATTTTCATATTTAAATATTAGTATCAAGCATGAAGATGTGACTATGTTACAATATAGAAAAATATCCTAAAATAATTTCAAAATCCCAAGTTGATCACTTTTTAAACACTGTTCTTTTTATCTTCTAAGGACTGGAAAACTACATAAGACAAGGCTAACAGGGATAAAACATGAATCTGAAAATTTTGCGCATGTTTGTATACTTCACAGTCAAACTCAACTTCTCAGAAAATGGGCTTCATGAACAAGGTAAGCTATTAACAACTACCAGAGATAATTTTTCCAGGGAGCCAGGAGCAGCTGTATTACCACAGCCACTTCTGGCTCCAGCCACTTTTTTTTTTTTTTTTTACTTGCCACGTTTTGTTCCTGCATTTTTCTTCTATGATCTTTTCAAGTCATCTCATTTGTTTTCAGCTGATTGGTCTGTTGTAGCTCTTGCCCCTCCCTCTGCACGTTCAGAAGTACAGTGAAACGTGTCCAAGGGTATTCCAAAGGAAAACCTTGTATACCTTTCCTCAACAGGTCGAACAAGAACATTAAGCAAAGTTCACCCGAGGATGCAGTACAAACATAAAGAGGCTTTTCCTGTAATTCTTAAGAATGAATTGTCCTCGCTTTTATGTGAAGGTGATTTTAACAGACATTTCAATACATTCTGGCATTGTAAGATGACTGTGATGATGATTTGTAGCTGAAAAACGGATTAATCCACATTTTTACAAACAAAAGCTATAAAAGCAAGCAAACTTGTCCCTGGCTTTCAGTTAAAATGCTTAATGTGCCATAGATGTTTATGGATGGATATCTTCCTTTTTGGTCAGTAAATGTAGAAATGAAAAATACATTGTTTTTAAAGAATAATGCCAAAAATTCAGGGTCTTTGTGTTGACTTGCATATTTTTTTATGTGAACATGTTAACTTCCCTTTTCTTTTTGTTTTGCATCATTTTAAACACTACTCTGTACATTTTATGCAATACATAATTGAGGAAGTACTCATTTGCGGTTGTTTTTCTAACATAATTAACATGCAGCTACTTTTTATCTTTTAATTATGTATTTCAAAAGCCAAAATGAAATATCTGACTACATGACCGCCTTTGCAAGAAACTTTTTATTTTCGAGTATTATTGCAGTTCCCAGTGATCACCATGAGAGGAAGACAAAGACTATAAGTCAGTTTAATTCAAAATATAAATTGAAAACAATCAAAAGGGGAAAAGAAAATTCAAATATTATTAGATGTCTCAGAGCAGAAGTGTCGTGTGGTTTAAAGGGCCTTGGAGAAGGATCAGACACGGCGGATGCTGCATTTGCAGAACATGCTGTTCAGAGGGTATTTTACTCCAGCCACAACACCTGTCCATGTCATTTATTCCCTCCAGTCGTTCTTATATCACAGATGAAACTTTTCTGGCCCTAAGGCATCTCTGGTACTTCCCAGGGGAACATGCTGCTCCAGACTTCAACTTTCATACCCTCAATCACTGACTCTGTTTTCTGTTTCTGACAGAGAGCTTCAACTCAACAATTACAAATTCTAAAAATTGATTCTGTTTGGACTTTGGATACATGTATGGTGCTATAACCTTTTAGCCATTCTGCAACATACTTTAACTGTAGAAGCCTTAAAAGTGACAGTAAACTAACGTTTCATATGTGTTAAAGCTTGATCCCAAGCAAGCAAAAAGATTTTCCTTTTAGAAGGGAAACTTAACTGAAGTAAAATAAAATTAACTGAACTAAAATACAAAAATAAAAATAAATACATACAAAAAGAATAATAGAATGCCATATTTTGCACTTTTAAATAAGTGACTTTGGTAGCTAGCAGTCTGGTTTACATCCCAGCAGCAACCGTCTGTGTGGAGTTTGTATGTTCTGCTCCCACTTGCAAGGGTTTTTTCCAGATACTCTGGCTTCACCCCACAGTCCAAAAACATGTATGTCGGTTTAATGGATGATTCTATGTTACATGTGAGTACAAGTGGTTGTTTGTCTATATGTAGCCCTGCGATGGACTAGCAACCCACCCTGGGTGTATCCATGCCTTTTGCCCAAAGAGAGCTGGGAAAGGCTCCAGCAGACCCCCCATGACCTTGAACAGGAAAAGGCAGGTACCGATAATGGATAGATAAAATAGGCTAATATAAATGATAAGGCAAATTGTAGCAAAGATAGAAATGTGGCAGAAAGAGAGGTGTGATTGAAATGTCCCGGGATCCTCAGGAATGCAGTGGGGGTGTTGTGTTTGTAGCCCGGCAACAAGCTGATGATACCACATGAAGGAGACTGTTTTAGTAGACGACACAGATGAAAACTCACAGATAACAGTTCAAAATCCTAAGTCTATCAACACTTTTTCACAACATGCACTCACTCCTTTACTGTTGTTGCAGTTCCCATCTGGCTGGTCTCCAGAACATAATATGGTAGCCATGTTACAGTGAAACACATTGTTTTAAAGTATCATTATTGTTGCCATTAATATTTTTGTCAGCAAACTCACATTCCCCATGTCAATCAAGGGAAGAAAAAGTTTGAACTTCCTCCTCCTCCTGTTTCACTTCTGCCCTACATCCTCAATATGTCCTCCTCAACATATATTGAAAAATGTTAAAAAGTGCCATAAATATCAAGAGCAACCCCAAAAGCACCACAGCATGCAAACCAGAAAAATGTAAAATAATAATACTCATAATAAATAAAAAATAAATAGAAATTATATTGAGAACCAAAAAACAGCTACTGTATCAAGATGTCACTAGTGTGGTGGAATTCCAGGACATAATGTGTTTTATACCATTTGTAACTTTTTTGGCTAAGTCATTATCGTCCAGGTGGGAGAACAGAGTGGAAAAGAAAAACTGATATTTTAAAACACGATAAGTGGGCAGAGAAAGAACTGCGTGACTTTTGAACTGATCTGAATTTCCTAGTTAAGACTTACAAAATCTGACTCAACAGTGCACATTACCAACACGGCAGAGGGTCACTGTTTTTCTTGAACTGCAAATAATACGTAAAACAGAATAATCTGTGTTATCATCGATTCTCTCTGAAAAATGTACAGCTTTTAAGTTAGAGAATGGGTCTCTTTCTATGCAAAGTGTTAGAAAGGTGTAAGGAGTTACAAATAAAACAATTCATAAGGTCCTGAGGCCCTTTAGTCCAAATGCCCTATATTTTTAAATGTTTCTCTTCTCCAACATACCTGAGTGGCTCACCATCAGCTAGTCTTCAGGGCCTAAATAAGTTAATGACCCACTATTTTAAACAAGGTGTGCTTGAGCAGAGAAAAATCTAAAATATACTAGACAGTGGGAGCTGAGGACCTGGTTTGAAGAAGACTGCTTTATATCAAATCAAAAGGTAGTCAGAAAAATAACATTTCGTTTATGAGAGATCGTATATGCTGGCAATTTGAAGTTACTGCCAACTCAAAAACTAACATGACATAACTTTGTTACATTCTCTGTGCTGCCTCTGTCTGATAATATGTCTTTAAGGGAGATCTACAGACTCGCAAGATACTGCGACATCACAAACCCAGATTAGAGCAGAGTTAACCAGATTCCCCAACTTTAATTCCACCCAACCTTGCAACATGTTCAATTTGCTATTTAGAAGTAGTTAGTGCAATACTCAGTTTCAAATAAGACACAGAGGTGGGAGAAGTGGAGTTAAGATGATGCTTTCACCCACTTCTACCAGCTACAAAGATATAAACAACTATAAAGATACATGAAAAAGGGAGCTTTTGTTTTTGTGCTGCATCTCTGTTGGCTTTTTACACACACACACACACACACACACACACACACACACACACTGCTGGCTTACTGTACCCTTAAATGAAATTTCTGCTC
>JAOWBL010000022.1:13703054-13735377 GCA_028564865.1 Zenarchopterus dispar
GTGTGTAGGTGTGTGTGTGTGTGTGTGTGTGTGTGTGTGTGTGTGTGTGTGTGTGCGAACTAAACTTGTAATGGTCTGATTATAAAGAAACTTAAAAAAACAAAACAAAAACAACTTAATCAAGTTGAGTGACCCATCCATCATGCCTAGTGCTTCCCATGCAAACCACAAGCTGAGGTTTCTGTAGATGATCAGGTCAAGGTTCACAAAGTTATATACCCCCCCAAAAATGAGTTCAGCTGACATCCTGAATATAGTGAATGAGCAGGTTTTTCCTTTATTTTCTTCTTCCCCTGATGACCCAGACATATTCCAAGAACACAATAGTATGATTCATTGAGCTCAAAAAATTGTGAAAGTGTGATTCGGGTGGAATGAGACATCACTATCACATGTGTTTTGGACATTTAGGAGGTCAGATTTTAACTTGTGCTGGAGAAGCATCATGCAGCAATCCCGCTCTCCTAACACTGGTACAAAACCCTGGCAAAAAATGTATGTAGCTCTGGACAGGAATAAATGTTGTGTCATCTTCTATGCCTATGAAAGAGATATCATATCAAATGTGTGCCATAATCAAAAGTATATGACTTCTTTACTGGCCAGATTGGAGTTAGATTTCATTTATGTGGTGACTTCAAGTACTATTTTTTTTTTGCACAGAAGATGGAGACCTGAGGAGACACAGCAGGGTGGTCTGCTTGGCTTGTAGTATTGGACATGTCAAGAAATGGTCTGACATTTTAGGGAAACTTCTTTCATGCTGTCTCTTCAGTTTAATCTGACTCTTTTAGTCGTCCATTTAATACAACCAAATCTAGTTTAGGACTGAGATGGGTAGGCAGCCTCGCAGAACAAAACTAGCACACCACACCCCTAAAACTCTCCAAAAATGTTTATATGTTTAGTCAGTTTGCTGTACCAGTAAATAAAACTAAAGCTGTTCAGACAAAATTTATTACACATTAAGAATTGCAATATGTAATAAAAGGCCTTTAGGATTTTGGTAAGGTGAGTTTTGTGAAACCAGGTTTCAGAAGTTTGAAATGTACAAACTCCTTAAACCTTGTTTGAGCCTTTTATTCTAAATCTAAGCTGGTGATCTTGATTATTGTCTAATGTTATCTATATCTCTTGGAGTATAAGCAGAAAAATCAACAATTCTTCAAAATATGACATTTTTTAATAAAGGTTTTTATTCCTTTTAAAATTGGTTATTATAACAATGAAAATGCTGTTTCACACTTCACAGCCAGAAGACATTAAAAAAAAAAAAAATTTAAAAAAGGAATGAGTATCCACCTCTTTTGTGGTTTACTTTTATGCAGCACTCCTTCATAAATGATGTCTCCAAGATTTCTATGAGGATCTCTGTTTACAGGAGAGTCTTTATCACCAGCACAACCAACTGCTTAGTATGCTTGTGAAAATGGTCCACCTGCTGCCGTCAATCCTTTACTTTCCTTTTGCTTGAAGCAACTGTCATCCCAAAAGATCTTGATGACTGAGCCAGCTGGAAGAAGGGTCTGAAACAGAATGTTAGTGCATCTGCCTCCCCCCCTCTGCTTGTACCTTAAATATCTTCCATGCAGTTCACAAGGTTTAAATATAGACCACCCATGAGGCAAACAGTTTCAAGCTGAGGGCAAAGTCAGAAGCTTACCAGCTTACTCTGTCCAGCGCTTCAGGAAAAAACTACAACCTGTAAAAATGTCTAACAGTAGAGACCTTGAGGACCTCAATGAAGAAGAGATAGATGAAGATGAAATTCTGGCTATGCTTTCTCCAGAGGAGCTCCAGGAGCTCCAGAGTGAGATGGATGTTATTATTGCCCCAGATGAGAGTGTACCGGTAGGACAGAGACAGAAGGACCAGACGGAAAAGCCTCCGACAGGGACGTTTGACCACAGGTCCCTGGTTGATTATCTTTACTGGGAAAAAGAGTCCAAACGTATGCTCGAGGAAGAAAGGGTGCCCGCTACTCTTCTCCCCAGTGAGGTAAGAACTCAAAAACTCAAAAGTTCAAGTGTCAATTTCGCTTTAGCGCAGAAAAAATCTTAATGCTATCAGTTGTTTTTAGAAAACCATACAGGAAGAAGCTACAAAGAAGGAAACAGAAGAAAACTTAGAAGATGTGGAATATGAGGTGTATGAAGTGATAGAGGAAATCATTGAGGATGGGGTGGAGGACTGTCCAGATGGAGTGGAGATTATAGAGGAGATAATTGAGGAAATAGTTGAAGATGATTGCTGGGGAGATGAAGAGGACAGAGGAACCAATGTGAAAAGTGAGAAAGATGTGAAGTTACCTGTGGAAGATAAAGCTGAAAATACAGAGGAGCACGCACAGCCTCCACAGGATGCAACAAAAGTAGCAGCAGGAGAAAGTACAGTTGAAAAACAACATTTTCCAGACTCAGAGGAGAAGACATTGAAAGATGAAGATCAAGAAAAAAATACAGTTACAGATCAGTTACTTCCCCAAGAAGCTCAAAACGTGGTAGAGACAAATGGGCTCAATGAGAAGTTCCCACAAAGAGAGCAGATTAAAGTAAACAAATTAAAAATTCCAAAATTAGCACTGAATAATATTAAAATGACATCCAGACCTTCAGGAAATGAGACAAACTTGGAGTCAACACTAGACAAGATCCGCAACAACAACCCTTCTATCACTGAGGTAAACCTCAACAACATAGAAAACATTCCCAAAGAGATGCTCCTGGACTACGTCAATGCTTTGAAGAAAAATAAATACGTGAAAACATTTAGCATAGCCAACACTGGTGCTGATGAAAATATTGCATTCAGCCTTGCCAACATGTTAAGAGAGAATCGCAGCACAACAACTTTGAATATTGAGTCCAACTTCATAACTGGAAAGGGTATCGTTGCCATCATCCGCTGTCTCCAGTTCAACGAGACTCTGACAGAGCTTCGTTTTCACAACCAGAGGCACATGCTGGGTCACCATGCGGAAATGGAGATCTCTCGCCTGCTCAAAGCCAACAACACCCTTCTCAAGATGGGCTACCACTTTGAGCAGCCAGGACCCAGGATGGTGGTGACCAACATTTTAACTAGGAATCTTGACCGTCAAAGGCAGCTGAGGAAGGAGGAGCAGAAGCAGCAGCAGCTAAAGGAGCAGAGGGAGCTGATGCAGATGTATGAGAACAGTCTCAACCTGCCGTCCGGTTTACTTGAGATGCTGGGATACATACCACCACTGGAACTCCTGCAACAACATGGGATTACCCCACCCTCCTCAGAGCTGGACACTTTGCCTCAAATGCAACGCCAGACAGAGCAGCCAGAGCAGCCAGAGCCACAGATTAAGCTCAAACACAACAGCATTCCCAAACAACCCAGTGCTGAACCATCAAACTCGTTAAAGGACATCCATTTGAAGAGGACTCCGAAAAAACGGGATCCGTTTCTAGAGCTGGACCTGAGGGACAAAAGGAGATCAGACAGGCCAAATGTCCAGCTGAGAAAGACTCCAAAAGTGAAAGACACGGGTGCTGAAGGGGGGTCAGATGAAAAGCCCAACCTCACTGATGTGATAAAGACTTTGAAACCTGTCCCTCGCAGAAGAGTGCCACCAAAGGTTGATGTCACACCTCGCGATCAACTCTTAAATGAGATCAAAAAGAGCAATGTGGCATATCTCAAATCTGTGAGTATTCAAGAATTATTATTGTGGGATCAGTCTAGATGGGATAGAATCATCTAACTCACTGCTTTACTACTTAATTCAGCATCAATACATACAAGTGAACTGTGTTCATTTGTTTTTTGTTTTTTGTTCCTGCTTGCAGGTGCCACTCCCAAAGGTCTTGGAATCAAGTGAAACAAGTCTCCTCTGAGACATGGCTTCAGCTATTTCTTTACCACAGTGTTTATTTTACACCTGCTTGATATTTGTCTTTCTAAATGTACAATATAAATCAAGAGTGAACTATAAAAGTAAGATATCGATTGTTCCACCCCTGCACTGCTATGATTTTTCAAATGTCCTTGTGGTAAAAATAAAAATGTTGACAGACATCCAAACACCAATTTGTTTAAATCACATTAGAGTGTTTTGCTCCTTTCATCATGCCTTATCTGTTAAATGCAGGCAACAAAAAAATTGCCTAAAGGGAATAAGTGTTTCACATTATCCAACGATTTATTTAACATTGTCATATCAGTTGATTAGAGCAAAATTTTGTTCATGGTGAAAAATTATTACATAAGTTTTTTCAACAGTACTGTATTTGGCAAAGATAAACATCTGATTTTTCCTCATCTGGAGCTGTCATTTTCTTCCTTCATATTAAAATATATCAACAGGGTACCCTTTGCTTTCCATCAGTAGATCTCTTACAAGTGATACAAGACAAGTTTTATTTCTGTTGTAGGGACAGATGAAACTCAAAATAGGTCAGCACTAACCTCACCATTTAGCTCATTCTTTTATTCAACCATTTTCTACACCCACTTTATACTTTTTTGGATCTCTGAGGGATAGAATCTATTCCTGACGTCATCTGACAAAAGGCGAGGCATGCCCTGGACAGATCGAAGGTTTATCACAGGACACCACTCACACTCACTCTTACTCCTAAAGACAACCCAGATTCATCAGTCAGCCTAACATGCACAATTTTTAACTGTGGGAGGAACCAATGGCACGTGGAGTAAACCCACCAAAGCATGGGAGAGTCTGTAAACCCAAAAAGACCCAGGTGAGATTCAAGCAGGAAGTGTCATGCTTGGAGGCAACATTGCTAAACATTATTGATTATATTTGCTTCAAGAATGAATTATTTCCCCCACACCCTCTTTCTTTTTAGAAAATCTAATGGAAAAACAAAGCCATTTTTCTCGAAATTCATCTTTACAGAGCAACAACTTGAAACAAGTTATTTTTATTTAATAGAGGAGAGATGTTTTATTTTTACTTCTTTCTTTTCAATAATGGAAAATGTCACATAAAATAAAGACATAAATACATATAACAGCATCCATAACACATATGCAATCTTTTATGACAGGTCCTTTGCCAATGTAGCATGCTCAAACTAGAAATGTGCAGGTGCAAAAAAAAGCAACAGAAGACATTTGACGGAAATCTATAAAACGAACATTTAACATTACAGACGACAGACATTTAAAAACAAAACAAAAAAACCTCCTCTACAAAGACATACAACTTAATGGAAAATTAGCATGTTTTTATGTCACTATTTATCTAATCCTTGCTGACATTTCATTTACTTCTGCATGCTATGTCCTGAAAATTATATCAGAATACACAAAATTGCACATGCCATGACAAATTTAAACAAAGCTGCACTTGCCGTTCATTTTTAAACATTGCATAGCTTTTATCAAATACGGGAGGGATTATAGTGAGAAAAAAAACTACTGACAGCAGGGAAGTTGACACTCCTGTATCATTAGTCAGGCTGTAAAACCATAATTATACAAGAACAGACTGGTCTCAGGTCAGTATTCGTAGAGCTTCTGACGAAACAAGATTGTAATTATTGCGGTTTAATCAGCAGTTTGCTGGGTGATTGGTGTGGTTCTAAGTAATGAGAGCCTACTGGATTACATAAAAGTAAAGGTGCTCATTTTGAGGTAGCAAACTGAGAGGAAAATGATTACTTTTTCTGTGAACAAATGTAATGGTATGCATGTACTGCATTGGTAGTTCTGTTGAGATATTCCACTTCATTTTTGCTAAGGAAAAGAAAACAGTCAACATAAAGAACAGAGTGCAATGTTAAAATTGGAAATAACTTGACTTTTCATGATTTTGGACACAGGAATGTTCAAACCTTTGGTAACTGTTTGCACACATGGCCTCTCAACATCCTGTTAACACAATGCTTGCACAAACCTCATATCATTATTCAAATATACACTTTAGTTGGAGTGAACTACAAATTATGATGTCATGAAGTAAAACAAAATAAAATTCAGTAACTTTAAACATGTATGGGGGCAAAGGGGAGGTAAAAATCATGATACATACAACACTCCAAAAAACTAAACTCACACCAGATGACACCAGCTTCTCTTGGCACACTTTCAACTTAGGCTTTATTCCTTCAGTTTACTTTCAATAAAATCCTGGATCTTATTAACCCTCTCCTCTTGTTGATCCAGCAGATCCAGGATGATGCCCATCGGGGTCTTCTTCAACCCAACACCTTCAATCTTGTTCTCCAGTCTGTTCTTCATGTTGCGCAGTCTCAGAGAGGCGTGGATAAGGATCACTGTGAGGAAGAATACCACCAACAGTTGCTTATTTTTTATTGGCTCACTTGTAAACATTAAAGATTATAAAACAAAATAAAGCTGCAATTGAGACACCACACAGTAGCAGGTGTAAGGGAAGGCAAATGTTGTTTTTCCATGACGGGCAGATACTGAACGCATGACATCAACCAGTAAATACAGTTCTGTCCAAATCAACAACCCATAGCAACCCATCAACACAGGCAAGAGTGGGCAGGTCTCCTGGGATGCGGTTAAACTGCCTCATCTGTCTGTCACAATGTTAAAGCTCTTCTATTTGCTCTTAAATATTTACCCAAACTTCTCTGCTGACAGTCTGCCTATAAATGTGTCGAACTAAAGCTGATCCAGATGTCTGTGTCTTACGTATAGCTTTAAGATTTATTTTATTTTGCAATCTGTGGCATGAGCAAAATGCTAGTCAGAGCTACTTGAACATGCTGTTCAAACCTCACAGTGACTCGGGATGACGGTGTTTGGAAAAATCCTTGCTCATCCTCAGGATGACTTCTGTTAGCATCCACGTGTGAATCATCAGTACATTTAATGGTTTTCATTATTTAGCTCTGGCCGTTGACGGCACATCTGTATCAGACTATAGGGAACACTAAAGTATTCAAGCTCACTGGGTTTCCACAATAGGCTTGATGCAATATAATTCGCAGTATTTTTATTTTAAAATGTTAACACAAGAGCCAACAATAAGGCAGAAAAGATTTAAGAATTGTCATAATAAAACTGTTGTTATAATTGCCTTAATCTAGTTCCATCAAGCCAAAAGTAGTAAACATTTCTACAATGTTTTGGTGCCTTTGAATGTTGAGAACAGAGTTAAAAAGATAATTGTGTTATAATCAAAATGGATGAAACATCTGCATTAAACTTTGGCCGTTTGGCTAGCAAGACATGACAAGTATAAAGATAAATGTTTAATTTCCCAATTGCCTCTGTGAAAACTGATACTTACAGAGTAAAGGAAAAGAGATCCCAAAGATGAAGACCATGACACCACCACACATAGACAGCACAAAGTAACTGGTAACCATGATGGCCATGACAAACAGAGTTGGGTTCTTCCTTTTGAAGTTCTTGATTGTGGCCTTGTTTTCTCCGGCCCACACAGAACCCGCAAACACCAGAGACACCACGGTACCTCCCAGAAACATGCCAAATGGGTTCAGGAATCTGAATATTGAGACATAAAAAAATATATACATATGAAATGTTTGATTGATAAGAGCACGGCCTGCAGGTGGCAGCAACAGTAACCTACCACTGGTTTTCTTGAAACCAGTAGTGAGTGTAAGCCTACGGGAAGGCCTGCGGTCATGTTTCCACTGCATCATCTTTTAATTAGACCAGATTATTATAAAGTTTGCGTGGTGACAGCTGTGATGCTTTGGGCTCCAGAGCCAAATCTGGCGTCCTCAACTGTCACTCATCAGTAACGTCCATTTTAATCATTTGCGTTTCACACAACTAAGAGATTCAGCGCCCTAACTGACGATGGTTAACTTACACTTTCGAAAGAATACTTTTAGGTCTAAGTATACTTCCATGTCAGTATGGCACAAGGAAGAAAAATCACGCATTATAGAGTATTACAAATACTCCGTGAAGTCATGATGGGTGTGGATAGCAGGCTAGCTAACAGAGAGCAAAATGCTCGGACTTACCCGACAATTAGGAAAACCACCACGGCCACGAAGAAGTAGTTTGTCTGGTAGTACAGTAAATTACTGATCACTCGGTTGTTCCATTTAGGTAAATCTCCAAATTCTGGCTTCGCGAATCTGTCCGCTCCGGGAAAGAAGTCGTCCCAGGGTCTGAGAGGCGCGAGTTCCACTTTGGATGCCATGTTGTCAAAGTGAGGTAAAAAAAACAAAAAAACAAAACAAAATACACCAGCACGCGCTACGTAATATTTTGACAGGTCAGCTGCTCTCCGCTTTTGCGCAGTTGAGGGCGGTCAGAAGATGTACTCTCGCGAGATTGGACTGATGGAAGGGTTGGTGAAGGTTAAAATTGCGCACTAATGCGTCGAATGAACCCTTTTTTTGTTTTGTTTTTTTCTTTGTTTATTTATCTATTTAAAATAAAATAAAGAACAACAGAAAAGAAGACAATAAGTGTAAGGTGTTTTATATAATCGAACCAGCAAGGACTAAGGTGTATATAAATGCATCATGCAAAATTTGTATTAGACCTGAACAAAAAAACTAAAGGGTCTTTGCACTTTCGGTTTGGGTCACTGATAATTAATTAATAAATAAATGAATAAAAAATTGCTTTGTCATGGGCTGGCGACCTGTCCAGGTTGTACCCTTGCATTTCGCCTGCAGCGCGCTTAGTCAGGCTTCAGCAGACCCTCGATCCTGCACATGAGTAAGAGGGCGTAGAAAATGGATGAATTGATTAAAAAAAAGAAAAGAAAAAGAAAAGGGAGGAGCTTGGAGCCGCAGCACTATGCGCAGCTTTGACTCCCGTGAACGCAGCACTTGGAGTCGAGGACATGGGACCGTGAAAGTATGGCGGATGCCGAGGAGCCGTAAGTCTCCATGGACAGAAAAATGATTCTGTCGTCGGTAAATTATACAACTTTAGTGCCAAACCGACTTGTTAAGATCCAGTTTTAATGTCTTCTTACAGGGAGAAGAAAAGAAGGCGAATAGAAGACCTGACTGAGAAGTTAGTGACGAATGCTAAATACAGGTTTACGTGAGCAGCGACTACCGGGCCAGGACTCATGCAAATAAACATTTTAGCAGGAACCAGCTTCTTTTACGCTTTTACCGTAAACAGTCATTCGGGCGTCGTATCAATTTACAGTGCGTACTGTAATGCAAACAAAGCAACTGTTTTGATGCTGTTATCTTCCTTGTACGATCAGTCTGAAAAGCTGCGTCACTTCCACATTCATCCTCGGTGGGTTTACTAGTAGTACTTAATTCAAAATGTCGGAATAAAGAAAGTCAATAAAACAGAATGCATTGCAGTACACGACCTCTTAAGGAAGATATCACTGAAAATAAAAGACACTGTGTGTACTTACACAATTAATGTTGAGGAAATCGTTGCCTGATTGGGGGAGTAGTACACAGAAATAATCTTTAAATAGTAGACTGAAATATTGATTGATTTTTTTTTGTATTTTAATTATAATTACAGACTTATTCACTAACATGTCCTACAGTACTTTACTTTCCATATAGATTGAAAATGGCGCCATTGTTTCATTTAAAAACTTTGTTAGAAACTCCAAGAGGTAACACCGTTCAGTATCGCACAATTTCCTTTTTTTTGTTTTTTCCAACTGTGTGACAGTTTGAACATTTTAAAAATACATGGAGTTAATAGAAATGCATGATGTGTTTTTGGGTGTGTCATCTGTCCAGAATGGCTGTTGATTGTGGACACAGGGATGCTGCTTGCGACTGGGATGGCCGCTGGAATCATGTCAAAAAGTTTTTGGAGAGGCCGGGCCCGTTCACCCATCCCGACTTTGAGCCCAGCACTGAGGTGACAGCTAAATGCTTTAATGACTAAATGCATGATGTTCATTTCTGTCTGGAAAAGTTCAGTAAAATTCTTTAACCATCTTGTTGCATCTGCCTTGTCAGTCTCTACAGTTTCTGCTGGAGACATGCAAGATTCTGGTCATTGGTGCGGGAGGACTTGGATGCGAACTTCTTAAGAATCTGGTAGGGAATAGCTTGTATCTGAGTTGTACTAATGTACTTAAGGTTTAAAAGAATAAAAAACAGACAGTTTAGACTTGTTTAGATGAATCCGTAAATAATGTTTTGTTTTAGGCCCTGTCAGGGTTTCGTCTCATTCATGTGGTTGACATGGACACGATTGATGTGTCAAACCTCAACAGGCAGTTTCTTTTCAGGTTGGTTTCATCTGTATGTCTGATCTCTTCCACGTGTTAATAGCAGAGAAAACAAAGAAATTTACAGCAAAATTGTCTATTAGACATATCTCAACAACCTGCCATGTCTGTTTATCAAATATTTGGCAATCATTAGTGGAAAACTAGATGAGCTAAAATTAGATCATATTTAGTTTTCGGTATGTTGTACAGTCACATTAACTTATGCATCATTTAGGCCCAAAGACGTTGGAAGACCAAAGGCAGAAGTAGCTGCTGACTTCATCAACAGTCGTGTCCCAGGATGCAAAGTAGTGCCGTATCCTTCACTGTCCACTTGATAGATAAAAATATCTTATTGAGTTTATATAGTGTATTTTTTTAATGTTTTTTCCCTTATTTATAACATGAAGTCACTACAAAAAGATACAGGACTTTGATGAGTCTTTCTACAGGCGTAAGTGTGTTTCTCCAACCCATAACAGAGCTCCAATAAACACTCAAGAGGTTAGCTTCATTTTTAAGAATTCATCTTCTCTGTACAGAGTTCCACATCATTGTCTGTGGGCTTGACTCCATCATTGCCAGACGCTGGATGAATGGGATGCTGGTAGGAGAAAAGAAATTGACCATAACTGATAAGTCTCTGCCCGTCACAAGCATAAATGGATGCAAGAAGCCTTTTTCTGATCCGCGTTATGATTTGTTTTGTCTTTTCCAGATATCCCTCCTGAGCTATGAAGATGGAATCCTGGACCCCAGTTCCATCATTCCTCTAATTGATGGCGGTACAGAAGGCTTCAAAGGAAATGCTCGTGTCATTCTGCCAGGCATGACTGCGTGTATTGACTGCACCCTGGAGCTGTACCCACCACAGGTACCACACACCTTTTTAGCAGATATTTGTCTTCCACTTCATTGTGAAGGTTTGCAAATACCTCTAATCATGTCATATGTCATCTTTTAAAAAGTAACATAACAAAACATCTTCCACTCTATTAACTTTGTTTCAAACTCACCGGTTGTTCAGCTCTCCGTTGTGTAGGAGAAAGTACCTGTTGTTTTCAGTGGTTGATATTTCCCTTTTCCATCAGCAGCAACAGCTTTTTTTTTTTTTTTTTTAAACACACACAAACAGGTGATAGGTGGCAATAGATAGCTGAAGTTTTGTAGCATATATTTTAGAAAGAAGTGTTATTATCAGTTATATTGGTTATGAGAATTTGACAGTGTTGAGCTTTAACACTGGCACGACATATATAACCACAAAAAACATCATGTAAAATCTGTTGTCTTTCCAGCTTAATGGTAAATGTTTATTTGTAACTGCAGCCCACTGGTACGAAGTGCGAAGGGTAGAATAGTGTCCATTGTAATTGTGATTTACACATATAATGCAGTAAAGTAAAGCATCACATCAATGTCAGTGAAATGGGAGGAAAGTACTGATGATCATAGCATAAAATAAAATAAAAATAAAGCTTAACAACTTATTTTAGTAAGGTGGCATTTGACAAAAAAGCAAGCCAGCAGGAGTTTAATGCAGATTATATTGTCATAAAATAAACAGCAATAACCTGATCAATTAGACACTGAGCAGATGAGTAGTCAGTCACCAAATCTTTTTAATCCAATTCTTTTCAGTTAAATTTGTGGTGTGCTTACAAGCAACATTGTAATTTTGGTTCTTCAGATATTTGTTACACTTTCTGCCTATTTTAAATAAAAGTTAGAAAAGGTTGTGGGGAAAAGAAAACGATGGCATTGAAATTTGGGGCACTGATCCACTTTCCTCCAGTTCTAATATGATTATGATCCATAACTCCTGATAAAACATACGATTCCAAAATCAGAGATATTATTATTGCCATAATTAAAGCTATCATATATTTTAAAAATTATTTTTGGTTTTATGTGTGGGTTTAGAAAAACACAGAGCAAAAAAAAAACAACAAAAAAACAAAAATGCATTAAATTTAAACCTATTCAAAAGACATTGAATTGAATTGTACACAGGAAAAATAAAGTAGGGCTATTGCAACAGCAACAACTTAAAGGTTTTCAAAAAGAATATTTGAAATTAAAACACCTACAATATGCATATAACAAGTCATTTTTTTTCTTTTTGTTTTTATCCTTTGATTGCTGTTGTCATTTTAATATTGTGACTTGTAAGAGTATCAGTCCCCATTGACAATATTGGATCAGATTGGTCCCTTCTCAGAATGAAAGAGAGTGGACTTTCCTTTTCACAAATCTAGTGCTCCTTTAAATACTTGTTTAATCACACCTGAGTTTTATTTCACAATCCACAGATAAATTTCCCCATGTGCACCATTGCATCAATGCCCAGGCTACCAGAACACTGCATTGAGTATGTCAGGATCCTACAGTGGCCCAAAGAAAAGCCATTTGGAGGTGGACTACAACATTTACGTTTCATCACATCGCCTACCACCTCATTGTTAGAAAATAGCCTGACAGCTAGCCTCTTCTTCTCAACCAGATACGAGTTTAGATGGAGACAATCCAGAGCACATCCAGTGGGTGTTTGACAGATCCCAAGAAAGAGCAGCAGAGTTTAACATCACAGGAGTGACATACAGACTCACACAAGGTGAGTGTGAATTAAAAGACGTTCACTTATTCAGTGCTAATTTGTCTCATCAGTTTTTTCTTTTTTAACAGATTTGATCAATTAAACTCGGATGTGTGTCTTGTTTAATAGGAGTTGTGAAGAGGATCATTCCTGCTGTGGCATCGACTAATGCTGTTATTGCTGGTATGGAGATTTTTAAGAAGAAGCTGTGTCAAAGTGAATGTCAAATTTTTAAATGTAATTAAAAAAAAAAAATTTTATTACTACCTTCATCAATAAGTGTATGTAGAAATTCTTTCAGATGACGTTCAGGCATGTAATGACTTTTGTGAAATAGCAGAGATTATGTGATGGAAAAACGGTCAATTTATACTGTAGGTCTAACCAGGCAGATAATTTGGAATCTGATAAATACAGTAGTGAGTCATTTTCCCGATGTGGTATGATCTTTGACTACCAATAATTATAATTATCTATCCATCTATCTACCCATCTATCTAGATAGAAAGATATAAAATTATATATATATATATATATATATGGTCTACTTGCATTTCTGGCTGCAATAACCACCCCAAGTAACTTATGGACTCCAAGTTCAGCTTTTTTTTTCACCCTCGATGTTTACTTTGCTGAGCTATTTAGTCCCCTCTGCAAATTTTTGACTGCAACTCTGTGAGGTAGTTTTATCATTGTTGATGTGTGACATAGCTCCATAAACCAGTGACGTGAGATGTCACAAGAGGTGACCAAAGTTACTGTGGGTGGTTTTTGGCATCAGTAGGGACGGGAAACCGTGGCATCTACATGATGCCTCCTGAAAATAAATGAAAAATTCCTTCAAATGAATAACAAACTGATATTTTTAAACATGGAAAATGCTTTAAAACGATTGCTTGTTAAATCCGCAGAATAGAATAATGCCTACTACTGATGTTAAAAAGCAAATTTTTAACACAGCCAGAGTTTTAATGCATAACTCTGACAGATCTGTTTGAGGTAACTCAATATAAATACAAATCCTTTATTTCTTAACAACGCTTTTTGTACAAGCAGAAGGGTCTACTGCAGGAAGCATAATGCATTTTAATGTATATGAGTCCATGCTCTTAATATCAACAGATCTGTCCGTGTGTGTCGTTGCTGTGTGGGACTATGAATAACAAATCAGTGGTGTTGTGTAATATGCAGTATGTCTGTGCTTGCAGTACAACTTTATCAAGTATCTGCCTCGACAAACATCGATCAGCACTAGATGACTGATTAGTCAGCAGTGTCTCAGCTCCGCAGTGTGAGGACTCGATCAAGCACACGCTTGAGTTGGACTTTTATATTTGTCATTCATTGCATCTAAATTTGTTCATCTCTTGCAATAACTGTACTGTTCACTTATTCTCTGTGAATTGAAGAAGTAAGAAGTTAATCATTAAAATAGTAGTAATTTTTTTTAATGATTTCTTTGCAATTAATTGTAGGATTTAATTATTATATTTTGATTGAAAAGAATATTGTGTTGCCATTTCTTTCTGGATTTTGATTCAATATCTCATGCATGATTCACTGTGAACCCCCTCCCCTTGCCCCCACACACCACCACCCCCACCCCACCCCCACCTCCTGCCTGGTTACAGATCTAACAGGCTCCAGCTGACCCCCGTGACCCTAAAGAGGACTGAATTTGGGATGAAAAGTGATTGAATAAATCATATCTTATATAACATTTATCTACTTAATTATTTTCATGTGATATTGCTTTAGTTTGGGATTAATTTGAAAAGAATACCAGTGTTAAACAGTGAGACAGTAAAACCGTAACCCTTTCCTTATACTAACAACTATTAACAAAAAGAAAAAAAAAAACTTATAGAAAAACGTGAATGAATCTGTTGGCTTTGTTTGTTTTGATGAAAATTCATCAATTCATTTTCCATATAGTGTTGAAATGACACGTCATAGAGATGTATAAATATGTACAGTAGAAATATAGGCATATAAATTAATACATTTAAATACATGAGGTTGTGTGTTTGGATACTTTCTGCCCTCTTGTGGTGTATTTTTGTGTGTTGAGATATATTTTTAATTTGTAAGAGCAGGCAGGTAGCACAGAAAAACAAAATACAGCAATAATTGCACTTATAAATATGACATGCCATGTAAATGCTGGAGAGCACAAGGTAACACTAAAGAGTAGTAAGATGAATAAAATATAGATGTAGAGATTTTATATATTCATGAAAAAAAAACTTTTGTATGGCACATAATGTTACCTTTATCACCCTCATAAATTAAGAACTTAGTTTAGTTTTATACAAAGCATTATGTCATTCACTACATGTACATAACATGTTTCAATTTATATTTTTCCGAGCACGCTGTATATTAACCTAACTTTACGCTGAAGGAGAAAAATTTCAATAAAGACGTCAAAGGAAAATTATAGAATAGATTAACATAATTTAGAAACAGCAACTTGATACAGTAACACAGATCCTCCCTGACTCTGAGCCAGATTAGACACAGAGTGGATCTGTTCACACATGCCCAGCAAAAGGTCAGCGCGATATTGAATTTTTTCAAATATTTTTCAAAATACCTCCTGGCATTGCAAATATTTTTGACCACTGTATAATACTTTGGGGAAAGATGAATCCCCACTCCTCCATGCCCCCCATCTCTTCCGCTCTCTCACGTACGTACACATGCACACAGAGACCGCCGCACAATGCCTGCCAATCTGCGCAGGAAAAACATCGCTCTGGGTTATTCATCGATTGACCATTCAAATCCCAACATATGCTGCTCCGCTTCTATTCCACTGTGTTCTCAGAAATGGACCATTTCCTAATTCTACCACAAGGCTTCCTACACTGCTCGGGAGTGATACGCACACCATGCAAATGAGAGGAAAGGTAGAGCTGAAAAAAAAAGCAGGAAAGCATTCCAGTCAGTCCAAAATGTGTGCAGATGTTGCTCGAGCGCATTCAAATGTGTGTGTGTCACTGTGAGCATCGCGACCTATTTTACAGGAGAAAAAAACAAAACAAGGACAATATATCATCTTCAATAAGTGCTCTGTAACCTTGAATTAAATTGCCCCGTGATATATATCATGTTGTACTGAAGTTGCTCTGCACAACCACATGTTTGGCTGTGAATGATAACAAACACAAGAGAGTGAATGTTACAGTGGAAGGTAATATTCATCTCTGCTGCAGCACAGTCAAATATCTCAGCTTTACTTTTTCGTTTCACGTTTCCACCTTCTGCCCAAAATGTTTTTCTCTCCAAGACCTCCTCCTGCGCCTACCCCTGTCGTTTTCCTTCTCTTATCCATCCCTTTGATCACCTAAAACATCAGCCCATCACTAGCAGAAGCTGTGGTTTGCATCTCCTGCTGTCCATAACTCACTGCCTGCCTTCAAGTAAGAGCTCCTCCCCGCTGAGCTGTTGCCCGTTTGCCAAACTCTGGAAGAAGTGAGCAGGTTATACATGGAGGACTGCCTCGGTGTTATTCGGCTGGTGGGCAGCCACACTGGGTACTGCACTTCAAACTCCCTGTTTGTTCAATTCTGAAGCTCCATCTTTCTCACTCAGACAATACAAACTGTCACCACCTTCAGTTATAACAGAGAGTCGTGTGTCTGCTCTACAGATAAATGCAATTAAACACTTTGCATCTTCTTATGCGTAAAGGCTGATATTATGTCGGTATGTTTCCACTTTGTCTGGGGAGCAGAGGTTTGCCTTTCAAAACTTGGGATTAGAGGTGGGGTGTGGCCTCTATAAGAGGCTCAGAGCAAAGCCAGTTCTCCCATATTAATTTCTCCCCAGTGAAGAAGAGCCTCTGCAGTGTACCAGCTCTGAACGTGGACTCAAAATGTAATAAAAGAATCCCTGCTGTATAAGACACACCGATTCAATAGCACTACTTGTTTGCAAGGATCAAAGAGGCCAGATGCTATGGTGGCCCTGAGGTGCAAAAAAACAACAGAAGCAGAACAGAATTTCAAAAAAAAAAAAAAAAAAAAGCCACAATGGAAGAGAAAATGTACATTTCACAGACACAACTACGTTTTAGAAAACAAAACACTGAATCAAAATGAAATAAAAACACCATAATTAATTATTACAACCACAAAACATGTTTTTTTTTTCTCTGTCGCCATTGTGTTCAGCACCTCAGTCATAAGATAAAGACTTGTTTCAGGTGCTTCATAATAAATAAATAAATACTACTTTTTCTCCATGTTTCTGCAAAAAATATGCACTAAAAAGACCTTTCATCACTTGGTGTCTTAAACTTTTATCATATCTGGTAGCACATAGCAAAAAGCCAAAGGGAAACAAAAAAAGAAAGAAAAAGAATGCATCCGATTAGAGAAGGCCCAGCTCCCTCATGACTTTGGAAAATGCATGCATCCTGCCTTGTAAAATTTAATGACTATACTGTGACTCCACAGAGAATTACTGCCAGTAATTGATTATTAAAACTTGAAATTGCAAACCATATCCATTATTTGACAAGTGCATGTGTTATCCATGTAATTAACAAAGCTTGGCACTTACCGTTTGCCACTTCCAAGACCCCCAGAAAAATATATCAGAGGTTAGAAAGGCAACTTTTGGAGCAAGCACTTTCTGGGCAATTATCCGAGACATAATGCATTACCAAAGATGCTCAATACACCAAGAAATCCCCCACCACCCCACGTTCACATAGAATTTCATAGTCTACGAGTGCAATGATGCTGTTGTAGTGATGCAATACGAAACAGTTTAAACCCATAAAATTGTCACTGCATCTTAAACAATATGCATATTTTCTGAGTCCATCAGACTCTGAGGTTTCATTTTTGGAGAGCTCTGCCCTCTTGGATGAGAACTTATTAAAGTTTGAGACAATATCTTTATCCCAATTATCTTTTTAATTATAAAATTAAAGTCTTTTGTAAGCATCATCAATAAAGAACTAACCTTCTTTAGTCTTTGTAATAAATTGGCAGAATAACTAACATTTGCTGTGAAAACAAAACATGTTTAGAATATACAGTATTAAATTATTAATGTGTCCAGCAGCGTTGTGAGTCAGCAGCGGTGCTCAAAGGAAAATGGTCAAATCTTACCCATCACATCACATTATTACGCTTACGTTTCAGTCTGCAGCCTGACTTCCCATCAGCCCCCTCTCCTACCAGCTGTTGCCCTCACATTACATTCATTACACCTACGACTTAAATCACGTTAACCAGCAGTGGCTCCTACACATGCAGCCTGATTTTACAAGTCAACGTCAGCAGAGAAAGGAAGACAACTTTTAAACAAACAGAAAGAGAAAAATGCTCTGAGCGAAAGAAAAAGTCTAAGAAAACACCAACAGCTGATAGGAACACAGGTACTGGCTGTGAGACGCAGGTGATTCGATGAAGCTGTTGTCTTCAGGTTCATCCGTCAGCCCTCATAACAACTTCATACTGTACATGACTGCACCTTATGGTATGTGTGAGTAAATACTTTTCCGTGTGCAAAAGTATTAGAATCATTTTAGTTTATATTTTCCAAATTAAACAAAAACACCCCACAGGGATGACATTGCTCAGTCTGGTGAAATTTTTGTTACCTAATCTGTATTTAGTCATAGCAAAATGCTGTGCAGTTTTTATTAAATAGATCCTATATTAAATAGATAAACAGAGCTAAATTGGCTTGGTTCACTGTCTTTACTGTTGTTTATTGATCATCTCTTCACTGACGGTCACCACAGGCCCCTAATGCAGTTATGTGTTGCATATAGCTGTAGCTATGCCGTGAATGTGTTACTTATTGTTTGTTATCTTATGTATAGTCTACTAAAACTAGACAATTAATGTCTTCTAATTTACCAAGACATATTTATATGTCCATTCATCTATAACCTGACAAGACCGTTGCACCAAAACAGTGCAATGCACCCATCTGGGATTCATAATCTGAATCATAAAGACAAATGAATAAATGAATCAATTAGCTTTGTATTTATGTGAAATATATTTGCAGACAAGAGCAATCTGAACCATTGCAGGTTTTTCTTTTTTTTTTCCTTTTCAAACTGACCCATAATTGTTTTTGCTCAGCTCCACTGCGCCTGCTGTGCTGCTGGATTTGCTTCTGGCTTTTGAAAGTCCTGAAAAGAAGGCATTTTGCAAAAGAACAGTTAAAGCCTCTAACCTTCACTACAGTGCACCTCCCAAGCAAACCTATTCTTATGTGCTCCTAGACTACAAACAAAGTCCAAAAAATGCCCTTTTGTGAATCAAGCGCGGAGCAAACAGCAAGGCCTTCACTTCACTGGAGATAATCAGTTATTCGCCAAAGACACTGAAGCCAGATAATTGAAAACAGACATGGGGAATGCAACAAGAGGGGCATTTAAGAACAGAGCAAAGTTGACAGCTCTCAAGTACAAAACCCGAAGTCATGTGAGGGAGAGTGCAGGCAGAATTAAATTCAGTGCTGTGCGGTGGTGTGAAGTGTTAAAAACAGTGGTGGTTGTCCATGAGGGCCAAGGCAGAGCGGAGACAGGCTTTCTTTACTGGGAGAGATGATGTATCCACAGGCCGTTTGGGCAAGATAGAGCTGGATGAATTCATTAAAGGAAGCGCAGTCTCTCCCAGCTGCCATCTCTACCCCTGCAGCCAGACTCCGATCAATGGCAGGAATACATCCAAAACAACATTTAGCACAAGACCTCGGAAGCAGGGGTGCATTTAAGACTTCTCTATGTGTGCACATCTCCCCTGGATGTGAACACTGTTTCAAAATACGCGATTGAAGCAGAGCAGGGGAGGCTTTTGGGGCAATGTGTATCACAAGAGAGAAAAGATTGACAAAATGTTGTTGCATTTTCTGTTACGTGGGCAATTCATATACGTTTCTTTTTTCCCTCAGATTTTACGGAACCATTAATGTCACTTGTCAAAGAAAATATAAGTAACTCAATTTAATGTCTTATGTCGTATTAAAGACTTTGGTCAAAACTGACAAATTTGCTGCTACTTAACCCAATAATGCTGGATTTATCATATCTGACGTCATATCTAATCTTACATTTCCGACCTCTCTGTAAAACTCCATATTCCAACTAATAATAATAGTTTTATACAAGAACAAATTTAAAAAGCATAAAATTCCTGTGTATTCATGATACAAAAAATTGTATTTAGAAACTTCTAAACACATGTTCCTTTTTAAAAAAAACTCAATATACATGTAAAAATAAAGGGATTATCTGAGTATTATTTCTTATATTTGGCATTAAATGGTTAATGCTGTTGATATTAACATATTCCATGGTGCAAGCTTGGTACATAAAACAAAATGTTCTAATATATGGTTGTCCCACTTTTATTAGTTAAAAAAACCTCCTGAAACTTGAATAAGTGATTATTTAATTAACTGTAGTCAACCAAGGATGAATTTTAAAGTTAAACTTAGACAATCAAACTACTTTTGGTACCATCTAGTGGTTTTAAAAGTTAAATCTGTCAGTCGAGTATGTACATAGCTAAATATGCCCGTGCACTGCCCGTGTAATTCAGTAAATCGTACTTGACAGCGTTATCCTAATGCATCCCCTTCAAAGGCGAGGCGCTGAGACTAAATCCAACTCTGTGCCTCCGTGGTCACAGTAAAAATCTTCCCTAACAGAGTAGCACCCAGCTGTGCACTGACAACATGGCTCAGTTGGACATTTTATCTTACAGCTAGATGATGTGTCATTGAATTTATGGAATAACCCTGCGTGCCCTATTTTTCTAACAAAGACAATAATGTAATGTAACAATGTCCTTTTAAAAAGACAGAGAAAAAAAAGGGCTAAGCATATCTCCCTATGCGGCTCATTCCCAACAGCATGAATATTTGAAACGTCATGGAAACCTACGGTCATGTGGTTTGGCCAGAAGTGTATTTAACTTGCTGCTTTTTATTAAATGTGACAGTGAATGAAATTTATATATAAAGACCGCGAAGTCAGTGAGATTAACCGTTCAATGTTTCGTCATCCAGCTGAAGAAAAAACAAGAGTCAGTTTGTTTAAAATGTCTTGTTTTGTTTATCTAATACATTATTTGCTTTAAAAAAAAAAGTGAATGACACTCAATATCTACAACAGTGCTAATGAAGTAAAAAAAAAGAAAAAAAGACAAACCTTATTTGATGTTGTCTGTCCACAGTGTGGATCCACATGAGGGGCAGTAACACCAAATAACAATCAAACTAGGTTTTTGCAACATGTGCAACTGAATCTTTGGGAAAATATAAAAGCTTGATTTCAATATACAGTGAATTCAAACATAATCAGAACCATTTACACTGCATTTGTGATTTCTCTGTTAAAGACTTTACAGCTTACAAAGTATGTTCAATTGCTCTTATTCTCGAGCATGCTCACAAATACCTGCTTGAATTCGAACGTGTAATTTAATCGTAAATGTAAAAATGAATGCACAGTGCCGGGTAATGAGGTTGCGCTCCGTCTCTTCACCTTTCTTCTCCGCTTTTTCTCCGTCCATTTGCAGGCCATGCGATGAATTTTCCTGAGAGGTCTTTTTTTTTTTAAATCTCTCAACTAGAAAAACAATCACTTTCTGAAAAAAGAAAATAAAAATACCTGAATTCTTACAGCTGAAATTACAATGAAAAGTGAGATAGCTTACGTTACTGAAACTGAACAGGCTAGAGGTGTCATGAGGTTTCAACCATCGTTAGCTGTGACGAACCTTAACTGATACATTTGTATGATACCTTATACTTGCTTAAATATCTGCTCCTGTTTGTTAAATGACTTTCTGTCACTGGCATCATGTCGTGGATCATGAGCCATTTTCAGTTTAATGCACGGTGGAGGAAGTCATATTTAAACTTAGAAAGTTAGTGCTTCGTATGGTGCAGAAAAGTAATCTTGCATCTGATTTACAGCACCAGCGGTCATTTCTTGAATAGTCTATTTTAAAAGTTGGCTTTTTCTAATTGGAAATAGTAATAATGATAATGCTGGATCAAGTCCCATGATAAGAAAACCGCTTTCTCTACAACTTTCTTCTTCAAGGCACAAGAACACTGGGAGTGTTAGTCCAGAAGATCCTGGAGTTAAGGTGCACGTGGGCCCTGTGGGGTCTCTTAGGTCTCCGGCTCACAAGGTGACCTGGGTGCAGTGGTGCTTGAGCTTGCATGGGAGAACCCCGCGGTTTAGCTGGTAAAACTCCACCAGCTGGATCAAGTCAGTAAACCGCGTGTGACCATCATCCAAACTGTAGAATAACTGCCCTTCGTCATCCACCTGCAGTGGAGGAAACAAACATGCAAACATGCAAACCCACACACAAGGATGTTGCATACAAGAGATGCTTATAAAGCTCAGAGTTCAAAGAGCTGATCAATACTGTGCAGAAGTTTGAATTACTTGAGATGTTTGACTCCTTCTGGCAGTTCAGTCAGGGGATTTGATCAAATCCATCCCAGGTTTAGTTTTCAGTACATAGCAAAGAGTTCAAACATTCAGCTAGAGTCGTAAAAACTAATGTTGAGCAACATGAATGAGGAGTCCTGCAAGAGATGGTCTGTACGTCACACAGTCAGTTTGGGATTACACAAAGAGACAGACAGCGCCATTTCACATTTGGTCTGTGAGGGGGTTAACTATGCCTGAAGCCGATCTGTGAATTTTTTAAAATTTTCTTGTGATATCCTGCATCTACTTGGTCAGGAGTGGTATTATTGCACAGTGTGCCTTTAATAAAGTCAAAGAAAATATTAACTGGCATATTTTTTGAAAGAGATCATTCTCAACTTTTTGTGACCAAATCTTTTGCATAGTTCCATATGATTAAAGAGTCAATCATACTCACTGGTAAGATCTGAAAATGTTTGATTCTCTGCATGTGGCACAGTGACAGAACAAACGTCTTTGGGTTGCTTTGACTGTCCCTCAGAAGAAACACTCTGCAACAGAAAGAAAAGCTTTTTTATGACAATTCTGAAGCTAAAGTATCCACATTAAAACACTTTTTTTAAATATGCCATGCTGCTTTTACCAGCATTTGAAGAATGAGTTAGTAGAAATATCTGTGTAGTAATATTTATAATAGCTAATGAATGATTATGGATGATCATATTTGTAGATAAAATGTATTTTACACTTTTTTTCTATTGAAATGTATGACATATTTGTGATCATACATGTACTAGAGTTCTTTAGTTCCACTAACCCAAGTGTGATGTGATGAAGAGCATTAAAGCTTACCCATCAATCAGGCCCTGCTGAGTGATAAGACGCTGAGCATCTTCCCGAGACAGTTTACCGTGGAACCACGGCTGGGCCAAGTGGATCGCTGAAGAACAGAAACGGTATGTTACAAATGTTTCAGGTGTCTGCACAGCAAGCAATTAAAGGCAGATTTCACAAACCGATGTTGGGTGAGGAGCTCTGTGCACCGGAGGGGCTCCCGTGACCGCTCAAACGGTGGCAGCTTTTCCTCTGAGGAAGATATGAGTTATAGCCACAATATAACTGGAAATCAGGTTCATGCATAGTTATCCTGTTCGTTTGCACTTGTCCTAAGTTTACGAGCATCTGAAAATTGTTGCTCTAAAACCTAGTTTGTAACAAGAACTATAATGACAAGGATGCCGGCACCCGCACAGCTGAACAATAATGTTCTGTGATACAAAGCACGTGCTGTGCCTTCCAGCTAAATCCAGGCTCCAACGTGGACTTTGATGACCTGTTATCCTACTACTCTACGTTGTGGAGAGAAAGGGAAAAAAAAATAAGCACTGTGTGGGCTCATGAAATTCTACAAAGACGTGAAGAGGTAGAAGAATCTGCCACATTGCGATGAGAGCTGCAGTGTTTTGAGAAAATAGATTTTATTCATATTTTCATATGAATCGGTTTAGGTAGGTGGTAACCTGACAAAGTCAGCCACAGAGCATCCGAACTTAAGACAGCCCATCACAAAGACCGCATGGCACTGGAATGTACATTAATAATTACTTTTGTTGGTGTATTTTTTATAAAGGGAACAATCTTTGGTGCATTACTTAATAGTAAACAGTGTAAACTTTTGGTGGAGACCCAAACAATATGAATTGAAGCATGTTTGAGTGAGAAGGGAAGCAGAGGCCGTGAACTCTCCTCCGTTTGTGTCTATTTACAGTCGACTGGTACGGATTTATAACAAGATACTGGCACCTGGAAGGAGATGCCTGCACAAAAAGGGCTTTTTACACACTTTCTGTACACTCATAAAGTTAGAATTACCTTGGTTTGTCTGTAGGAACCAAATCCACACTATCACTGAACCAGAACATCATTTTTGAGTCCTCTCAGGGGCCTAAAATTGTTATTTATTTGTTTATTTTATGCATCTCTACTGCCATTTTACCACATGTTCCATTTTCACTCAAAACTCTTTGATTCACGTCGTTTTAGTCCCTAAAGAAAGTTTACTGCACATAAGAATAAAATGTATGACCGCAAATCTCAGATTTGTTCTTCCTCACACACCTTTTTAGCGCAATTATTTATTGGAATTTTTCATTAGGGTTTATTTATTATTTCAATTCAGGTCTCCACAGCATGTAACAGCAGGAATGTGGTTAATGCAAAGTATTACTAATTATAAGGCAAGACTTGATCATCTCTTGCTCAGTCCTGGATGGGGGCTTTCTTGATGATTTCGGAGAAAAGCCCCTACTCACCCTCCACGACAGGCCTTCCTCCACAGCCACAGACAGCGCCTCCGACGGGTTCTCGATCACCCGCGTCTTTTGTCCAGAAAAGTCCATGGCCACCAGTGAGTTCTCAGAGATGCTCCTCTGAAATGGCACAGTTGTCTTACATCATTATTATGGACTCTGGCAGATAAAACACTCACTCTTTTCTCTTCTTTATTACAGCACTTTTCGACACCAACGCGGTCATGAAAATACATGGCAGAACAGGTTTAGTTTAGTTTATTTATATAAAGTTTAACACTAGAAATGATACTGTCTTTATTGTTTTTGATTCACTTTCTTATATGGACTGTGAAAAATGACGTAGACTGGCTTTTTGTGGTACTGTAGTGCCACCTAGTGTCTGTAAGATGTAACTCCATCTTCATCATTTCTCCAGGATTTCAGACATAAAACTTCATTGAAAAGGGATTAGAGTGACTTTTGAACAAGTGACACTTGTGAACATTTTAGCCCTTTAAGCTGTCATAGAGTAAGCAGCCCTAAATAACTACACAAACACATAAGAAAAAGCTTTTAAATTTCCACATAAATTGTGGTAACCTACTTAGCTTGTAATTAAAACAAGTGTCCATAAAAAAGTATGTCTTTTATCAGTTCTGACCCACTTCCACTCATGTAAATTTGCAAACAGATGTTAAACTGCACTTGTAAATCCTAAATATGGCTTTCTATGTATTTTTATATTTCAGTGTGATGGTAGGAAGCAGTATGGTTCTTAAGGCTGCATGCTTGCCTAAAACACATAAGATTTGATAGCCAGGCACTGCATCTGCGTCTGGCTGATTCATGTACTCCTGACTCGAGTTTATCCTCCTGGCAAGGCTGCCGGTCACATACGACCCCGCGACAGCAGAGAAGAGGTGATGAGCTGTTAACTGTGACAACAGCTGATCATTATGTATTTTTAGGAAGCGAGCAGCTCACGAACACGTCCATAACCCTTAAATAGATTGCATTTGCTGCCTCAGGAGAGTCTGAGTTTATTCTGGGACACAAACCCCACATCACCACACTGAAGGTGCCTCATTTGTCCGGTGCAATTATATAAGTCCACAGCTATGTGTTGGAATCTCTTATATTTAACTCGTAGACATGTGTCTGTAAAGCTACAGTACCTGATTTTCTTTTGGTCTGGGGACATGCTAGAAGAGCAGCATTAACATATTTTACTATATTACAACTGTTATGAATATACATACAGTTAAATAATACATTAATAAAAACATCTGGCAAACGTAAAACTATGCAACCACAAGGTATGATGTAGAACAAGCATTTATATCAGTTGTTTCAATTTTCATTTGATTTTTCTCATTCCTTTATAGTAGGTATAATAAAACAAGTTTTAGTTTTCTGCTAAAAATATAGATCTGTTGGTGCTAGAAAAATGGTTGGACTGGAAGGAATGTGGACTAAAAATGTGTAAAAACTTTATAAACTGCACATAAATGATAAACATAGAGTCTTACTGTGAGAAGTGAAACTGATGATGAGATGTTTTACTGTGCAGCTGCCAAGCAGCTGCCTCAAGTAAAATGACTCTAGTAATCTCCTGTAGTCTCCCATACAAAAAGTGTCAACATTTCTGGTGAAAGTCAAATCATTTTTCCCTCGATGGATTATGGTATCATTAGCTAGATTCCCTCAGTCAGTGATTGGGTGTCATTTTTAAAAAATAATCCTGTTACTAAACAGCTATTATGCCTCAAAAGATGCATAATTTTGTCCAGTCAATTTTCAGTCACCACTCTTTTGCTCCTTCGTCTTGTCCAAGTAGAGACGGAAGATAGTCATGACGATGTGATCATTACATGCAAGTATTTATTACATTTTATATTGGAATATATTGTTCAAAGTGCTGGTCACATCAAGAACTTTAATAACTATAAAAGAACAGTTTTCGATTTACACAAGACTTGTGTAAATCTTTTTGTAAATTTCTTTAAAGTTCGCTTTTTTGATGATGTCATTTCTGACAATTACCAGAAAATTTACAGATACATACAACAATATGAACCAACTTATCCTAAAAAAATATATCTCCTGTAACAGAGCTGTAGATTAATTTAAATCCTCACATTTTTGTAGAATTTTATGCACCCAAAGATTTCTAGTTTCCTATTTTATTCTGTTTTCGCTTTTTCCCCTGCGTCACTGGCATCAGGTCACTAAAGTCCATTTTGGATCTGGATACAGCTGCTGTTTGCAGTTTGCATCACATAACGTAGCCTTTCAGCAGTGTGGACACCCACATCACTATCGTTATTCTGTAGTTACAGTTCTTGCTGTGAACAGCCTCGCTGCTGCATTCATTATGTGGCGATTAAGCAACTGAGAGCCTTATAAGTCTGTATTTCATGGAAAAACAGCGTCTTAAATCTGCTAGCTTTCTACCAGAGTGATGACAGAAGTATTGACATGGATTTTTAAATGATATATATATATATGTAAAAGCTTTAGGTTTCCAAAAAAATAGTGATGATAATAATAGCATCTTACCATTGGTGAGGCTTTTTGCTTCTGGTGTGGCTGAATAAAATTGTGATAAAGTTGCATCCCAAACTGAAACAAACAGACATACAAAGTCGACATTATGCATTTTAATTCATATATCCAGTACATGTGAAGTTTAAAACCCTGCAACCACAGCTGTGCTAAGATGAAAAGGGGTACACCGTAGTTTATTCTTGCACTTGCAGGAGCGACTAATGCTTTAAACTCTTCCATCAGATATCCAATGAACACATGTTTGGTTCTATCAGGAGTGCGAGTGCCAATCCAGCATCGCTCAATAGTCTCCCTCGACCTCCTCCCAAAGCTAAACCTGATTCTAGGACTGACTCAGCGATCCTCCACTTAGATATCACCCAGAGTTATTCATCGGCAGGCCAACCTTTAACAAGCGCATGGCTGTGATCCAGCACGTCCTGGTCTGCTCATCATCTGCACAAAGCAGCTTCAAGTCTCGAGCTGAACTGCACTTTGTGGACTGGGGCAAGAAGTTACAAGCAGAGAGAGACAGAGAAAAGTTCAGTACTCTGAATCAGTCCTGGAGTCCTGCTTGTTTTGCACACTTCAGAAAATTTTTCTTTTTTTTTTTTTCTTCCAAGGTGACAATCTCTGTCAACAAAGCTTAGAAAAATAAATAAAGTGTCAGTACCTTGACACAGAAAGCAAACTCTGCAGGTGCCCCATGTAGCTTTTTGGCTGACAGCACTGTGTAGACATCGTTGTCACTGAAGTCGGCAAAGAACTGGAGATGTCTGGGCTCCTGTGAAATCAAGAGAGATATAACAACATATATGAACTTTAGCTGCAAAATATGAAACAAGTGATAGAATAATATTAAACCCTAAAGCTTGTGTGCAAATCCATTATATGTGAGAATCAAGGACACAATGCAGGTCAGCATATGTGTGATTCAGTGCCTGAGGCTGTCACTTTATTTTGTGATGTCATTTCTGGTATAAAAAAATACAGAGCTACTGGAATTAAGAAAGAAATTAATGGGACATAATTCTGGAACAAGAAAATATGTTTTTTTTAATTTGCATAAAAATCAGAAAGCATAATCTCCTGGACTTGTGAAACAAATTCAAACAACACTTTTAAATAAAAAAAAAAAAATCTAGAAATACCACATTATCACTTGCTTTTAAATCGAATGAAAGCGGTAAAGATAAATTTAGACATATTGGCATATCATCAATATTTCACTACATCAATAGCTACATTGTGCCAAAGATAGTGAAACTTTCCAGGGAGAAAAAAAAAAAAAGCTCAAAGGCGTCCATTGTTCAGCCTTCATGTGACACACTGTTCCCACTTCCTTATTTAAAGTAATGCCTCAGCCATTAGTGTCTGAGCTGACTCTTAGCAATGTGTTTGACCAAGACACTAGCTGAATAGTAAACACACTGGATTAAAACTGGGCACTGTACCAAAGTGTACCTGCGCTCAAAAACACAAGCTCTACTGTTCTAAGAAGTGAAAGACGTTGAAAAGTGGTTGTGCGTGTGCGGCCGGTGCCGAGTTATAAGCTTCACTTGTCAGCAGCTCTGGGAGTCCTGTTTCTTCCAGGCTGCCATGCCAGCTGACCTGAGGAAAATCAGGCGGTTACAGAGGCCTTTCAGAACATGATTGGAAATGATGGAAAGGATGAACCGGTGGTGATGTTCTAGTGCAATAAGTAGAGGATAAGGATGAATCTTTTGGATAAAACTTAGCCTACATCCCATATATTACGTGTTTAAACTATGATGTGTGCTTTGAAAATGAGTAAACACGAACATCAATGAAATGTGAAGAAAATGGGTTTGAAATAGGGCTGGAATACAGATCAATTTGGAAAACATATGTAATTGCAGTTGTATAGTGTTTGTGTACAGGAGCTCCTCTGCTGAAGGTCGTCATTGTGACCTTTGTTTTCAGACTTCACCAGGCATGTTGCAACATCCTTATTTCAACTTATTTTGATTTGAAGTTGGTTTGAAGCTGGTTTTGGCCTTTATAAAGTTCATGCACCACTCTGTGGATGACTCATCTTCTGTTACTAACCTTGGAAGTCCCCTTACTGGATAAATAAAGCCCGGACCTCCGCAAGACAAAATAAAACTTCTTCCAGGACTTCCTGCTTGGCTCTTTAGCGTGAAGGTACCCATGGATCTCTGGACAAGTGCTGGATTTGAGAAAGGTCTGTGTCAGGTAATCAAAGAAGGGTATTTGTCAGTAAATTGGAGTGTTCGGGGTGTCATCACAAAAAACACTTGCACTTTATAACTATATACTAAAGTATTGTATATATTAACAGTAAAAACAACCTGATACCTCTATAAGATCAGAGTGATCCATCATGCCATTGGTTTCAGTAGATATGGAAACCATGTGATCTGGGAAAAAGTCCTATGAAAATGAAGCATAATTCATTCAGTTTAATTTTTTAACTCTGTGGAAATTTAAGTAGAAGTGAAGTCAATGATCACAACAAATACAGTTCAATGTCATTGCCAACTTACCAGAGGTTTCCTGAAAAATTCATATTTAGCATAGTTCTTCCTAAAATATAGCCGGCTGTCTGTGTCCATCCCCCCGCCTGATAGCACCTCCATAACAGACTCATGATCTTCTATGGTTCTCTCTAGTGAAAATAAGAAAATCAAAGGTTAACCAGTTTTGCACTGCTCTGCAACCAACAGCAAAAGAATCTGGTCTAAAATGCCAAGACAGAGTTAAAGACACAAGTTTAAATGTTTTTACATAGACGTAACTATCCTTGCTAAATATTTCTCAGTCAGAGACACATCGCTTAATCTTGGGACAAAAGATTCGATCTTCAGCCTTGAATTACTGAATCCTCTGGATGATGCAGTACTGTACAAAAATAATTTCTAAGAGATTATAATGGTTGCTTAATCAACGGAAAACCTGTTTTGTGGAGTAATTTGATGCAGGAGGAGTAACATTAGACCAAGTGAGATGAGCTCTGATTATTTACATGCTTGATGACATTATTCTGGAAAAAAAAAACATATGTCATGCCTTGTTAACAGTTTAATTGAATAAGCATTTACATCTGGGAAATTTACAAAGAGCAGCTACAGTTAAATTATGTGAAAAAAAAAACATTTACTTTTGTTTGAATTATAAAGGCCTAGAGTTCATGAATTTTCAATAGGGCAAATTGAACAAATTGAATTGTTTTTACAAGAATAATCTTCCTTAGAGGGAATTAGATGGTATGACTGATATAATATAAGCTGCAGTCAATTAGATTACCTTAGCAAAGCACGAGATAAGAAACTGGAAAACTAGCCCAAAATTGTTTAAAGACAATAAAATGTGCCTTTCAACTCTCACAACTTTTTTCATAAATCTTAAGTCAATGCCACAACAGAAACAGCAACAGCTTCTTTCCTTTTTTGTAAGGCCTTGATGACAAAAACTGCCAAATTACTAAAAGTTTCCAGAGGACGTTTGTCAAGGATCGTTGTTTTATACCAAAAACAACAAAAACACAGCTGTAGGAAGGGTAACTCACATCATAGGGGAGAACTCAATCACTCACGCCACATGGAATATCACAGATCTAAGAAAGATTAAATCCACTTTTTATCATTTCAGTATCAGTCAAAACAGTTCAAGAGTTTAATAGAGCTGGCTGCCAGAGTTTGTGACGATAAAATTTACACAGCTAAAATAGATTTTTTAAAAAACAAGCACAAGGAGTACAGCAATGATTTAGAAAACTTTGTATCGGCCCTGGAGTCTCCAAGCTGAAAGTAAGAAAGAGTTTTTCACTGCTGTCACCTCTGAAAGAGTCGAAACAGGCTCTGCTTTAAGATTATATTTAAATTCCACCGCCACACTCCTGTAACTGAGACAAATCTTGACAAGGCTTTACAACAGAAGTCAATTTTTCTCGCTAAAGCCCAAAACAAATTCATAAATTAATGACACTGAATTTAAACTTACTGTGGCCTGAAAGACGAAAAGACACAACACTCCACTGACAATTCATTTAGACCAGCAAGGTAGAAAGTGCAAGATATTGACATTTTTTCCCCCTGTAATGTATTCAAATGCATGCTCTTCAAAGTAATCTAATCTGTGCCCTTGCTGATGCACTGTGACTCCCTGGCCCCTCGAGAGACTCAGTGGGGGTCTGTATGATGTAAGTGAGGGTCAGAGGGTCTGCAAGAGGAGTTCTGCAGATGAATGTCTAACTAAAATACCTCATTCCTGAGACGCTGCAGTCTACTGGCACATAGACCTTATAACACGTGCAGTTTCATGGTGCCAACAACAGAAGCGCTATTAAGTGGCCCAAACGTTTACCAGCGAGCACGCATGCAGTCACACTGTCCCCAAGATAGTGAAGTAACTGTTTCATATATCATTTAATGTACAAATACTTGTTCCATGATATGGTTTAATTAAATGGACACCTACGGCTTTCTGTATGTCAGTTAAAGTTTTCCTTATCAATATGAGAAACTATAATATATAATATATAACTATACTATAATATATAATAACTATAACTAAAAATAATTTTCAGCTTAAATCAGTATATGCCCCTTAAAGTCACTGTAAAAACATAAGTTCAGAAGAATGAAATAGTTCAGCAAAACTGGATAATGCTGCTTTAAAAATCTTGATTTAAGAACAGCCTCAGGTAAAGTATAGTGCTAAATCACACACAGATATAAATGCACAAACAGTAAGGTCTATCTATGTCCTCCTGCTTCTTCATCATCAGACAATCACCAACTTGATGTTTATGCTGAACTGTTAGCTTCTCTGTTATGATTTAATGAAACAATGTAAATTATGAAAATGTATCAGATGTTGGAAAAATTCAGTTGTGTGGTATCAGGTTAGGGATTAACAAATGGCACTTTCTACAGACCCCCCACCCCCCACTCCACCCCTTAAAAAACAAAAACAAAAAAAAACAGTAAAATAGTACCTATTCCAAGATGAGTAAGATGTTCAAAAAGAGTCCAGTTGTGGTCATCAATGCAGTGATTCTTCAAGACGAACAGCTGGCATATGTCCCGGGCAGTGACGTCAGAGGGAACCTCTACGGCTTTGCTGGTATTATCTTCATTATAAACTTTAATTACCTGAAACAGAAACATTCAACATCAGCAATTCTATCAAACTTATAAAGGACTCTTTTATGCTTTCATCGCTTTCAGTTGTTCATAAAACAAATCAGTCTGTCACTTTCGGCCGTTAGGAATGCTCCTTCAGCACCATATATATATATATATATA
>JAOWBL010000022.1:13751939-13771051 GCA_028564865.1 Zenarchopterus dispar
CTCTCTCTCTCTCTCTCTATATATATATATATATATATATATATATATATATATATATATATATATATATATGTATACAAACAACCATGCATCCTCACACTTACTGTGAGTGTGCACGGGCAATTTAGAATTATCAGTCAACCTAACATACATGTTTTTGGACTGTGGGAGGAAACCGGAGTGCTCGGAGAGATAATGGAAACTCCACTCAGAAAGACTCCTGCCAGGACCAGGAGTCGAACCAGGAACCTTCTTGCTGTGAGGTAACAGTGCTAACCACTAAGCCACCATTTAAATAAATAGTTTGATTACAGGACTAATTTGTTCCCTTGAATCTGAAACTCCAAACCAGACTCTTGGATTATTTTCTTGCAGCACATTTCACAAAAGTTTCTGCGTGATATCTACAGCAGCACCTTCCCTTTCTGTGGTTATTTATGTGCCATAGTGCTTTGTGTTCACTAATAGAACATAAACTGTCCTGGGGCGCATAAAAAACATAATAGAAATGCTGTTCTATTCTCCTTTTACAAGTCTTACCTCATCAAGATCTGACATAATAAAAATTGTAAACACAATTGTCCTTCTGTTTGTATATACTGCTTGCGTTTGTGTGAGCTGATGATTTCCAGACATTTATACCGTGTAGGTTACTCACAGTCACAGCGACTGGAGTTTGGTCATGGCTCAGAGGTTTTACCCATTTGCTTTTTAATCATGAATACACACTATCTGGAACAGAGATGATATTTTTGCTTAATTAAAACAGAGCTGAACAATTGCCCTTTAATAAACGAACATTAATTGGACACCATTAATGTTATCAGCTGTGTGTGATGTATTCATAAGCACTCATGCCTCTCAGCTGTATGCTGCAGTAATGAAACTGGCACTACTTTGCCCAAATACACTGTGTGTAGTTATGTTACTAGAATCGCCTTGTATTGCAAGTTGAGTAATCTTCTCAGATCTCAAGTTTATTGTCTTTCATTTTGTAAAGAAGATACATCTCGATGAACTACCATGTCGTTTGCTTGTGCAAAAGCTTTCTAAGATTTATCAAGACCATTCTTTGCAAATCTGAAAGCTCTATGTTGCACTCCTCACCTGCTAAATTGTCTTGGGACTTATTCATTTCATAAGGACATCCATCCATTTTCTACACCCGCTGGTTCCTGTACAGGGTCACGGGGGTCTGCTGGAGCCTATCCTAGCTAATACTTTTGCTACAGAGCTCACATGAGCAAATCCCTTTGTCAATTTGCTGCCATCAAACAAATGAAGAAAAGTCACTCTGTCAACTTCGGTGGTTTATCCATGAAGCAAGTGTTACTTTTAGTGAAATGTTTGAGATGTGGCCATTCAGAAGTTTAGGCTTCAAAATAACTGCCATTTTTCTATTGATTTATTGACTTATAGCACAAGTAAGATGATTGCTTTTAGAGATGAGCTATATCTGTTTTCTTAAGAACGTGATTTTGCTTCATCACCTGTGATGAAAGCATTTAGCCTACAGAGGAAATGATTGCCAGGTCATAGCCCAGGTTGCTTATTTAAAATAATTATATGAACTGCCACTCATCCCTAAACATAAAGAATTGCATGCATTTTATTAAAGATTCTTTTCTTTTAAACTCTTGGAGGGCCAACATTGGGCCGTGAGCATCACTTGAGCAACTGTGATTTAATCAGTTTATGAGGTAGAATGAACCCAGCTTTGAAATTAAGAGGAACCCCCCCCCGAAATCTGTTATCTTACCATCTTCCTTCTCAAAATATCCAGCTGTTCTTTTGAAGATTGGCAATTGATTCAATTTCTTATTACTAGGAAGTATTTTATTCTATTTTTATAGAATAAAAATTACTCTATATTAGATAAAATTATTGTATAATAACCATTACAGTTTTGTTTAATTTTAATTTATTAAATAGAGCTTCTTGGAATAAAAAGATACAATCTTTTTGTCTACCTGGTTTCCATTTCATAATATAGGAAATATAAAATCTCTAAACTGGGCAGCTTATGATGAGAAAGAAATTTTAGTCTCACAACTTCTGTAAGGTCAACGTTCCCAGTGTTTCCAGTCTTTTAGAGGCAAATAAAGACTGAGATATAAACCAGAAAACTTAATCCTCTCATGAATGAGTTATTTGATTTTGTTTAAATTATATTTTTACAAAAGCTATTTTAATTTTTTTACAATTATAATGATTTTCATCTGATGGCATGCTGATCAATGTTTGTTTCACTTAGTAAGTTCTCATAATGAAGACTTTAAATGCTTTCTAAATTATAACCCACTTGAGTTTTGGCATCTATAGACTCTGATCTCATTATTCCCCTTTTATTAGGCATAAATAGAGACATTTTGGGTAATGAACATAACTAACCGGCATTCCACATAATTGGAGCTTACAGATGAAAGTGGGGAGAAGGTGAGATTTTAAGAGTGACAGAAAGCTTGGCAGGTGAGAGACATCAAGAGGCATGTACTGGGTGAAAGGAGTACCTCTTCCTCTTTAAATAGGTCTATGAAAGAGACGGAATAATTGGAACGAACAATGCAGAGGGAAAGTGAGCATAAAACCCTGCTTGAGATGCTGGCCTGAACTAACCTCATTTTTTTCACATTCATATTTTTGAGGACGCTTGTTACATTTTCAGCCACACAGATTTCAGTTTTCAACTTCAAAAAAATTCCTTTCTCCTGATCCACGGGCAGGATGGATGTGATATGTAGTAAATAGGCTAGTCTGTATCTAAACCATCCTAATCTAAGTATAACTTGAAAAATGCCTTTCATTAGTTGTCTACTGTGATGACTACTATGATTGAAAGGGTTAAAAACAGCTATTAGAGTATGTTTAGCCACACAAAACACAGCTCACTGTGTCCTATGTTTTCATTTTACTGATGGCTAATTTCTTTAATCACTACTTTTAACAGCTTTCTAATGTAGGTATTGATTGAAAGGTAAAGAAAACAGCTTTCACGACGACAACACGGTCAGAGAGATGGATTGCACATGAATCTGCTGCTTATCCTTTCACATCCTTCACTACAACTGGTGACACCTTTGTTATTGTCTGCCACGGAAACATATAAAAAGCTGAAAGCAATGTTATGCGAATAACAAAAAACATATTTCATGTAAAAAAAAAAAAAAAAATTGAATTGGATGTAGCCCCTTCTGGAAGCACAATTTTCATTTTCAACTTTTGGACATTAGACTCCAAACTACCAGACCAAATCTGTCTCCAATAATAAGACGAAACACGTCTCACGCTGCAGGCACGGCCATTATCATGGTTGGTGTGTTCAGCCTCTCCACACAGTCGAGCCATTTTACCAAACCTATTTCAGCACACGTGTCCTTATTGTGTACTATAGGTTGTGTTGTTCACAATGGGCTGACAAAAGACAAAGGAGGAGTGGGGGGTGGACTCATCTTTAATTCAAGACAAGCTTTCTCACACAGAGATAAATCCTCTTCCCACTTATAGGTGAAAAGAAAGCCTCAAAGTATTCATCTCTCTATTCAGCAATTATTTAGCCAACCTCTATCCTCTGCAATTTTGGAGAAGGATTCAATTTTATGTTTCCGTAGGCACTTAGCTGATGCTTTCACCAGAGTGACACTGATTGCTTGAGCTCATTTCTCTTCCACAACACCAGTGTTTCAGCCCCAGCAACACATGGCCGACACACACTTGTCACTTTTGTCTCCAAACATGACACAGAGTTCCCAGCAGGCTGCAACTCATTCAAATCATCGCACCTGGAAACTAAACACTTCACTGTTTTTTTGCCTGTTTAATACAATTTGATTCCATTAGAAACATATTTTTAGCCTGCTGATTTTGTTACTTAATATTTGCCAGCGTGAATGTTTGCAGAAACCCCTCTGCAACAGTACAAAACATCAGGTAAGGGTGTCTGTCTAGGCAGCATTTGAGGTAATGTGATATAAGCCAGTGCAACAGACATTGTGCTTGTGTCATTGTAAATCTGTCTTAGTTTGGTTTGTGTGATCAATTTGTAAGTCCTTAGTGAGCATCTAACAGCATGCAAGGCCTGGTATTCTCTGCATGAATCATTTAGATGAAAGCCTGAGGAGGAGGGGGAAACGAGTGAGAGGCACCTGATGTCAACTTTAATTAGAATCCAGTTTGGTCCGCATTACCTTGACTTTGAAATCCCAGAGTCCTGCCAGGGAAATGGAGACAGTTCTGGATTACAGGTTGTAATTAAACTGCATAATTTTGGTTGCCTGCTTGATACCACAGAAGACAAGTGAGAAAAGGCACTTTTTTCTCAACTAACATCTTAAAATGCACCTTCATACTGCAGGAAAAAAAGTGGAAAAGTGACTTCCAAGTACAGAAGTGGAACATGACTAGACTGCCTGGGTGTGCTGAATGAAATGTGTCTTCAGAACAAAACCCACAGGAGCTTCAAATCCCCGGACGTCCCTGGTGCGTCATGAAAAGAAGTCAGGACACATCACCATCACTTGTGTGTTACTTCTCACTGCTCTGTCGGGTGATATGAGACATCGAAGCCTACAGCTGCAGCCCAGAGAGCAACTCTGAAGGCTGACAGACAGAAGGGATGCTGCTCGCTTCCATCTTGCGCACATTATGCTCATTTAGCAATACTATGTTGGACAGGAGACATGACTTCAAATCACTCTGAAAAGTGTTGTAATATTTTGCCTGGAGGAAATAAAATAATACCTATAATACATGCTCATTAATTCACAGAGAATTGTGTAGCAACCGCAGCTGCATCTCTCTAAAGTCATCATTTTAGCATAGTTCATAATGGATGGTGTGCTGAGATTTGGCATCCGTCTTGCTGCATGATTTTCAGCGCAAACAGAGCCAACAGACAACATGTCACGTATAATGGCAGAGACACAGCAGGAAAATGAATATTGAATATGTGCCATTCAGATGTGCTACAAATACACTCACAGCACTGAAGTTACAGTAAAATATCTCACTCATGAAACTCAAACATGACCACTTCCACTGACTCAAAGTCTTAACTGTTTCCAGTTCTTACTTTATTTGGAAGAGAGTTGGCGTGATAAGTCAGCATCCATTATGTGTTTACTAAAATCACTGTGTGTAGAAGCCCAGTATGTGTTTCAATAAGAGCTTTTGTTCCAATGTATTATTGCTCAGGGGGGTTTCCTAAACAAGTCTCGCTAAAATTTATTCTGGATTTGTGTTTTTTGATTTGTACCCTCGCTGCAGCATTCCCTATATAAACTTTAAATCGTTATTTTCTACCTGTTCTACAGCAGCAAATTGTATTTCCAAGGATATTATCTTAACTCTGTAAACGTATGTTGTCCGCCCGAGGCAAAACAAACATATAAATCCAATATTTCCTTAGACAGCAGTGGCCACCGCTGTGGCCCGTGTAGCAATGCGATCACATAATCCTCCCTTTCTTTCTTTCAGTCTCTTTTTATTTTTTTATTTCTTTATTGTCTTTATACTTGTGCAAACATGTTGTATTTCTTGACAAAAAGACATATCTGTATAAGAAAAAAGACATGTAGGATTTTTTTAAAAAATGTGAACAATGGTACAAAAACAAGAGTTAAACTTAAAAGCAAAAGCAAGAACTATATTTTATCTTTAAGTTTGAAGTAATAGGTTAAGAAATAAGGAATGACAAGGTATGCATAATATGAGTCACATGTTTGAAACAGTGATGGAAGAAACCTCCCTGCTCCCTTTTTTTTAATTTTTTTTTTTAATACAAGCTGTGAAAGAAGCTCATGAAGCAGCTCTATTTTCATTAGCCCAAAAATTGTTGAGGTGAGCAGATTATGGTTCTAGCTGACTGAGGCAACCCTTATTTTTTATTTTGAAAAGAAGATGAAGTGAAATAACAAATGTCAAGATATTTTATTTTTTGTTGCAGAAATAGGAAACGTAGTGCATTTGAAACAGCCAATAAGGAGCGGTTTTAAAGAGAGCTGAGTATAAAGTGAGCAGTAGAAAAAATAATTTGCAAAAGGTATAAAAATTATATTCTTGTATTTGAAAACAAAAATCTGTTGTTTTGTACATGACAAAGCTTTATACTGTCTGCACAGCACAGTCAGAGGTTTCGCCGGCAGTAATTCTTGGGGTTGTGCAGCGGTGACAGCAATGGCCAGTATTCCTGGGAGTAATGCATTTACAGGATCAAGTCCTGGCAGCCTTTCATCTCTGTGAGTAATCATTGTAAATGTCTCGTGTATACAAAGGCAAGAGTGACTCCGGTTAATGAATGGGTGTCAAGCCTTAAGATGCAAGACTGAAGGAATTAATGACATGGTTTCCTGTGGGATAATTGCAATTAAGGGAGTGGTTTAGCATTTTGCACAATATGGCTATTGTCTTTGCGGGGTTAGATAGCAAGATATGGGGCTCCAAGGTCTGACTGCTAATTATGAAGCCAGAGCATCAGCTGGTTGGCTTAGCAAGAGGAAGCTAGTGTTGTAACTTCTACTATGCATAAGCATGCCACATAGGCTGATCAGTTACAAACAAGCCTGCAATAACAATACTTATTCCTCAAAAAAAAAAAAAAAAGACTAATCCTGCACATAACATCTTACCAACCTTAGTGCTGTGGATCAGGCTTAAGAAAAGCTTGTTTATTAACCAGAATCACTCAGATATGTCAAAGCGCTCTAAGACTAGAAAAGCACTACAAAAGTGCAGTCCCATTTACTATGCAACACTGATCAAAAATCAAAACCTTTGTGGTCTTACCACTATTTGTTTACTAAAATCAGGTCATTGTAACACAATAAGTTACTCTACCTTATGATGCAGTGCTGAGATCACATTAAGCATTAGATATTTCTGTAGGATGAGGCTGTGCTTTATAGGCCTCTGACTTCAAACCTAAATGTTATATAATAATCAAATAGTTGTGTTGATGAAACCTATGGATATGGAGGGAGAAAAGAAGAATTAAATAAAAGGATCATTGTTTAAGCGATCTCATAGTGAGAAATGTTGAGATTATACATTTCTTATGTTTTTTAGAAATAAACAATGCAATACTTTTACTCTCTTAGTCATTCCATGGTCACAATCAAGGTCCTACAAAGTCATGCAAACAGAGGACTATTCACGTTGTTAATATACAAACATACTTACTTACAGTGTATGCATGAACGCTCCGAAAATGACAACTGGAAAGCTTTGATATTTAGCTGATCAATTTTAGGTAAATTCTAGAGCTACTGAGAACATCTTATTTCTATGTCCTCCTATGAATGTCCAACTTGTGTTGGAGGCAGACAAAAACAGCAAAATCTTTCACTGCAAGGCTCATCCTATTAAATAGCTTTCTTTTTTTTTTGGTTATGAATAATAAACTTTGATATAATCTCGTAAATAACTGACATATTTGATTTATCTTTCTTTTCATTGTATTAGGTGTATGTGATGGTCCCTCTGGTGCTTGCATTCCTTTTAATAATGAAGAAAAGAGGGGGTAACAGTTTGATAGTGACCAGAACCGATGCTCTGTCCTTTATTTATTCCAACATTTTAAAACAAAGTGCTGTAGGACTTGCTGTCATTGGCTGTTTTAGAGGGTGTGACTTCTGACCTCGCCACAAAACACGTACCAGCTTTGCGGTTTTCAACAGCTTCAGTCTCTATTGGAAATGTTCAAAGTCAATGTCAGCACCAATGTCAGTGCACTGCTAAGGGTTATTACGTCTTCTAATAACATCATACACTGAGGAGACACTTTTTTCTCCACAGTACCAATAGGATAAAAACAACACACAGAGGGTATATGTCAGCTCTCTGCCTGAACAATCTTAGTTTCTGATATTTCCAGTGGAACCCTTAAGATTTATTAGACTGCAGTGTAATGATACGTACTATCCAAAAGCTTAGATGACTGCAGTAACCATGAGTGGAGTACTGTATGCCATTTATCACGGAAGTTAAATAATGGCCTCACTAAATAATGCAACTAGCACTTGGCTGTGTTGAAGTATGATTTCAGAACTTTGTCAGCGGATGGAGTTGTGCATTATGAATTACATTGTGTTTATATTTTGAATGCAGTTTCCTAAATAATTAAAAAGAATGGATTGGTTTGATTTTAGGATTGCTGAGGTATGTCACTAGACACAGCAGGATAACACACAATGACACATTTTCAATTTTTAATTCATTTTAAAGTAGCCCAGTTGAGCTGTGTGGCACTTCAGCTTTTTTAATCGGGTCCAACTGTAATTCTACTTCCCTATTCATATGTGGGCGTTAAGGTTGAAACCAGGAAAAACGCGATTGTGAGTATGATCTGCCAATCTGAATCAGTGGTGCTCTGTGAGACTGTTTAGTCACAAATAAACTTTCTGAATACCCTGTGTTGTAAGTTAATGATTGTTTTTGTAATTTTGCCATCAGATCTGCGACTGTATGACTTGGACACTCAAAGAGACTATTTGAACTATCAGCTGATCCCCATCTGGTTCAGTTGGATCAGGTGGTGGGGATGATGCTGGACAATGCACAAAATTCATTTGGCAAATGTGGGTTGGAAACATTTGGCCCCAGTACAGGATATCTTTACCTCACATCTCTCACGGAGCTACTCTGAAATTCTGGGGAAAGCTGGGAGCAATGAGTCTAAATGCTCAAGTTTTGTGCCTCCTATGATTATTTGTCTTCACGTAGTTGTAGCTGCACATTTGCTGGTAAGATGGACTGGATTACATGTATCTGTTCGGGTACGGGTAAATGACACAAATACACTCCCATAGTAACAGGAACAATAACTTTATTCGAATTCATCACATGTCCATAAATGACTTCATATGTACATCATTTGAATGATTTCACACAAATAAGGCATTTCAAGTATCGAAAATAACCTACTGGTGGCACATTACCACATCAGACTGGTAAAGCCATTTAAGAGGTGATCAAAAGTACCATAAAAACCAATGGTATGTCAGGACACACAAACTGTATATTTTAAAACTTCTCCTTCATGATGCCTCTGTTTCATTTTTACATGATTTAGTTGATCTCATCAACCTTTGACTGTGTTGGGTTTCATGTAGAAGAAGAGGTTCGATTTACCATCACCACAAATTAAGTTCATGTACACTGGAAAGGACAAACAATTTATGTACAATATTACAAAGAGAAAAGAAAATCCTGAGGGCTTTCAGCTTTTGTATTTTCTCAATCCATGTTTTTTTTTAATAGATTCCTCTCCTGTTTGGTACTTTGCAGTAGACATCTATCTCACTAATGTTTGAAAACGGCTGCCAGTTACTCTGCAAATATTAATCCAAATGCACAGACAGTCATGCTTCATCTCAAAGTTGGAAAAAAAAGATGAAAATAGATTCATTACAAGGTTATGATGAAGTTCCCCGCAGGCTGCTTGGAGCGTCGGTATTTTGGGAGCCTTGAGCAAGATGTGCTTAATGTTTCTACATCTTTTTAAACTTTTATTTGAAAGTGTTCACATTTCTTCAAGCAACAATAGGTTCATTGTCTCTTGTGATAATTGGCCCGATGACATTGCTGAAAAGAGAAAGAAAGGCTTAAATATCACAGAAATTATTCTTTTTGTTGTCCTTCTGTTTTGTCTTTTACACCAAGCAGTTAAAATAATTGAGAGAAGCGAATTACGTTGCTGTTGCAGCATATATGGAAATGCTGACCTTGGATCTAGAGGTATTTACTTCCATCCTCCCCACAAACGATTAATATGTTGATGTTGTGTATGGCTGAGTGTTCTGACAATAAGAGGAAGGAAGAAATAGATGGTTAGACAGTAGTTTGACAAGTCCAGTGGCAGTGAAATTCAATAACTGTGTTGTTTTGTTAACCATAGTACTAGTACTAGTACTATGGTACATTGGTTTATATTCCTCAACCATAGCACCACCATAGCAAAATAAACTGTAATTTAAAAAAAAAAATCAACTTAAGAAGCTAAAAGAAGTGTAGGAAAACTACATACAGTGAACAATTCAATAGCTTGTGTGTGCTCCTTTAGCAAATATTGTGTGAAGTTATCAGTTTTTGTATGATGTCAGGCATTCACATCGCTGTGAAGGAAATTTGGACCACTTTTCTTTACAATGATGCTACAGTTTATTCAGGGTCTCTTAGAGTCTTGCCACAACATTTCTAGTATGTTCAGTTCAGGACTTTGACTTGCTAATTTCAACACCTAGATTATTTACCTTTTCAGTCATTCTGTTGCAAATTTACTGGTATGCTTAGGAATGTTGAATAAAACACTTTTGGGCAAGCTTTCGCTATCAGATAGATGGGATACAACTTACATTTAACATGAAAGTTCTCATGATCTCTCTTCCTTTCTTTCTTTTTTCTTTCTTTCTTTCTTTCTTTCTCTCTTTCTTTCTTTCTTTCTTCCTTCCTTCCTTCCTCCCTTTTAATTGGCTATCTATTCTCCTAATTCCTTTGGAAGTATTGAGGGTACCAAGCTTTTCATGCACCACGTGGATTTTGGCTTAATTATGTAAAGAAAAAGAACACAACTGTCTAAATTTGAAGACCTGGTAAAGACTAGTTTCATTTATTACATTGTCAAAACTTAGATGTGGGAATTTATTTATACCTGGCACAGGTCAATTACTCAGTGATGACTTACTGGATAGTCACTTACTTCAAGTTCAGCTTCAGCTCTACTAATAAAGCATATTTTAAACCCAAACATAACTCAAAGTGCTTTACTAAATAATACAAATCATAAAAATACAGGAATATATGAAAAATAACATTAAGTTAAATTTAAAAAAAAAAAACATTTCAAGAAATAAAAGATTGAGAATAAAAACATAAACAGAAATGTCAAAATACAAAACAAAATAGTACATTAAGAATTGTCTCTATCAAAAAGTAAGGTCTTACATATGGTCCTAAAAGCTGAGGATGGTAACGATTTATATCCAGACTGGCAGCTGGTTTCATGGGAAAGGAGCTTGAAAGCTAAAAACTCTTTAATTCTGGACTTTGAGACTCTGGAGACTGCAAGTAAGCCTCCAGACTGACAGCTAAGTGTACTTGCACAGTTGACATGGAACAATGAGCTCATAATGATAATGGGGCCAGACAATAATGGAGCTTTACATGTCAGAAGGAGAATTTTGTAAATTATCCTAAACTGAACAGGTGACTAATTCAAGAAGCAAGAACACGAGAGATGTAATTTCAGTCAGAAGTACCAGTCAGAACTCTAGGAGCAGCTCTTTGGATCAACTAAAGCATTGTCAGAGAATAACTTGGACATCCAGCTAAAATAGCATTGCAGTGGTCCAGCGCTGATGTAACAAAATAGGATCACTTCTTTCATGTTGAATTGGGAAAGGATCTTTGTAATTTTTGAAATATTACACAGATAGAAGAAAGCCACCCTGGAAACGTCTTTGATATGTGACCTAAACAAAAGATCCTGGTTAAGTATTTCAAGATTCCTCACAGTAGCACTGGAAGGAAAAGGAGAGCAGTCAAGAGCAATTAAATCGTACTTTCTGAGGAGTTTTGACACAAGAATAATTAATTCAGTTTTACTTGAGATAAAATTACAATGAAATTACAGTAATTAATTAGTGTCATGTAGCTTCATATATAATTAGAGCTGGGTTTTGTCACCATAGCAGTGGAAATGTCATGTAGAGTCATGATTTCTGACTATATTTCCTAAAGCAAGCAAATACAGAGTGAATAAAATTGGTCCAAGTTCAGAGCCCTGTGGAACACCATAATTAACACTGGAATGCATTGAGTCATTAAAATCTATCTGAATAAACTGGCCTCTGTGAGATAAATATGACTTTAACCAACCAAAGAAGAACCTTGACTTCCATTAAGAGTTAGGGTCTTTGCAATAAAAAGCAGTAGTCAGTGGTGTCAAATGCAGTACTGTGATCCAACAGGACAGCAAAAGTAGAAGACTTTTGTCAGGCAAAGAGATGGCCATTTGTGCCTTTAACTACAGCAGTTTTGTTACTCTGATTCACTCTAAATCCAGATTAATGCACTTCATGCAGAACTGTTGTGATGCAAATGTGGAATTAGTTGGTTAAAGACAACTTTTGTTGCCTGGGACTTCATTTTAAACAATGAAAGAAGTTTACACAAAAATCCGTAATTGGCCAAAATCAAGCTAGGGCTGTTTCAGAAGTGTTTTAGCAATGGCTCATTTAAGGGACTGTTGTAAATACCCAGTTTATAATCCAAGTCAAGTGCACAGGAGTTAATAAGTGATAGAACCATTATATCAGTGTTTCTCAGTTCTAGTCCTCGAGGGCTGCTATCCTGCATGTTTTCGATGTTTTCCTGCTCTAACACTCCTGATTCAGTCAATCAGTTGCCATGAGTTTGGGTCTGCACTTGTGTGGTAGTAACCCACTAGTCTGATAAAAGGGTATATAAGAATGGATAAACCTGGAGCTATCTTGCTCATTATAGATTAGGAAAAAGCATTTGATTTGTTAGGATATGGGTTTCTCTCCTAAGCTATGAAAAAATTTGACTGCCATCAGAAAATCATTATCACCAAACATAATATATATATATATCTCTTGCTGACTGAACTAAAGGTTAATAGAGGTCTTTCCTGAACTCTATATCTGTGAAGTGGCTGTCACTAACTCAGTCCTCTTTAGTTTATTTATTGAGCTGCTTGGTCGGGTGATAAAGAGGCTCAGAGTACAAAATATGCCTTTATGCAGATGATTTCAGGATTTTTCCTGAAGAATCCAGAGACTCCAGTCCCAAGATTAATAACCTTTACCTGGTGTATGGAGATCTATGAAGTTATACCCTTAATATAAATACAATGCAGGCTTTGGAGTTTAATTCTACATCATCGTTGAGTGAAAAATGGAGTCACAGAGCATACTAGTCAATAATCAGAAACAGACAGATTTGAAAAACATATCAGGTAGATGTGAAATTGCCTGGCAAAACTTTTATAGGAATCAGCTCTGGCATTATTTTGATATAAATATTGAAGATATCTGGTATCACTCAAATGTTAATCAGAATTTCGGAAAAAAAAATTCTAAGAAAGATTATTGGTAAATAATGCAGTTATTTTGCTGAACTGAGAGGCCATTGAACAGAATATGTAAAAGATAAATGGGAAAAAGAAATGGGAATTACCATTTCCTCAGAGGAATGGGGAGATATAATAAACACACAAATAACGACATGCTCATGAGATTTTTCATGAAAAACCAGTGTAGGGGCTTTCATAAACCCAAAATAAAAGTCTAGACATTCTGTTGTTCAGCTTAAGAGCTAGAGAGAATGTGGTCATTGTCTTGCTCATCATACACATTCTTTCTAAGGATGCCCTGTTCTCAACCTCATTGAGAAGCTCATGAAAAAAGTGAAAAATCCAGTTCTTTTAATATTAATATTTACTTGCTCATTTTTCCATTTACGAACATGGATTTAGAACTGCCTAAACTTGAAAGATACCTCTCAAAAAATTACATGGTAGTGAGCAAAGAGGGCATAACAAAGCAATGGCTTAGTTTGGAACCACCTAATGTTAGTCACTGAGTACAGTGATAGACACTCACAGTATGGGAGATTGCAGAAGGATAAATGTGCTGCTACCTAGGAATGATAGCATGCATATCTTGCACACAGTAGTGATGCCCTCTTTAAATTTAAAATCTTAATCAATGTAATTAATGAAAATAGTATTGTTAGTCTCTGGTGAAATTCAACTCATTCCTCTCTAAACTGTTAAATATACTATTACTTGCTGTTATGTCACATATCTGCATTTTTATTCTTTTGTCTTCTTTTTCTTGTAAAGCTACTGTTGTTTCAGTGTTTATAACTTCACACAAAAATTTAACCAATGAAGTTTAAAAATAAATAAAACAAAAAACAAAAAACAAAAAAACAACCAAAAAAAAATGTAAGTAGTAACATTAACTCTGATTCGTATCCTGCTTTCTTGTTGTTATAAACATTATCTGTACAGCATTTTTGTCAACTTTGGTCATTTTTAAATGTGCTTTATAAATAAATCTGACTTGACTTGACTGATCCATAGGAGATCAATAATTAAAACCTAAGGATTTCAAGGTGGGGCACTTTCTTTTTCATTGCTGTAAATCTTGTTAGGAACTGGGGTCTTTTCTTAAACATTTGCTTCACAGTCAGAGAAGACAAAACATGATGTTTGATCAGTATGTGGGAGTCTGTGGTTACTGTTTTGGTGAAAAGTGATCAAGATTACATCAAGAAACCAGGAGAGTTCATGACTGAAAGACTCAAGGTAGCAAATACAGGAAAGGTGTTGCCTATTAGTTACTCTTACTATAAAATGGTTAATAAACAAGTGAGATGTCAAAAATAGCAGTTAAACATCAATGTTCCAGGTTCAGCAACACTGTAAGGGCATTTTTTAATGTTTTATTATTAATTATTTGTGGGCAAAAAGGGCCATTCACACCAAGAGCTAAAACAGGAAAGAACTACAAAAATGCTGTGAGTGACAACACATCTGAGCCATGATATTTCATAATACAAGCTTTGCTATCCACTTCAATTGGAATGATATTTACCATTATCTACTGTAACTAGTACTATACTAAATACAATTCTTGATGGGAATGGCTCTTTCTGACCAGTTAGTAACCACAGTAAGTCACTAATACTATGTAATACTTTCTGTGCTGAGTTGACTTGGATTTGGTGTCAAGATGTGTGACTTGTGACTTGTGTAACATTCTTCCTGGGCTTAAACACAGTAGTATAGCTACATGGAGTGAAACTGCTTAACAATGCTCCACAGCTGCGTTAACCATACTCATCTGACACTGTCCCATGAATCTGAGCCCCGTCTCTTTGCCCTGTCGCTAAACCAACCCAACCTGCCACCACGATATTCAACAGTACAGAGAATCCTAAGGAGCACAGTTACCCTCTTTATTGTACATGCAGAGTCTTGCAGTCAAGAGAGCTTATCTTACCCTTGTGGTTTTAATCTTGTTCCCAGCATAGCACATCCAGCCCGAATTGTCTGGCAGTGTCTTGCATTCCTCGCCTTCTAAGCAAGGCTCCATCTCACACCACCACTTCCCAATGACTATGGATGCTACAGGTAACAAAGACAAGAGAAATGACATCTCAAGTATATTCAACATCATGCAATAGCAGAGTTTAGGTTTTCAAGGTAGATGACCATAAAGTCACTCTACTGCAATGTTTCCTCATTTTTTCTGATTCTTATGACTTATTCTTATTTTCTGACTAAATATTTATACTAAATATTCCATCGTTATTATTCAACACAACATAGCCCGCTGAAAATATAAACATTACCCCATCCTTATCATTTTTGGCCATAATGCACAGTGCCACGTTTGCCAAGCATGGTGGTGGAAGGGTGAGGATTTGGGATTGTTTTGCGGTCACAGCACCTGGACACTGAGTTATTCATAAATTTCTCTTCCTACCAAAATATGCTGAAACCAAATGTTTGGCCAGTAATTCAAAGCAAACCTGTCCATCTACAAAAAAAAATGGCTGCAAAAGAAAAATAATGACAGAAATGTGATACATAAAAATGATTGTTTCAAGTTGTTGCTGTTGAAGGTTTTGATGGCTAAAATACATTGGTTTTAGAATGGTAAAGCTGCTTTTTAATGCTGTGCTCCTGGATTTCTATTCCTAATTCTGGCACTTTTTAATTGCAGAGCTGCCCACAAATTGCTGTAAAAACTCAACATTAACATTAATCAAAAGGACAAATCTATGTAAAAATGCTTGATAGATAATCAAGAAGGTTTCTAACATTTGATATTCCTGGATTGTCAGGATTTACCTTTAAAAAAATACGAAATAAAATACAAATAAATTGTAATGCAAAACACGTTTTGTAAGGAAGCTTTTTTTCTGTTCATGCCATTAAACATAAACGTGGAGGTTGAAACTTTGGCTTTTCAATGAGTGAGAAGTCTGGTAGGTGTGACTCAAACTCGACTTTAATTCACACCACATTCCCGCCATCAGGAGAGGAAAATTGCTTTAAATACAGGGTAAGTAGACAGCAAATGGCTTGTAATGCGCTACGGAAAAAAAAGAACCTGTCACGGCTGACACTGAGAGACCTCACATTTCCCCATTCTGCAACAGAGATTGCAGTAATATTTGCAAAAGGATTTAAGATAAAAGCTGTAGGTGAGAGGTTTCCTAGAGCCAATATATGTCTAAGTCGTGTCACACTCCAGCAGCAAATCCATCTCTACAAAGGGACTGAGGCTATGTTGCAGGTATTTGTCAAAGCATGTGACTTGGCAACAAGAAATTTTTATAAGATATGTTTGCAAATAACACCTATTTGGTTTTAATCTCATTGCATTACGCAATTTTTTTTTCTTTCCTCTTCCCCGAGGTGTGCTACAGTCAGTAGTTATATTTGACTATCTTGTTTGGAGTAAAGCCTACTGCAGATATATTCTACTGTCTGTCAGGGATAGAAGTTGGATGTGACATTATCCCAGCTAATGCCATCTTATTTGGTGCAAGCAATGGCATGACTGACTCCTAGTCTCTGTATCTTCAAAACAACATAGCAGGATTTAACTTTTTTAATACATAACAATAACAGCTTGGTGGATTAAACAAAAGGAAACAGTCCTGCAATCACTGCAACAGAAGTATTGTTCAGTTCCGTAGCTTCTTTTTTATGTCAACACATGACAAGGCTGTAGAATAAACTGAGAGTTTACCATTCCTTATATCGCTAAAAGACTCACCGTCAACACACGAAGGCCTGTTTCTGGTGGTTCCTGCCACTTTCCCTGGCAGACACGAACACTTGACCGTCTGTGACCGCTCCTCAATACGATTCTTATTGCAGCATCTGTGAGCAGCAATTACCTCACAGGTGCCCCCCTCTGATATAGAGAAAAGCAAACAGACAATAATAAGTAAGCTTTGGGCATCTGAAAATAACAATGTTGCTCAACTTTTGTATTTGTATTTTGAGATGGTATACTTGCTAGAGTTGCTATCTCACACATATTCTTGCTTTACTTTGGAATATTTCTAACTGTTCTGACTCTTTATTAAAACCTCTGTCTGGTCATGTCCCTTTCTCACATTTCTTGAGTTTGTCATTCTTCTAAGGACACTATTGGCTGTAAGATTTTACCAGATTGACCCTGGGTTATGAAGGAAGGAAATTAAATTTGCCATTTGTATTTTTACACAGCAGTATGGGAACTTTTAGTGTGGGAACTTTAATGCAGTAAAAAGAAAAGAGATCAGCATAAATCTTCCACTAATATGATATTTTTTATAATTTTGTACTTTGAACACATATTACGACGCATTTTAACAAAACCATCATTGTGTGTTTACAGCAGAATTGCCATATTCCTGAATTGTTTGTTTCACGCAACAAAAAGAACAGTGAATCATCAAGCAAGTTTGCAGTAAACCAGAATAATTATTCTTGTACTTTCCTCTCTTTGAACATGTGAGGTGCCTGCAGCATGCCGAAAGTAAAACGATGACAGACGAATGTGCTTGAGAGCACAGAAAAAAGACATCTATTGGCAGGAGGAAAGGCCTGCTTCAGGGTTTTCACTAATATGAACACTCGATCCACCATGCAATTATCCCCAAAGTACTGATTCTGTCCTGAAGGATCAGAGGACTGAACCAAACAGGCACAACCCACCTCAACCAGCGGCCTCTCCCTCCCACTGCTCTCAAACTCTCCATATATGAGATTTTTTGAAGCCAAGGACCATCTGACAATTACAGCCATCAGCATGACACAAGATCAAGGAGGTTTCAGAAAGCAGGAGCGATGAGAAGGGAAGAGTATTTGCTCTCAAAGGGATTTGAAGTTTGCTGTGACGTTGGGTTTATGAAATGCATGACAGATAGATTTGTATATCACTTTACTACATTTGAAAAGTTTGGTTTCGGAGGCCCTCTTGATCCAGAGCAATTCTTCATCAGCAGAAGTGATCCCTGCATGAATTACTGATAAAATATTAGTTACAGAAATGTAAATTTATTGAATCACAGCAGCTGATATGATGATCATCTGTAACAGCTGGTCAATTAGTTTAGATTTGATGAAGAGTCTTCCTTAGGGATGCTCAGGAAATGTCTGAGCAAGAATGACATGGATTGTTCCTGAACCCTCAGCAGAGCCTGATGGGCTTCTTTTCCCCCTTAAATTTTAAGGCAACCTCAGGAATATGCTAAGAATGAAAAAAAATAGTAGTAAATGAATACAGTGCATTTTATAAATACAGAAAGAAGTTGGGGTGTTTGGGTTAGTTACACATCTGTAATAGAGCAACGTGGTGAACACAGAATGCAGGAATGCTGTCTAAGTTAGCAAAAATTTTAGTATAATCATACATACATAGATAAATACAACTTTGTTAGTCCAAGACTAAAGATTGAAGATTTTTCTTTTTTTCAGGAATACTTATTGAGCACTCTGGTATTACCTGGAATAGGATTTTTCTGGAATTCCTGCTTACCTGCATATGAATGAATCTCCAGCCCTTTCTTAGAAAGAAATAAAATTGCACTTGTCACTATGGCAACCATGCTGTCAAACATACAGAAAATGTGCATGATTTCTAAACAATGCTGCTTAACCAATAAAGGACAACTCTGTTGCCTCCATGGTACAAACATGCGATTTAAACAAATTTCATACCTCCGCCACACATCGCGGAGTTACCATGTCTCACTCGTTTCATATATTCCTATGACACTCATCTGTTTCATAAAACCATCTCTTTTGTTAAATCAGTCACAGTCAACAACATTCATTGCTCCTTGACAGCCTTGACTCTAAGAGTATCTTATAGGTTTTTTCTTTCTTTCTTTCATTCTTTCTTTTTTATTCCCACTCGTTTTTCATCAAAACAAACTTGAAAATATTTCAAGTACATAATCAGAACAGTTATATTCTCATTTGACTTTGCTGAATGTCAAAGCCACTCTTGATTCCTGTGCTACTCATAACTGCAAATTAAAAGAAGAAATATGTATGAAAAGCAAAGAAAAAAACTTAATTGCAG
>JAOWBL010000022.1:13772661-13785295 GCA_028564865.1 Zenarchopterus dispar
TGAACTTTCATTATATTAATGCGTTACATAAATGTTTTATTTTTAAAAATGTTTTTCAGTACTAGTAAATATGCAGATTAGATGCTCAATAAATTGACCAAAAACTGACCAATTAAGTAGGAAATTGGTAGAAGATTTATTGTTAACACGTGATGTGTCAGGAACCACAATTTTTTTTCCCCACATTTTTTCCCTTAACCACAATTCCACCACCATTGAAGGCTCATATACTGTCTTAGTCTAGCGTTAAATGTAGACGGCAACTGGGTGTTCATGCTGAGATTACAACAGTGTGGGTAGGATTTGGTTGCCAATGTGTAGCTTATAGGGAAGATCACAGTAAAGATTGCGTTTAAAGTCAGATGAAGTCGCATAGCAGCTTAAGCTCAAAAAGGAAAAAAAGAGACAAAATGTGTGTGTTCATGTGAGCTCCAGAGGGGATTAATTAACACAGCCCCACATGACATGCTGGATAGAAGGGCTTGTCTCACTCTAATTTTGCTTCATTGCATTAAAAGTGATTATTATAATAAAGTTGATTGCAATATACTCAGGATTCAGTGTTTTTCCTGTGTGGATATTCAGTGCATCTGCTCATACTGAAATAATGGCAGGTACCGGTAAACAAACTGTGATGTTAGCTTCTGATGAAGGTGTTAATTGGAAAAGAGAATTATAAGAATAGAAGTTAATTGTCCATGTAAAGGAGAAGGATAAGACTGAAGGTATTTTCCCCCTCACATCTTTCCTTATCTGTAAAATTTCTTGCAGTTTTTGTGTCCTCTGGCTCCATGTCACAGAAAACATCAACAGCCTTTGGTTTAGCTGAAGATTTTCCTGAACTTGTCTGTCTGCCATAATGCTGCGTGCTGTCTGACGCACTCAACAAAAGGGCAGCGTTAATCGTGATGCACCAGTGGAGGCAGTGGGGCATCATTTAAAAACAACAGCCCACAGGGGTTTGTTCTTCTTAATGCATCTCCTTAATTGCACAAGACAGCCCCAGATTTCCTCTTTGATCTATTAAAAACACACTACTCAACAAAATTAACTTGCATTGCTTGTTGCTAGTTAACAGTGCAAAGAAGGAGGATACTCTATATTTGGAAATCATCACGTTTGAAGAATTTATTAAAATCAAATAAAAATGCAAATTAGCTTGGTATTTCCTGCCAGCAGGTGTGTCGTGTACTTTTACACAAAAGCTATGCAACACTGATTAGAACTCCTGAAGTTCAGCCATGGTTTTAGCCTGCAAGTGCAACACGCTTCACGCTTCGAGACCCCATCTTTGCAATCTAAATATTTCAGGGAGAGGGGGAAAAAAACGTAGCTGGATTTGAATGCTCTCTTCAGGTGAGAGCTGGAGCCATGCATGGGTATAATTGTTTTCTGTATTTCCATTTCCCCCCATTATCAAGAAGAATGAACAAAGTCAGTCTGCCAAATAACAGAAGTGGGTTCTGAGTGAGTGTGTGTGAGTGAGTGCACACGTTGCCTCTCCAGCAACATTTTGATTGGCAGAGAACAAGGGTCATACAGAAATTGGCATTCATAAGGTCACAGGTCATGTAGAGGCAGAGGGTCATAACTGCAATCGCTGTGTTTTTGTTGCCGTGCTCCAGTCTCTTCATTACTTTGAGTTGGAAACTCAGGCTGTCAGGCAACAAGGTGACCACCCATACAATCTGCACCCAACAGGGAACAGCTCATTTTTAGTTCTGACTGAGGAAAAAGTCATGACTTTGTGCTATATGTGGTGGGTGTTCTGTCATATTTTCCAGAATGATTGGTTCCTTGTGTTGTTTGTTCTCTTACACTGATTTCTTTTTCCTTTTGTTTGGCTAGATATGAGAAAACAGAAATCTTGACAATAATGAACATCTGCTGTGTTTAGTGATGGGTCTGTCTGTCTTTGGACTTACTTGCAACTGTTTTTTGGTCTTTAATTTTACAGATACTATGTATATAATGTATACTGAATTATACAGAATTGCCAGTTATTTAACCACATACAATATTGCATCCCATGATTACAATGCACATCACAGATGGACCTAACAAAAATGATGAGCTAAATAGAGACATGAAATTAGCAATGAGACAAGAAATGACTAATATGAGACCTAAAACAATCAGAAAGAGATTAAAAATGACCACAAAGAGACAGAGTTTCTACAAAGGAATATAAAAAAAGACATGTAAGTTTAAAAAAATATGAGGTAAAAAAGGGCAAATATGACACCAAATGTCCCAAAAATGAGAAATATTAAAATAGAAGGGGCAGAGATCCACACACATCAAAATTAGACTTAAATAGTTTTGGACAAAGACAAGAGCAGTGATGGAGATCAGCGGCAAATTGCTGGTTGTGTGTCTCCTTCTGTCAAGGTGCCTTAGTCCTCGATAGGTTGAGTGGGAGGCCTTTTGCAAGTCTGTGCCCAGAGGCTAGTTGTTTCATAATCAGTTCATGCCTGTATCTAAAAAATAAGTGAGCTCACCATGAAGCAGCAGACAGAGCAGCAAGGTGACTAAACAGCCCCTAATATGAGAAGTTTCTTTTACCTCTCCAAAGAGGCCAGCATCATACTTCTCATGGCTTTTAATACCTTCAGTGCATAACAACAGTAGAGAATAGTGCGCAAATAAAGATTTTAAATGTGGGAAAGCTGGAAAGCTTCAAATTATGATGCACAAATTCATTAAACTAAGCAGTTAAATCGTTGGACTGAATTTGAAGTCTCAGAGCATCTACGAGAGAAAGACTAAAAAGAAAAGTTTAAAACAATTGCAAACAATACACATACTTACAATCAGGACTTTAGATTCACTCATTACAGTACATTTATATGATGAATATTTAGAAGCATATTTTAGCATTTTTGTTGCATAACTTTTACAATACTGAGAATCAAACACTGGGTAACAAAAGTGCTTCAAGAGCTTTTTGTACAGATTGTTATCCAAAGCATTTGTTAAAGCATTTGTTCTACATTTATCTTAATACCTACAAGTAATGCAACATGAATGTAATATTCAGTCTTTCATTTATTCATTTATTAAACCTGAGTACTCTGGGACTTCTCAGAAGTTTTAGTTATTAAAGTGCTAAAGAGATGGTTATTCTAGACTGCAAAGTGCCCCTTCTTGGGATTTCCTCATGTTTGAATTTCCACTATTGATGGGAATGCTGAAATGACAAAAGAGCCAAGTTGGCACCTGGTTGAAAAAAAAGTCATGATTACTTTCTGTATTTACTCTTTCATACAATGTCAGTGAACCCTGAACTTCCATGACTGTGTATTACTCTGTGTTTGGCTTTCACTTCTAACAAAAAACATAATTTGACCATTTCTTTTACACATTGATGTCCAAGGTTCCTGCAGTGTGAACACATTCAGCAGTTGTCCAACTGATAAAAGAGCAATGATGAACATCTATAGTCTATTGTACTCATCTATACAACATCTGTACATCTGTACTTTAACCATTATACTATATTTGCAGAAAGGTAATAAATTCCAAATTTAGCTTTGAAAGAACCTAGAACCCACAAGCAAAAGCAGAAATATCTCACCCACATAAAAGAGAGAAAGTCATGTTCAAGAACAGGAAAAGAGGTGGAAATTGATATGCCTAATCGACATCATAATCAATAAAACATATCGTCTGATTCTTTAGTGATTCCTTTATCAGTTTCAGATTGAACGTCAGTGAGAAAACAAATATATCTACACAGGCTTTTAGCCTCAACTGCTTTACTGACTGAAATTCTGAAAAGTAGATTGCCAGTAGGTTAGTAATATAACACCTCTGCAGCTTACAGCGGCATCCCCACTTCAACTACTTCCACAATGCAGCTGCACACAGTCTGTCACATCATCATTGCATGTCAAAGTTAATATCTTGTATTATGTTCATGGGCGCAATTGATAGGATTTTATTGAGAACAATGCCACTATCTATTCTGCATATCAAAATAAATGTCTTAACTTCTGTTTAATGCTCAATGTTGAGTTTTCGACATATACTTTCCTCAGGCATTTTTAGGTGTGTAAGATGAGGCGTGTGGTTCTCAAGTTTCATTACTTACTGAAATTAGGAACAGATTCTAAGGCAGAACCTGTTTTCAATTGTCACTTCTTCTTATGTCTTGTGTCTCCTTGTTGAGTTTATACACATAGGCTTGTGATTCTTCATGAAATTTGGGACCAGTTCTGAGGTAAAACTTGTTTTCAGTTCTCACCACTACACCTAAATGAATTGCATACTTTAATACATAATTATACACAGCACAATACGATTGTTGAATGTTTTCCCATGACCTCTCATTTAAAGCAGCAACAGCTCAATGTCTGGCACTTTAACGATGTAAGAAAATGTAAGAAAACATTGAAAGAAAAAAAAACTAACTCAAAGCTTTGTTTCCATTTGCAAAACCCTATTGTTTGGATCAGAGAAAGATAATTTTAACCGTGCAACAAAGAAAGGTTTTGTGAAACCTAAAACCATCTCTCTGACCACTTTCTCTGCTGCTTGGAAAGACATCTGTTTAGGTCAAGTTTGCCATATTGAAATATGTCAGAGAACTCCGCATAATACCGTAATTTACAAGCAAGGCAACATCTGCCATCAGTTGTGTCTCTGCTGCCGGATGGGTACCAAGTGCCAGTCAAATGATGAACGTGGGCACAATGACTGATGCTGGAAGCCCCAGCAGCCCTGCATCGAAATCTGATGCGTTATGGACAGCAGGCCTAGATGAAGGCAAATGCTGTCAAATCATGCATGACATGAACGCATAGCACCAGTTCTGAATTTCTGTGGCTCTGCTGTTCTGCCAGCTTAATGAATGTGAACAGGGTTCACGTGGGACCTGTAAATGGTTCTTCAGACATGATGAAACAGCCATTGCACAGAGGAAAATGGTCAGTCTGTCTCAATAGAAATGTCACTATGCAATAAGTATGCAATGACTCGCTGTCTACTATAATGAGCCCAGACTGTGAGGCTGTCTCTGGAGACCCTGATAGCAAGTATACTCTCTGACTGGCAACACTCTCCTGCCATCTGTTCCAGGAGCTCAACACGATGTATACATGAAAAAAAAAAAAAAAACATGAACAATTTTCAGAGGGAGTCTGAAAAAAGTGCACCATTTTGTTAAAACCTCATTATTCCAAGTGAAATATTTTGAAATACACAAATACAGTATAAAACCAAGAGGACTTGGAGTTCTCACTGTTAGACGCCAAATGACAAGCCACGGGGAGTCAGTTTAGCAGATAACCAGTTTCTCTCCATGTAACGTGGGTTCCAGTGACTGGCAGGTGCTGACAACTTGTGTACACCCTGTACTGAAAGTGTGTGTGTGCTCACAGACAACTGCCACATGACAACATATCTCGATGAGTGTGTGTCATCTGAATATCTCCAAGCAAGCACAGAGCTGAGTCCATGTCACATGCAAGGCCCTGCAGTTCCTGTGGCTAATTATTTTGTGCTTTTAAAGTCATTTACTAGACACAGCAGGTCCCAAAGTCAAAACTACAGCAGTCTGAGTGTTAGAGCACACGTCCATCACCTTTTCACAGAAAATGCAACCAAGGTGACCTATAATAGTCTGCACTTTCGCTGTGCATGCCCTCTGCAGACATCCAAGCCAGCAGGATACAGCATTTCTGTTCTGACAGGAAATGGGAGCGGCAGATTAGTGAATGTCAAATTAATGCAGATGGAAGACAGTGAGAAGCACGAAACATGTGACTGCACTGTGTCAAGTTGAGTGACTATTTTTTCCCTGCCTTCTGCTAAAACATCTGAAGTCACCACAGTACTGTTGTTATTCTCGTCACCAATGTTGATGTAAAAGTTAGTGACATATTGCTTGACAAACTGTAAGAAAAAATTGTTTTGAGGCAGGTGGAAAACCTAGGTGCTGGTGAGTTGGTGTAAATGATTAAAAATGGAGGTAAACTTGAGACAGTTAAGTATTTTGAGAACAACAGCAGCAAAAATTAATGGTGTCAATACTTGAGGATTTATTTCTTAATTTACATTTATTTTTTTAAGCAGTGCAAGTTTGTACTTGCCTGTGCATGTGTGAGGCAGAAAAAGAATTCAAAATAATTCACTGGCACAGAAAGTTACCAAGTGCTTTTCTGAAAAAGCAGCACCCATGACATAAAAGTGCAGAAAATTCATGAAAAATGGCTGGTGGTTTTGACAGCACATCATGCAAGGAGGCTGTAATATTGGTCCTGTCCACTGGGCCAAGGATGGGTGATGCTTTTTTGAAATGCAAAAAAACAATTGCTCACAGAGCGGAGCTGGCATTTGTTTTAAGATGCATGAAAACTGCATGCAGCCGAGGAATCAGTGAGTAGTCTGAGAAGGGAAGGGTTTCTCATTTGCATGGGAGCCTCAAAGCACATCATCTCATACAACACTCACGACACATGTCCTGGACATCTCAAAACAGTTCCCCATCAAGGGCATATAATGCTATTTTGACTCTCAGCGAGTGGAAAAAAGCCTGAAGTTGTTTGGTTGGTGGCAATGTGTGGCTTGTTGAGCATGACAGTGGAGCACAGCAGTCCTGCTGCTCTCGTGTCTATTAAGCATACCGAACATTTACCAAAGCGGTCTGTCGACATTGTTCTCTTGTAGCCCACATTTACAATGGAGTTTTTTTGAAAATGGAAAAAAAAATGTAGAGAAATTGTAAACTAAAAATATGTGTCCTGTGAGCGCCATGTCATTCATCTTTAAATGTCAAGCTGTTCCCTTTCTTTTCATCAAGCCCTTTTCCCCAGCTGGCAAATGTCCAAAACTGGTATTTCGCATTTTCCAAGATCACCTGCCTTGATAAAAGAGATACATTCAGATGGAAAATGAAGAAGCAGGCTGAGAGCAAGTCACAAAGCCTTTACAAAGTGGCTGCTCGTCTCTGATGTGACTGCTGAACCTCGCACTGCCAAGCAGACAGTCTACGCAGAGTACAAATGCTGCTTCAACATCTAAAGTGTGTAATATGCATAATGCAAAGGCTTAATGACCTTTCAAGATTCATGACATGTAGTCTGAAGAGACAGTGGCAATTATGCAAGACTGCTGATAAGGGGAAAAAAAGATGGCAGATATCTTATTCAGCATGACACCACTGAGAAAACTATCACATGACCAACATTTGATCACACCAACTAAAAAGTAGAAAGATATACAACATGCACTGACGTATATAAATGAACTATTTTAGCACATGCGCCATGTGTTTAAAATTTGGAAGTGTAAGTATGCTGCATATGTTGTTTTGTTCCATATTTTCACATATGCACACTTCAGTCTCTGCAGGAAAGGTAATTAGATCTGTAGTGTAAATATGCATGAAGACTTATGGCATTCTACAGATTAAAAAAAAAAAAAAGAAAGAAACTAAAATCTGCCATAGAGCCTGATAAACCCAATATTAATTACTCTCCTTATTTCTCATACTATCCTCCCCCTTGGAACCAATTAGTAAGTTGAGATGCTTCTTTTCAGTTTAATGAGGTCTAAGTAATGATAATGAATTTCATATTCCTGCCAAGCATTTAAAACAGGGCTTTCGCAAAGGCAATGGCATATGAAAAGGTCTTTCAAGCATACAGTAATTCCCATTCTTTTACTGAGCAAATGCAAAATGAGGAAATGGGGTCCCATTTTCACCTGAGCACATGCAGGTGAATTGATCGTAGTAATTCTTCTTAATGCATTTGCAATCTGGGGAGGATATAGCGGGTTAGGTTAGTCACATAAAATTAATAAGTACACTTTAATAAACGATGTGCGCAACAACTGGGTCAGAAAATTTTTAGTATCACAGCTGCATTTTAATTCCACCAAAAGAAGTCAACTGTATGGTGACGAACGCATCTAAGAGCTGCCAGACTTAGATGGACTTAGAAGCCACACAAATTCCTTCATAAAGGCAAAAAGAAAATATGCAAATCTTTACATCTTTATTATTTCACACCAAGACGACATTTTATCCTGGCAAAAGGGAACATTTCTTGGAACAATCCTTATTATGCCCAAGACAACAAAGCCTTAACTTTCCAATATAATATTTACAAACTACAAAGGCATTAACTATAATTAATTTAACATTGTTTTTGTTCTAAGGAGGAACTGCTGAATTAAAGAACATCGGTGCCCTCACATGAACTCACGCAAGGTTGTACAACCACTAACATGAGGAATTACAGTGTGATGCATTGACAGTGGGATCCTTTCCTGTGTGGGGGTTTCCTATATTTTGACTCCCTGGCATGAGAACAAAAAGAAAAAAAATAGATCTGCTGGTATGATGTTACCTGTTAATTTAAAGCATGTGTTCAGGGCTTTGTAGTCCAGCTATTTGGAAGTAAAATGTGTCAGATTGGTCCTCTCCTGTTAATGTGTAATTGCACTCTATCTTGCCCAGAGATAGTTGTGGCCCCCTATCATGCAGCCTGGCCCTCAGGTGTAGCAGTCGCTTCCCTGTGATAGTGTTCCTTCACTGGTTCTTTTGTGCCCAGCAACGTTTTCCATGTTATTATTTCTTTTAATCTTTGGTTGTGTTGACAGGGATTAGGGTTGGTGGGTGGATGGGAGGAATTGGCTTTGTTTTTACTGTTAAAGCACTTTGTGCTGCATTGTGGCATGGAAAGTGCAATATAAATAAAGTTTGATTTGATTTAATGAAACAGTGAACCTACTGCAGGGAGAAGGCCCTTAGAGCAAAACAAGGATGTGAAACAACAAGACAAAGTCGATGCAAAACACTCACAAAAGAAGAAAAAAATGACAACTGAGAAAAAGATACCAGAGAAAAGAATACAGCAAAATGCCAAAACAAATTTTGAGAAGCCACAGACTACAAATAAACTGAAAAAGAAAATTATGCAAAAATGTCAATTATGTGTTCGTTTTTTCATATGTTAATTTGTCCAGAGGCCTGCTAACTTCCACCTGCTACAGTTCTCATGCAGATGCGCTCTTCACATTTATTAAAGTTTAACAGTAATTACACAAAACATCAGCATTATGTATTAATTAGCATGAAACATTCATGTTTCTTTTTTAATCTCCATAAATTCTGCTGAGAGGCCACTGATTAATTTTAAATAACAGATTATTGATGCCACAGAAAAGCTGGCTGACTAACTTTCCAGAACAGTCATTTCTGCGAAAGCTTTGCCACTTTCATTTGGTTTGTCGCTTGCTTGCAACACAGAGAATGAAGTCTACAATGGCTGAGCTTTGTTTTGGACTATTTTTGGATTAAGGGAAAGCAAAACACTTTCATCGGGATCCAGAGTTTCAGAGTCAACTATCCCTGAGCTATGTCAGCTGTCACAGCAACATATTTAGAAAACTGTTGTTGACTACAAGCAAGCCATCATCTAACACAGCTGATGACCCCAAGAGGATGCATTGCTTCTTACACCCAACAGAGACAAAGCTTTTTGAAACAACCGACTAATAAATGCTATTCGGAGGCTGAATATGTTCCACTAGTCTCCACAGTTATTAAACAGTAGGAGTTCCTGCATATGCAGGGTTAATGATGTCTAAGAAAAGCACTTGGCCAGAGGCTGCAGTTCATCAGGACAACGCTCTAATGTACTAATTCTGGGAGTCCATGCTGAATACTGTCAAGGAACTGTTTGGCTGAGTGCACAGGCTGTTTGCTTGCAGGTTTCATCATTCAAATTGTTGTTTTACCCATAAACTCTATGCCTTTTAGGTATGCAGGGGAATCATGAGTGAACTGCACTTTGCAGCATGAAAGGTAATGATGAGATCTGATTCGATGAACAGAGGCTCCAAGAAAAGCTTTACAGATCTTGGCCCAAAACTCGGAGTGCTTCTCATTACCTGATTGTGCATTCGACAGTGAAGAGTGAACTTGGAATATACCATATGAGACCAGGAACGATCCAAGAAAAATCCAGCAGTGAGATATCCTTTTCATTAACTCAGGAACAGTGAGTGAAGGAACATGACGAGTGAAGGGACATAACGCCATCATCTGCAAAATACTGAATCTACTGCACACCTTTGTAATAAAGCTGCTGATGTGATAAGATGCTGCAGTTCAGTGGAGTGATGCCCTGACACTACACAATCGCAGCTTTGATATTATAAAAATAGCAAGTTTCTCTCTCTCTCCCTACACACACTCACAGAGAGAGAGAGAGTTAAATTTGCTATTTTTATATCTGTATATATATATATATATACATATATATATATATATATATATATATACATATATATATATATATATATGCATATATCCTGTCTATATCTGTGTGTGTGTGTGTATAGAAATCATTGTTGACTCTGACATTGTAGTCAGTACGTCCTGCTAGATAGGGTGGCGAGTGTGTTGAAGAACTACAGACTGGAGGCCTTGCTGTGTGACAGCTGCAGGACACAGAGGGTGCAGCAGCACCCTGGGTGGAGAGGGAGTGTCAGGTATCAGACTTCTTCACGGGAAGCAATTGTAGAATGTGAAAATTATGAACTCACATCCTATCATTTACCAGGAGAAATGCTCTCTTACTTTAAAATACCGGCTTGAATGGTGTTGGAAATTCCATTCTCCGGTGTAACAGCAAAGAGGGGCTTCGAAACAAAATTAAAACTATCTTATAAAGTCATCAATCTGATGCAAAGACACAAAACACATCTGCAACGCTATCCCTTGATGTGTTTGACAAAGTGTAAGCCAACACCCGTCTGAAGTACAAACAGAGCAGGAGGAAGATTTAATTTTAGGCTTGACTAAAGCCAAGTTAGTTTCAGTTTATTTAAATGATTTGTTGTTCAGGCATAATAATCACAATGTTTTTAAAGCCACAGTTGAGGGAAAAAAGATCTATTGCTTTGGGTGGTGTTGAGAGGAAATGTAAGAAAAACAGTGTCAGTTTAGATTTTCTCTTACCGGTTTAATAGTTATATTTGTTACATATGAATTTTCATCATAAAAAGAACAGTTTCACAAGATTAAATACTATGTGTGCATAATATAAGAAAAAATCAGTTAAATTTATTTGTAACAGTAGATGCTGACAAAATTCTTACAATTCTGTTTGTGATTTGGAAAGAAATGGTGAAGGTTGTCTGCAAACTCAACTTGTGATGAAAGTATCTCAGGAAGTCTGAAAATGGAAGTTTTATACGTCTGTCAGAAATCTTCACTTTAACCAAAGGATGATTTGAATTTGGTGTACTGACATACTTATTTATAAGACGACAAATGTTTTTTTAATTTGTTTTTATATAACTTTTGGTTTAACTAATTACTACAAAATTTCACACACAAGTCTAATGTCTTAAAATTATAACATGCAATTAATTTGAGCTTAGTTTATGATTTTAGACTAAGGGACAAATTATAGTGTTGTTTAGATCATGCTGTAGCTTCAAGACTGTTTCTTTAAAAAATATTGACACAACTCAAGCTTTCAGTCTCTTTATAAACATAGCCACTGTAAAGGTTATATTTATATCACACAGATATAAAAGCTCATACAGAAGTTTAATCACTCACACAAACATCTAAGGATCATGAGGGATTATTCCAATTTTGAATAGAAAATTAAAAATCAGTAGTATTAATAGGAAGTCTAACTTTGATTAAAGATTTTGTATTTTTAAAGATATTTTTGGTGCCAGTTAAGATGTAGTTTTGCTCTAGCTCATTCTTTTGCTGAGTCTATGATTACATCATACAGTTTGTTTGTTGGTAAGTTGGACCATGGAGACAGCTGTCACTGTGCATCACTTTAATCATGGCAGAAAATGAAGATAATTGAAGGTATTGCCTAAAATCTACATATTTAAACATTTGAGCCAGTGGGAAGGAGATGGGTATTCAAGCTGACATTTATCTATGGAAGAGGTCCAGAGGTTTAGAGCCGGTGTGTAGCAGTATCAGGTGCTGCATGTGTGGTCACAGCACTGAAATTCCTGTCACTAGTGAGTCACACGGCTGTTCGGAGGCTAATGTTGATTCGTCTGGAGACCCGTCTTGCATAACCCCGACCCACCTTTACCAGATGATCTATAGCTAACAGTACTGGATGGTATGCAGAGCAATACTTGAAACTTCAAAGAATGAAATGATCTATTTTAGTATGTAAACATGTCTAACTAAAGGGCTACCTCAGAACCAGGTCAAAATTTCTTAAAACATCACAAGTGAATAACTCTAAACTTTTAAAGTCAGTTATTGATGCCAGCAAGTGCTTAAAATGCACATAACAGACCAACGATGATCCATAAGTCATCATTTATTCTCTTGCAGTAGTGTGTAGCTGCGTGGTAATTGTATTTTATGTTGAGATAGTGCTGCATTCCTTCAAAGGTGTTACATTATTGACAAACAAGCAGTCTTCTTGTTTAATTTGGAATTGATAAGGGAATCAGAAAAAAACAGAAAAAAAAACGGATTGGATCAATAAGCAGAAATGACATTGGTAATAAAAATCTTATCAACTGCCATACCTACAGGCCTTAATCATGGATGGCTGGATGGATGGATGGATGGATGGATGGATGGATGGATGGATGGATGGATGGATGGATGGATGGATGGATGGAT
>JAOWBL010000022.1:13789758-13805744 GCA_028564865.1 Zenarchopterus dispar
CTCGCCCTCTGTAATCTCGATTTCCTCTGGTAATACCAGTAGCCTTGAACTTGTGGCATTTTGCTGCCTTTAATGATTGGCCCAGTGGTCTGCAACCAACGGCCTTCTTGCCACCAATTCATGAACCGTCAACCCCAATCCTCCCACCAATCCACCAGGACCACAACACACAGCACAGAACAAATGTACCAGTGTCAGAATCAATCCAAGCAGGCATCCCATCCTCCTCTCATAAAACCGGCGTCTCATTTATCCAAGAGTGAAGACTATGGTAAATGGAATGACAGGGCATCTATACTTTTAGTAGCGGTTCTGAATGATTCAAATTGTTCTCCTTGAACCTGGTTTCTTCAAAGAGGTACCTGAACGAGCATTTTAAGTAATAATACCATTTGCTTTTATTGACATGTGACCACTTTTAAGAAGACGTGCTATTTGTCCGTGTATTTACTTTGCTGCTACATGTTTTCCCCCTCTCCAATACACACGTATGGACCTGAGCAACGAAATGAAGGTGCTGGAACATAAAGTCCTCTGACTCACAATACTGAGAGTATTGAAACGGCTGACATGCTTGAGGTGCAAAATAACAGACACCGAAGACCTGTGCACATATGTGACTACTTCTCCCTTTGAAGTTCTGACAGCGTTCAGCTTCCTCGTCTTTGTTGAATCTTGAGATCATAATTATTTACCATAACCAGGGCGCACATTCGCATGACGAAAACAAAGTTCGCCCGCAACGCTTCAGTCATATTCTGTGCGGTGCAATTTCAGAGAGAACACAGTCGCAGAGATCAAATTGAGGGAAAGCAGTCTAGCATGAATATCAACTGTGATAGCTCAAGAATGAAAGCGCAGAGCCATTCATTGTCTATTTCTGTGATCTTTGGAACAGAAATTCTCAACCTATGTTGTACAAATCTTAATGAAAATCTCCACTGTAAAAAGTGACTGCGAAGTTATGTTAAACTGCTAGCATTATAATGAAAGCAATGACTTAATAAACAAGAGACTGAAATATCAAATGCTTTTGCCTTTTCTGAGGTTGCAACAATTCAAACACAACAGCAACCCAACACAAGCATGCAGCTGTATAATAACTTAGGACAGAACTGATTCATTTTTTAAAAATTTTATTATTTAAACTGAGACCTTTAGTAAGCACAGCAGAAGAGGCAGCACAGAGAGACTCACCAATCATGTGTACTGTGGTTCGACCAGGCCTCGTGCCAGGATGCTGCTGGATGGTGTCGTAGAAAGTAGCCTGACACAGCTGGATGGCAGTCAGACTGACCCAGAGGCACAGGCAGAGCAGCCAGGACATGACAGGACACATCTGCTAAGGACCAGCAGAGCTGGAATCAACTGACAATACATATTGTTTTTGATTCATGACCCCATGCCCTCAACATGCATCCCGGCCAAGCACATTTCCAGAGTCATAAATATATGCAGATTCATTTATTGTAATCTTTGTACAAGATTACTGTGCTTCTTCTTATATTCAGCTTTAACACTCCACTATGGAGGGTGTTTTTTTTTAATACACTGGGATTTATCATTATGGTGATAATATTTTCTTCTGCTTTGCCCTGTCTTGTCCCTGAGACACAACACTGCAAATGTGGATCAATCCCTGAGGAGTGTTTCCCATATAGCATAGATTTTCCATGACAGGCTGACTCCCTTCAACTCCTGAGCCATGTTCCTGTCTCAGAACTGAAATCAGACTTAAAGAAAGGTAAGGTTTTGCAAGCAGCTGGCAGTTGAGCCTTATCTCTGTCTGTCAGAATAATATGACAGTGACATGGATGTTACAGAAATCAAAAAAAGGGAAAAACCTTCTAATGTTTTATTATGCTGTTCAGTTAAGAAGAAAGAAAAACCCAGATAGTGAAGCCTGCTGGGAGGGAACTCTATGAAAAAGGAAATAAAGACATTTGCTAATTGTGTTTCCATATGACTTTTTTTTTACTGTGAAAATTAATTTCAGAGCTTGTTAATTATATCTCCCTGGTGAAGTTTGTTTCTCTGTTCAATAAAACAGACTGTCTTTGCGAGGGCATAAAACTTTTATCAAACATTAGTAAATATATTACCCACACAGTTTTCTTCACAAATATTAAGTGGAAGTGAGATAATTAAGCTTTATGGAAATTTCTGTGCGGAAGAGGGAAGAGGTGCTCCCAGCAACATGCCGCGGATTTTCCACCTTATTCTTTTTTTTTTTTTTCTATTTTATTAATCTGTGATTTTAAGGATTCAGATAGAAGCTTAACCCTCTTCTCAATATCAAGACTGTATTTTTGCTCAAAGTGAAAAGAATGAGGTCTTACCTGAACAACCCAACAAACTGCACAAATACTTCAATCGACTGTCATAAATCCATCCATAAATGCGCTTATGATGATCCCATCCAGTAACTCTGGAATTTGACTCGACGAGGGAACTCCGGTGACTCCTGCCTCCCTGCTCCACACTTTGACAGCAACAGTCCGGTGACTCAGAAATAACCGTCAAGCCGGAGTCAGAGAAACAGATTTACAGCCCTTCAATTCCACCTTTGAAAAAAAAAATCATTTAGAAAAAAAAAAAAATCACTGCTTCACCTTGAGGAGCTGCCCCCACTGACACTGGATTCATCTGCCCCCTCGCATTTACAGGCACGTGCGCAGTGCTCCTTAATTAACTGTGGCGGAATCTGTCCTCTCTCCGTCCGCATCCTTCCAGTGAGCGGCAGCCCCGCAGCAGAGGCTCTGGCTGAGTCTCTCCTCAGCGAGCACCGAGACACAAATGTTCCCGCACAGCCCGGCTGAGTGTAAAAACTGTATCACATGTCTTAAAGCCAGACTGCCTCTGAATTAGATGCCATGGTGGGACTCCATCTGATCATGTGCTTCTAACAATTGCAAATGAGGGAAGCTGGCACCACTCATGCCTCTGTGACCACGGGATTAACAATTATTTACATTTTGAAAAGATTTCTGCTTCCCCCTAGACAGCTCTGGCTTTTATGCCTTTCCTCAAGTTTTTTTTCTCTTTGTGGCTCTCTATATTTAGGGTTCACTTATGATTTAAAAGCAAGTCTAGAAAATTTCAGCAAAGTATCTGAACATCAGGAAAAAGAAAAAAAACTCATCTTCCTCTGCTATTGTTACAGGAAGGTGCACTAAACAAGACTCTGGATGAGCATGTTTTCACAAGCAGATCAGATCAGAAAGGAAAATTGAAAGGGGGAATTGTGTTGAGAAACAATAATGTCCATTCAGCAGAAAGCAATCTTCCCCTTACAGTGGGGGAGTGCTACAGTCTTTGATAGAGACATAATGATGATCCTATAAAAGACAGGAGGGGAGGGATGTTATTTAGATACTGTGTGAGTGGGGAACGGCTTGATCTTCACCTTCACTGCATGGAGAGCCCTGCTTTTGAATTGCGTGTTGTTGTTTTTTGTTTTATCACCGACATGCAGAACATGCCCAAGGCTCACCCTGCCTTCTCGATAAAGACTTCACAATTTATGTTGATGCATTCTCCTTTTTTTTTTAAATAAAAAGAGCAGAGACAGAGAGAGCATCTCCAGCTCAGGAGGGTGTAAAAAATATCCACAGTGAAAATAATGTCGAAAACTTTGGCTGGGGAGGTTGGAACATGCTGCACTTTACTGGAGGAAGCCAAATAAATTGCTGAGTTGTTATGAGTGGAACAATACTTTCCACAAATGGGCATTCATTAATTCTTCATGCATCCGATTGTCCCATGGAGACACTATGTTTTGACATATTGGAACTGAACTTTCTTCGCATTGTCTGCTTCACAAAGAATTTGCTCAGAAAAGAGCAAAGTCTTTGAGAATAATTCAATAACACAGAGAAAGATACAAAAATACTATCATAGACATCATGTGCAACATCTCAAACGAAGTATTCTGAAGTCAGTAGTATTGTTTTATTCCTTAGCTGACACAGTTTCACAGAATTCAGATAAAGAGATGTTAAAACCATCTAAATGAATTATTTAAAATAGGCGTTTGTTATGCTTAGGGTGATTATTACTACAAATGATGTCCCTTTCCTTTTTACCATTCTTAGTGCCTATGAAAGCATATGCTGACTTTGAGAGTTAATTGAACCAGTTTCATAGGTTCATTCTGGTAAAACATAATTATATTGAACAACAGAAACATAAAGCTGTGTGTCTGCTGAGGACTGAGGCAAATGTATGCATGCAAAAGTTTGGACAAAGTTTGTCAAAATTTCTATTGGTGTAAGAAACTCTGTGACTAAGATGACCTGATTTTCAAATGGCACAAAGTGAAAAATGACATATTTCTTTAATATTTCATACAAGTTTTTTTTTAAAACTTCCATTTTAAAAAATTCATACAAATCAAAACGTATTAAAAAGAAATTTTCAGCGAGTATCAAAGCTTGTAAATGCTGAAATAGCCTGCTAGGAGTGTTTGAGTTCTCCTTTGGGGGATTTTCAACTGTTCTTCCTGCACAAGTCTTGCATACCGGTCTATTGAGGTCTGTTCACAGATTATTAATGTATTTGTGTTGAGTACTGTGAGAGTCGGGGCAAAACCTTCAACTCGCTTCTGCTGAGGCAGTCCATTGTAAACCGTTAAATGTATTTAGGGTTGGTGTCCATTTGTACAGTCATTCACTTTTCATCTTCCACCTCTTTAAAAACAAGTGTGATGTTTTTGCATGAGTCCTAACATGATTGATCCACCCCCATCCTTCACAGTTTTGGAGGTGTCATATTTCTTGTCTTAACGCACACAAGCTCATATAAAACAACAACAACAACAAACATCCCATTAATTTTGTATTTAAAAATTCCAAGTATATCATAAAAACATGTACATTCTGTTTGTCATTTTACAAAAAAAAAGTGCTATTAACCACCCACTTGTAACATATATAATTAGATTTTTAAAAAATCAAAAGAAAATGAGCAGTGTTTACTGACTGACAGATTTCAGTTCAACTTATATTATCAGCACCAATGGGACAAACCAAGTCTAATTGCTTAGATGGGAAACCACGAATGCACGCTTCAGATGTTAAGGAATCCAGTTACCCTCCAGGTGTGAACTTCTTAATCAGCGTTGTTTAGGTGTAAAATTTACACTCTCAAGGTTTGACAATCTTCTGCCTACAACAACACTGAACTGGTGGTACAGAGAGCACACTAGTGGTGGAGCAAGTGTGTTTAACCAGCTTTCATAAACTATGACAGCTGTTTGTTAATCTTAGTTGCCTCTGGTAAAAGTTGGCAAAACATCCTGGTGAAAAACGAGGCAGGTGTTAGTTTTGATCTTAAACTGTCACCTTGGCTCTGCACACTCATTTTAATGAGTGTCTACTTACTCCTCCTCCTCTCAGTGGGTGTTTAGCCTGGTAACCTCTGACGTACAGTGTTGGCTCTCCACAAAATTAATCCACAGTGTTTCACTCACACATGGAGCATTACCTCAGTAATTATATGCACATACACACCCTGAAAAATACATTACAAGACTGGTAATTTGATGTTTGAATTAGCTGAGGATGACTCTGCTTCTCTGAGATTGTGTGTAGCTCTTCCAAGTTCTTTGGTTGCCTTCCAGCCACAAGGTTGTCAGATTTATTCCCACCCAACCTCATGTGCTGAAATACCCTTGGGTAGGACGCTAAACCCCACATTGCCCTCTTTGCAGCCAGTAAAGGGGCACAAGCTAATGTTCTTTTAGTGCCAGTACCAAGCTTGGATATATATGGGGGTGGGAGGGGGATGACTCAAGAAAGGCATCCAACATGAACACATATGCCAAATCATTATAAGGAACATGATGACCCACTGTGTTAACCCCTAAAGGGGAAAAGAGGAAAGGTTTTGCTTTTTAGGTTTAGTAGGAACAGAGCTGGCTTTTGTTCAGACTAAACATCAATTCCAACATGGAGTTTTGCCCAAAAAATCCTGAATACAATATTGATGGAAAACATTTAAAGAGTCACAGTTCCACAATGTAGCATTATATAATACACAATCTTTAGACAGATAGGGTAAGGGGTCGTCTAAAACATATGAAATACTTTCGTGTTAATTTTTAACTTTAGTTTGTTTTGAAATTTTGTGAAGTTTGACTTTGAACCCCTTGTTACCACATCAATTCCCATACCCATCCCTGTCGATTTCCTGAATGATATGTCAATGTTGCCATTCCAAATAAATGAATAAACAAACCTAGAAGTTCATGTTTTTGCAATTACACCTTGAGGTCAAATTAGTTTTCCATGTCGTCAGAGGTTGAGACTGTCATCTGTCACAGTTCTTTGTCATAGGGTACCCAAACAGGGGCTGGTAGGCAGAAGGCAGAAGGATGCCGAATAAATAAACTCTTATTTAACTAAACAAAACCAAAGGCACTGACAAGCAGGGAATCCAAAACAGCTTTATGTAACACCCAAAATGATTCAAATTCGGACCAAACAGATTGGAAAACTAAACTGCAGAGAGGCAGGAAAAAAAAACGAATAAACATGGATTTACATGGCTAATGAAAATCAGAAGGTATGCATACACCAAAGAAAGTAATCACAAAGGCTCAATTGTTTTGCCAGTTACTTTGTGGCTTTGCAACAGTACCTAAACCAGAAGATCCAGAGTTTGACCACGACCCTGACAGATGAACTTTCTTTATGATGGTTTTCTACTACTGTAGTATGCATCTACTCTTTAAAAAATAAATAAAAACTATGCTATGGTACAAGCAAAAAGCTGATCATGTTACCACTTAGATTGGTTTCCACTGCTAAATTTATAGCATTAGCATCATGGGATGTAGTATGTGAGGTAGACTGGAAAATTGTACATGTCACATCCTAAAGATTGTGCAGTTGTGCATACTGCATGCTAAGTACTGCATTCAGGCAAAAATCAGTATGCGGTGGTAGTATAGTATGCTGTTCAAAAACTGCCATAGTACATACTAACAAAAACCTCTGGACCAGTGTTTCCCAACTCTATTTCTTGGGACATACTGTCCTGCCTGTTTTAGATGTTTCCATGTTTCAATGCACTGTGATACAAATGACTGTCATTGCCAGGCTTGTGCAGAACTTGATGACAACCTGATGATGACCATTGATTTGAATCAGGTGTGTTGGAGCAGGGAAACATCTAAAACATGCAGGACAGTGTGTCCTGAGGAACAGGGCTAGGAAACACTGCTAGGCTAATATAATCCCGTACATACTGGATACTGCATTGTGTGTGGATTAAGTAGTTCATAATTTCAAAGTTAACAATTGACCCAAAATGAATAAATGAGATCCAACATGAAACTATAGCAGGAAGCAAAGCTCTCTGAAATACAAAAAGCAAATATACTTTCAAAATTAAACAAGAACTATTTCTAACTAATGCACATATTATTTGACTCCAAATGAAACATTTATCAAATGATAAAAGGGGGAATAGGGTGTAGTCAAGTACTCAAAATGTTACCTCCTCTGACTATAAAAAAAAAAAAATCATAAGTTTGATAAAAATATAATGGAAAAGATGTATCACAAGCATTAGTTACAGTAAGTGTAGGTAAACAGTCATTTACTAGCACATTGGCTGCACATTGTTTTTTTCTTAATGTGTTGTTTTGCGAAGGCTTGATAAATAATGTCAATCCAGTGAAAAATAATACAGTAAAATATTAGCAACAAAAAGCTTCTTTTGGCAAATGTCAAACAAGAAGCAAGAAAAAAAGTGTAAATGCCAAGGTCTATTTTCAGGCAGGTAATTAACACTTTTGTTCATGAGAATGCACAGCAGCAGCATGCTGCTCAACTTATATAGAATTGACTCAAAGTGTAAGTCAGCATTTCTTATGGCTGTATTCAGCTGAGCTCCTTATTGCTCACTGATATGGATTAAACTAATTCAGATGTTAACTGGGGCAATACAAAATCATTGTAAAGTAAGGTCTTTTAAGGAAATCGGTTAACACTAATAACAATGATTTCAGGTTAATTTCTTTTACATATATCTACACATGTCCATAATTTCTAGTGTTTACAATATATATATTTCCCTTCAATGTGAATTGACTCACAACGTAGCTCCCAGTAAAACATAAACTTTATTCTGAAGTAAAACTAAGCAAAATGAAGCATATCTTATATGTATTATCTCTTTTGTGTGGTAAGCCAATCAAACTGAATTTTTTTCTAGCTCTGCACACTAGTGGTTGCTGTCTGAAGAAGGTTCATGCACGACTGATTTAAAAGACTTGTCACTGAACGGTTTTGACTGCCACTCTCTATGAAGTAACCCTGAGAAAAATCAAGATTTTTGTAGCAAAGTTCCAGTGGACTTCTGGTCTTAGTATTTCACACCAACAGACATGAAGCTCAACAAGGATATATCCAGGGTAATATGCTTCATCTTTTATTTGTGGAAAGACATGCATAAAGTCAAGCATTTTTTTCGAATAATGGCAGCAATATAGATCTAGCCTTAACGCCTGTCCGATTCAATGCCAAACTTCCTTTCCAAATGGCATGCAAGATAAGGTGTTTGTTGCTACTGTGTCTGGAGGGTGGCTGAGCAGAGTGAAAATGTCAATAAATCGTTGTGTTTTGCTCAGAGTGGGAGAGCTGGAGATGTCTCAGGAAGAACTATGAAGAAGTTTTGAATTTAGCCTCCCCCTCAGCTCTGCTCACTCTTGTCATAACAGGAATCACCAAAAGGTTTAGATGCCTTTTAAAAAAGTGACATTTTAAGAAGATATTACTGCTGATTACAGCAACGGCATGCCCAGGAGGCTGATTTTTATCCAGCATGGAGAAGATGTCATATGGTAGATCATGTCATGTATCACCACGGGGTGCGGTTGTGCTAAGTGTGTGTTTGAGCATGTGCTTGAAAATGGGGGAGGGGTTGATTCTTGCAGATAAAAGTCATATACTTCTACAGGCCTTTGTGCTTTAATATCACAAAATTCCTCATATTCCCCATCCTGGTATCTGTTTGCCTTCAGAGCTCTGAAACAAGAAAGACAATTGATGTGAAAACTGTTTCTAAGATTCAATAATCCGGGGAGCTATTATCTTGTTGGTGCTTTAACAACTCAAATTTCTTTTTGGTCTGAGATCAATAAATCACATGCAGTAAATGTCTTACAGTGAAAAAGCGAGGAATGTTTTTTTTTTTTTTCAAATTATTCATTTGCATTTTCATTGAGTGTTTTTGTTTTCTGAAGCATTCTCCGCTCCTCGCTGGAAAGGTCAATGGGAAGCAGTTGGTGTCTGCTTTATCTGCCTGAGACCACTCTCAAGTTCAGTGAAGTAAAAAATAAGATTATTGTTATAGAAGGTAGTGAAATCTGGCCTTTGAATCTTATTCAATGGAGTATTAATGTCTTAGTGGCTGGAAGCAGCCCAGACCGCTATTAGAATAACTGAAGTCTTGAGTGGGATGTTTTTCATTCACTGAGCTCCTCATGTTTTATGGAAATTGAGCATCTAACCTTTTACATCAGTTGATCTTAACATTTAATAGATTTTTTTTAAGGATGTTAATCTTTTCCATTATATCTTTGTCTTGGATAAGACTCAGGCATTATTCTCTCAGGCAAAACAACTCATTAACTTCCCAGACACAAACTTGAAGTGTGATGTGAGAGAACTCAAGTGAAAAGCAGAATAAAAGCTGTTTGCTGGCATAACGCATGCCCGTTCTGTGATGTTTCTCAGCTTTGATTTAAAACTGGAAAAACAGATGCCTTTTTCCTTCCATTATTTTCTGAGTCTGACTGACATTTACAGGAAGCTACACTATTTGATCCTAATATTAAATTAAATGTCATTGCATGCACATTATAAAATTTTCAAATGAACAAGGGGAGCTGCAGTAGTGCAGTTTCAGGCACAGACAATAGAATTACCATGTAGACATTTAAACATGAGAAGCCCTTCTTTTAGCCCAAACTGCTGATGACAGTCTCTAGAGAGAGCAGATGCTGTTGCCTTCTGGCTCTGGGCTCCACCGTTCCAGTCCAGTAAGTACCTCTGTGCCTCCTGAGATTTGCTAGTGTAACAATCTGCTTTCTCCCATGGCATCCAGGTGAAGAAAAACAAAAGTAAAAAAAAAGAGAGAGAGTGAGTTTTCATTTCCTCCTTCAACAATGTCATCAGCAGTCAGGTGTTGTCAGGGTTAGGAGCAGACAACATCTAAATAAACAGCATTAAATGTACATTTTGTCTCATGTATGATTCTTATATTTGGTATCTGATTGCATTCAATGCAGCAACATTAAAGGGTAAATTACATTTTCCTCTGGGATTATGAAATGGGAAGAAATCTTTTCTGGCCAAAGTCACTATCAATCATTTTCACTTCCTTTATTGTGTCCACCTCAGTTCTTGAGGTTGACATGGCACGCTGAAGTCCTGCTGGTTCAATCATATTATATGTCAAAAGCAAAACTGTGGTCATTCATGTAACCGAAATTGCCAGTCTTCTCAATCTGCCTGCAATCGTCTCCTGAGATGAAAGCACATTTGTCCTTCAAATGTTTGCATCAGTGACTAAAAAGCAAAAAACAAAAAATCCTTCATTCATGTTACTGTAAGAGTTATATTAAATGTCTGGGATGCACACATCTACCACCTTTGTAAAAGAGCTGATGGCGGCACAAATGCACTCATTTCTTCCAAAAGCGACACTTGGCATGCTATTTTTCTGGGATTTCAGGTTAAAACAACTTGAAGGTTCAAAATTCAAAGAGAAATCTGGGACTGACATGTCAAATTATTGCCAGTCTTTTTTGCAGCCTGAAAGGGATTTAGTAAAACCTCAGCCTAACCTTCAGACAAGGTCAGAGTGTCTCATGCAACCTTTTGTGAAAAGCACTCAGCACAACAAATGGACCCTAAACTGTTTGATACCTGCTGTTCGCACTCTAAAAGCAGCTCACTGGAGTTGATTATGGATTCCCGCATGGCACTCTCCATCCTTGAGTATTTGTTCTGGGCCACTGCTGACTGAATATGACTTGAACAGCTGGAGTAACCTCACTGGCAGCGGTCAGCTAAAAAGAAGAAAAAAATATCTGAGAAGACAATGGATTTTCCTGAAACATTTCAGCTACTTTGTCATAGACATCCTTAATATTATGCCAGTTATGCTCATTAGGAAAGAATTTAGCTCCTGACAAAACAGTGTTTTTACTTATTTTCTTTTATTAACAACCACCTGCTCAGTCACATATGAATCCATCTATTTTCTAAACTTGCTTCACCCTCTTCAGCACCACGGGGAGGGTTCAATTGACTTAATTACGGCTCATAATCTAGACATGGTTCCAGTTAATCACAGAGCAATGCAGAGACCAATAAAAGAAAAAACATAGACTCACACTTAGTTACGACCAATTAAGAAGCACTAATCACCCAAATGAGCATGTTTTTGAACTGTCTCTTAACTGGGTGCATCCTGAACATATGGGATAGCAGTTTTACAACAAAGGCTGTAAATCTGAATCAGGGATTGGGGCCTAGGGGATGGGAAGAATTGAAAATGAGAGTTTTATCACCCATGGTTAGCAGTGTGAAAAGTCTATCTCTAAACCTTGATGTTTCTCTAAACCTCATGAGTATTTAGTTGGCTGACCTCAGACGAACCGAAGACTGACAGAAAACTCAAATGCATCGCACATAAGCTGGCGGCTGTTCATTGCAGAAACGCATCATCAGTCACCCATTCTGATCTGATCTGCAGTGCTGCTGGATGAATTCAGCCTTTTCTAAAATTTTCATTGTAAGCAATACTGGTGAAAGTAAGAATTACCACATGATTAAATTCTGCAATGCAGACCTTCACCTCATTCAAAGCATATGAGACATGAGACAGTTAAGATCTAAGTGGCTAAAATGTACAAGTCTAGTGTTTGCACACTGTAGAAATGTAAAAACGAATACAGTTGTGAGTCCAAAGTTTAACTTCTAAAATAATGATCACAAAGCAACATTTGAAAGGAAATTAGACTGTAACTGAAAATTAAACTTGTTTCTGCTAGAAGGTCATAGTTTAATGATCCTGTTGCTAATTGAAGACAAAACAGACAAACAAAACAGACAAACAAAAAAAAAACAAGCAAACAAAAAAAAACGTGGCCATGTCAGATATTACCATTTTTATTGTGAAAGTCATATGTTTCCTCTGTTGACCAGTGCAGGTGTTCAACATTTTGTTATGATGACTTGAGCTTAAATGATTATGACCTTAATTGTGAGAAATCATGTTTATGTCATTAAACCAGCTTGGCTCCAAGGTGCACATTTAATTCAACAACACCCATGAGCCCGTTGCTGTCAAGCTGTTGCCAAGAGAGGAGGGCAGCAACAGGCCGGAGTCAGACAGGTATTCAACCAGAGCAATACTTTATTTATAGGACTTCTATTTTTCTGTAGGCTAATACATATTTTTTCTGCTGCATTTTCTTAACCAAAGGAAGTTACAATTTGATTTGACTTGGAACTTGTCTATAGGATAAACAAGCAGTGTTCAAGACTTTGCAATACTGTGGCTTGATTTCACAACCTTTTCAACCCCTTCTGCAACATTTGATCTATTTGCTTGTTTGTTTACAAGAATGACTAGTGAGTAGTGACATTGAAAAAACAAACAAGCAAACAAAAAACAATGCTGCTTAGTAAATGCAAGGCCTCTTTATGACCAGAATGTTGTGCTTTGGCATGTTTGGTTAAAAGTGAAAAAGGCAGAGCAGCAAAGAGCAGCATGATGGAGCAAAGTGCTGCATATATTCCATAAGTTTGAGGGGAGAGTGCAATTTTATCTGCAGTCATCTGTTGGGACAGCAGCATCAGAGCCAACGAGTTAAAGAACCTGAACAAATTGATTTGAAAAAAAAAAAAAAGGCAGGTTCTCTTCTGGGGTCTTCTCTCAAGCCCCTGGAGCTGATTGTGAAAAGAAGAAGCTTATCAACATAAAAGACAAAATTTATATCAATAAAACAACACTAAGAAGATTTTTTTTCTAAAGTTTATTGCAAAAGCAAGCAGTGCATAAGTTCATTAATGTTTCTCTTTGAAACAGCCTTTTATAATGACTCTCTACCATGACTTTTGGTCAATAATGTATACTTCAACAATTCAATTTCCCCATAGGATTAATGAGGTATCACACCCTTAAATTCAGATCAATTCAGTTTAATTCAATTAGCTATCTGCCTCCTGACTTTACATCATTCCACAAAAATGCAGTATACACAGAAAACACAATATGTACGCATTAGAGAAAGTAGATTACCTGCAGTACACTTTAATTCATCTGTTCATCTCTTTAAGTCATGAACTGCCACACTGCTTGAATGCATTTGTGATTATTAGCAAACATGGGGACAGACTTACTTTTTTACTCACTTTGTTCAAAGAGCAGGAAGATTAATAATCATTTCAAGTTGCAATTTCACACCTCTAATGTGGCCTATTATAAATTCTGGAATTTACCACGACTCACCGGCGTTATAGAATTTTGAGGTCTGTGACTAGATTTGACTACGTCACCTTGGAGACATAGTCAGCTACCCAGTGAACTAGCCCCCTGTACAAGGGTTTCTGTGCAATGTCATCATAGAAACGCATGTGCAATTAGGGAGTGGAAAGCACTGCTCATCTTGCGTTGTTTGGCAGAGCCAAGCAGAGATGAGAGCCAAGCAGAGATGAGAGAAAGCAGAGATGACAAGGCAGTTAACTTTACCAGTCTCCAAAAGAAAAAGAAAAACAGATTGAAATTGTTCAGTTCCCTAAGGGGATCACAGCCTTTTTTAAGAGCAGCAAAAGCTTGTGGATCCAGGCCAATGAAGGGGCAGACTTGGGTATGCCAAGTCCCAAAGGCAGTGAAAATGTATGCAGTATCAACTCTTTGTTTCTCAAAATGCAAATCTCTGATGCTGTCTGAAGACTTTATCTCTACCAACTATCTATCCATCTATTATCTATACCCATTTATTCCTATCTAAGTCACAGGGCTATAGAGAAGCTTACCCCAGCTCCCTTCTGGTGAAAGGCAGGGTCCACCCTGGACAGGTTCCCAGTCTATCGTTGGACTTCTTGTAAATGTGCAGAACATAAACAAATGCATTCATATAAACCCATGGATTCTTAGTCAGTATGTCCTGCCCTGCTATTGTTATCGCTCTGCCAAGCAAAGACAGTTAAGAATGAAAATACTAAGATCACCAAATGAAATAAAACAGGGAGCAAGACTTATGAGGGTCATTTCTGAAAAAAAAAATACTACACAGTTTGTCATTTTGTTAAAATCTAGTGCAATATGTGAACAATGCCACAATCTGCTGTTTTGCAGAAATACTAGATGGCTTGCTACTTCTGGGAAGATTTCCAGTCTGAAATTCACCTGAGTACCACAGGTACTGTAAGGTCATAAAGCGTAAGACATTCGAAGTGATAATGTGACCAGCCTCCACTTGACCAGTGTAGCTGGTTACAGAGTGGCACATTACAAATCAACAACAATCACCCCACTTGTAAAGCAAACCACTTAAGATTGAAAACAGACTGATTGAAACCATTCAGGATAAAATTAATTACATATTTTATATATATATATATATATATATATATGTTTATTTATTTTTATATATATATGTTTTATTTATTTATATGGTCCCACTGGTTGTTCAACTAAAGATTGCCTGATCTAATTTTCTGACTGTGCCTGATATCCTACGTCTGTGTCTACTGACTGATTAAAATGGATAACCTAATAATGCCACCCACCAATTCCTTCAAAAAAGTGAAATGTAAAAGAACAGGTGAAGACCTGAGAAAAAAAGGGGAGGTTGTGGTAACAGAAGTCAATATTATATAGAGATTTATAAGGATGCTGCAAATTGCAGTCTAAAACATATTATAGGGTGTGGTATGTGCACCCGTTGCAAAATTGCCATTCATAGTTGATCTCTTCTTCTAAATCATGACTGGGAACACATTCTCCTTCACTGATGATCTTTTTAAGCTTTCTTTGGCAAAATGAAAGCAACTATAGAGCAGTTCATTTTCACTTTTTATTTATTTACCACTCTGCATGCTGATGATGCAACCTAAATCCTATTGCATCGAGTTGTAGCATGCAACAGAAGGGGGGGATCATTGTGCAGAGTGTGTACACCATTCTTGACATATAACCCAAGGTCGAGCAGATCACAGTCATGCGGTGTGAGACGTAGTGATCTTATAGAACTGTAAAAGTCTAAACCACTCACTAAATGAGATATTATAGACTTAAAGATGAAGTTGAAGTATCTTGTTTAAGTTGGTAGTCAAACCTGATATATGATATCAAGCTGACATTTTTTTTTCTTTAGCATTTGGCCTTTTTTAAATACAACCTTCCAAAGTTATAGAGACACTGCTCTTTGTATTCACAACTGTTGATGTCAATGTCTTTACACAATGAGTGGTTGGTAGTTTCAAAGAAGGCTGGTTGCTGGTACAGAGGAAATGTTCATGCATTAAATGTTGTGTCATACAATGTAAAAAGTCAGTAAAATGAGTCCTTCTTCTTGTTAGTTGTATATCTCAAAAAATAAAAGTGAAGGACCTCCGACCCTTTGTACCTTAAATGCACACAATATCAAAAATCGTTAATAAAAGGAGTAGTTAGATTTCCCATCATAATTTGTTTGTTTTTTTTCCCTTTACGCACTCTTATTTTCCTATAATGAGTTTCTGTAGTTTGTGTTCTTGTCCACATCCTACACAAGATAGTTTGCAGTCCAGAGAAAATAAGCAGATATATTTTTTTCCATTTAGCGTAGCTTGAGATTTGCTATTCATATTCTCCATTTCTTTTTTTCTGTACACACACACACACCACACACACACACAGATAGATAGATAGATAGATAGATAGATAGATAGATAGATAGATAGATAGATAGATAGATAGAT
>JAOWBL010000022.1:13814215-13827379 GCA_028564865.1 Zenarchopterus dispar
TTCCAGAAGTTAGAAATTCCAGAAGACGCGTGGATACCTCCACAATCACCTGGATTACTGACTACCTGACATAGACACCATAGTTTGTGAGGTTGAATGGTTGTGTGTGTGTGGCATTGTACTTTCAGTATTCCTCTTCACATCCTGTACACCTCAGACTTTCAGTACAAGTCAGTTCTGTCACCTTCAGAAATATTCAGATGACTGCTGTTGTCAGGTGTATCAGTGATGAGCAAAAGGCTGCTTTCTGGAATAGTGTGGAAACAATCTTTTAATTTTGGATGTGAACATGACAAAGGACATGATTGTGGACTTTAGGAGGACTAGTAATATCTCAAACACTATGGGAGAAAAGGTGGAGGTGGCGGAGGATTATAAACACCTTAGTGTTCACCTGGGCAGCGGACTACACAGGAGATGCAACAATGATGATGTTTAAGAGGGGACAAAGCTGACTTCCTTGAGAAAGCTTTTGTCCTTCCATCTTTGCAACATATATCTTTGCATAAGTCTACTGTGGAGAGTGCAATCACATCTGCAGTCATCTGTTGGGGAAAGCAGCATCTGCACCAGTGACTTAAAAAAAAATGAACAAACTGATGAAGAACATCATCTCCATTCTGGAGTCTGCTAAGGAATAATAAAGTACCACTGGACTGAACTGTATTGAAACATCCCTTTAGTTATGCTGCTGTAGGCCTACACTGTGGGGGAACCTCCCACAATACACTCACCTCTCCCCTCACTCTGCTCTCTTTGTTCTGCAACATTGTTCTGTTTTGTGTCTCGTAGCCAGATATTCCTGGACTGATCTCTTTGCATTTTTTGGTGCCTTTCCTGCCACCTCAGACCCCCTGACTGGTCAAGGTCCTTGAGTCTGGTTCTAGTGAAAGAGTTGTCATTAGTATTATTATTATTATTTTAAATTTTTGTTAATTAGGTGTTCTCCTCTCCATTTCACCTCATGTTTGTTCAGAATGGGAATTTGCACCAATGTGAAGATTTAATGCACCTTAATGCAGTTCTTTTGGAATGAATTGGATTAACAAAATTAAAATGAACTGTACTTAATCTGAATGTAATTTTAATGAATTAGAATGATTTTGATTGGACTATTGGACTACATTTGAATTGTCTGCATTGTAGAGTTCCTTCAGATGACTTTTGTTTTGAATTTGCCCAGTACAAACATAGGTGAATTGATCGGGGCAAAAAGAGTATAACAACACCGTTACTGACCAGCCACAGACTTCACATATAGTATTTGATATGTTCTTGCTCCTTATTTTGCAAAGAAATATTGCTCAACTCAATCTTTTTGTGGCTCTGGATTATAGTAAAATTTGTATCTTTACTTCATACCATCTAAACCACCACAATTACCTCATCCCCAGTCTTATTAAATTCCAGTCAAGTTCATCTTGGGATATTTATGATAACTTCTACAGCTTATTCATGATCAATGCCTTCCTATTTTAGAGATTCGCAGCACCTCATGTCAGCATGAATCTCTCTGCTCTTCAGATCTGAGTATGTTGGCTGATCCTTACTCAGGACTCAAAACTAAAGGAGAAGGTTCCTTTGAAGTTATGGTCTCTCCCTCTGGAGGATACTGTGGATAAATAATTTAATCTAAATTTATCTCTGTGCATTTTTTTTTTCATACTGAGTGTCCATTTGTGTTGTTTTTTTAAAACTCTCTATAGCAAAGCACTTTGTGGAACATGATAAACACACGGTAGATATTACTGTATAGCTTTAGTTGGTAGTTTCATGTGCTCTCTGATTTGTGTACTTGAGAACAACATCAATCTCAAAAGTCCAAGTATCCGGATTTTTTTTACCTGTGTAAATTACATGAGCATGTGTACTTGACTGTTTCCCACTGCTGGAATAAAAAGCTCACTCTATGTATGTCTGTTTATATCCCTTCAAGATGAACAGGTATAATCAGCTATCTGAGTGTTTTGTAGAACAGACCTCTTTCATCTGATGCAAGCTGCCCTTAGGGAGTTTGAAGGGTGAACCAAAAGCTCTGCTTCCTCTGTTTTATCCTGCTCCTCTTTCTGCCTGCTTGTGTCAGAGAAAATCCAATGTCCTAAAATACTATGAAAAGTAGATTTTTAAAATTGTAAATATTGTAAATATCAAGGTGACCACAATTGTTAGTGTAGTGAGTTGCAGTAACTGTGTGCAGTAATATTGACTTTGAGAGAGGGGAAGCCAAGCTTTGTTTTCACCAAATAATCTCAGTAAATCTTGTGCTCTACCAGTGATGACAGACACCAGGCATGGTGTCTGCTGTCTGAGGAGGGGATGATTGAGTCCTAAAGGGCTCCTCAGCAATTGCTCCTCTGTCTGCTAGAACATGTCCTGGCTATCAGTGTTTATTTTCAGCCACTGATATGTCATTAATAGCTCCATCCAAAGGGGTTGTGAAAGTCTCTAGTGTTCGCATGACACCGCCATCCCTCCAAGAGTAAACACTGTGTAGACAGATTAGTTCTGCAGCTGTGGATAAAGAAGATTAACAGAGATTATTGAGAAACATGTTGAATTAACTAGGCACTATCACTTTTTTCCCAGCTGTTTGGTTAAAACAGAACAGACTGCCACCGCTTTAACCAGAGGTGTATTTTTTAACGACAGGCTTCAGTATAGAAGCAACCATCGCTGGGATTAGACAACAAGCTGTTTGGATTGGATCTTCTCGCCCCAATTAAGGTCAGATTTACAAGCCTCAGTTAGTTCATCACAGTGATTATGCTCAAGCTGTTGAGTGATGAAAAATACAGAGTTTATTGGAACCACCACTAAAAAAAGATTCCCAGTTTCTCACCTCTCCCTTTATGTCATCTTATTAAGCCGTCTGTTTCAGTCAGAACCTAACATTTCTGCTACATCTACATAAACAAAATACATTAACCTAAATTGGGATTCTGTTTAAAATATGAATAAAACAAAGTAGCATCTTAGGAAAAATGCATGACATGGCTGCTGTCAATTAGAACAAGGTAATTTCTAATTTGATTTTCAACATGTCTAAAAAAACTGAGACAGGGTAACAAACTGTTTACTGCTGCGTGGCATCATTTGTTGATAACCCATACATGCAGCATACTCCTTGGAGTTTTGGGGGAAGAATGTTGTCCCATTATTGTCTGAAATAGGATTCAAACTATGCAAATGTTTAACATCCAAGGCAATATCCATGGTTTATAAGAGAAAAATGTCAAAATTCTCCGACCACAGGTTCTCCACTACACTTCTACAAAATAAATGTAGCTATTATTTTTAATGAAGTGACAAAATGCCTCAGTTTTGATATTCAGTTTGTTTTCGCTTTTTAAACAGTGGTGTGTTAGATTTGTAAATAATTGAATATTGTTTTAATTTACCTTTCACAAAACATCACCCTTTTAATAATTTTTTTTCAATTGGAAATAAGAATAGATGTATATTTTCCACTTACTGCCACACAACTTCTTTCTGGAATAGTTATTTCAGTGTCATTTTTACCATTGTGTTGCAAAACCCATTTATTTAAAAAAAAATAAAACAACAACAATAAAACTCTATGGTAACATTTGAGTATTGCAAACTGGCACTTATTGTAGTTTTGTAGTTTAAATTATAGCATATGTCCAGCTATGTTGGGTTCTATACCAACACCCTCCACACATAGATAGAAGTGTTATTGTTTGTTTGTTTTTTTTTACTCTTTTTAAGAGAGAACAATAGCAGTTATTTGCAAAGGTACTGTTTCTGTTAGTCGCAGGTCCTTCCACTCTGTGTTCTAGCTCCCTACTTCATAAATAGACAGAAACTAACTAGAGCTCTGCTACAGCTGTGTTAAATGAGTTTCTCCACTGTTTGGTGCCCTACATCCCCACAGACAGCCCAGCAGAAATCACACACTATCACAACAATGTTTTCAAATTCTTCTTTTTTACATTAAGCATTATTGTGCAATAGTCCAGGCTTTCTTTTGTTTCATAATGTTTCCAAAAGTTTACAGTGGGTGCTCTGAGGGAGGCCCCTTGACTCTTATATTGTAGAGCCATGTAACTGTGGTACGTGCAGCATGGGGTTTGGTGTTGTGTGGCTAAGTAAATAAATAAATAAACACAGTGAAATAAAATAAAAACAACATCTTATCCAAGAAAGATGCTTGACTTGTTGTGTACCCTGGTCTACTTAAAATGTACTTCAGATAATCTTCTTGTTCTCATTTGCATTATTTAGACAAATGCCAGTCTGTGATTTTGATGCATCTGTTGTAATTTTAACAGAGCATAGTTTATGTATTTGTTTAGTATAGAAATTATAAATATAGTTCCACATGATTAAATATTTTATTATATTCCTCTTAAAGTAGAATAATTCATCTACAAATAAATTTGTACATCAATTATTAAATGATTAAAAATAAGTGTAACCCCTGGAAGGTAACATTTGTGCTTGCTCTGTAATACTGACTTGGCCTAACAAATGCAGATAAATTATCCACCAAACATTAAAAAATAAAGCTTACATCAAAAAGCTTGTTCAAAGGGAGTTGTTGGGATTCACTCTCTATGCAAAGTGTCCTCAAATGTCTCTGTGATGTAAACTAGTGCTATGTAACTACCAGTGAATTTAATGGACTTCAAAGAAAAGAGACATTTACAAAAATTGCTATGCGTTGATGCCAAATCAACCCAAGCTGAAACCTTTTTTTCCTCAGAAATCAGGTCAATGTCAACAGAAAGGACCAACCACCCATAAAACATTATGTTGTTTTTTGGAAGTCGTTCATCTGAGAGTGTGAAGAAACTACTGATTTGCTGATGAATTTTTCTCCATCTGAAAAGGAAGTTCAAAAGAACCTTGCAAGGACATAATAAAAACAGTGTGTATCTGAGACTGCAGTCACTAAGAGTGTGTGTACATAGAAAGGATAACCTGTGACCATAGGATGTATCCTGGATTAATTTCATAAACTGTTTAGGCTGTGAGATATTTTCTCTTTGGTGTGGTAGATGAGTCAGAATTTTAGGTTGTTTATAGTTTCCATAATGGCAATTTACTGTGTGCATTAGCTGCCCATTAAAGACACACAAACCACTAAAATGCATTTGAAATGCCAGAATATCTGGAGGTCAGACCTGCAGCCATAGTAAATATGTAATATTCAATTTTTTTTAAATGTCTGCACAGTTAAGTAAAGCTTTTAAATTTTTCAGCCTCATACCCAAACTTATTATCAAATGTGCACAGAGCCATCTACACTTACTTCAAAGTTCATTTTGAAAGAGTTCAACGTATTTATACTGAACTTGTACGACTGCTAAAGCTGAGCTCCAGTGAAACAAGCTTTGCACATCCCCATGACACTGAAACTGTGTTTTGCTCAGACTGGAACATGAAGAATGAATGATTTTTCTTCTCTAACAGCAAGATTTAAATTTTTGAGCAGAATGATGGGACTGCAGGGGAGAAATTTCAAGCAGAAGGTTTGAAACTTGAATTTTAAGGAAAAACAAAAAGAGGCATCGGCTTCACACCAGATGCTGAATTTAATTGTATTTGTGACCGTGGAGCTTTTTTTTAGCCTTAATTATGGAAAGCAATTCTGTGAAAAGCCAAACCTCCAATAAGTATACCAACTGTTTAATTTGCAGTTTAATTTAAGAGATTCACTTTTTCACTTTAAGCTTTCACATGTCAGCGTTTAATGCCATCTAGTGGTCAGAAGGCGACAACAAACTTTGGCTGTTGGATCTTGAGTTGTTTAGTCTTTTATCTAAACAAAACAACAGTCTTTTATCTCAGCCCTTATGCTTTGGCGGTCATGCAGTTTCTTTTCCAAACACAGAAGAAACTAAACATAACTAAAACATTACGATAATTGCTATGGATTGTTCTGGATGTTTTGCAAGCCAAAACCCAAAAGATATTACTGTGATTTTTCCAAGTAAATAAAATGAAACTAGGTAATGTAAATATGGAGACAAAGATATAAGGTCTAATGATTTCTACTTATTCTTTTTTATGAATAATAAAAGCTAGAATTGTATTGAAAGCCTGTACAGTAATTTTTGAGTTCAAGTGAAAGAAAGCCTTCTTTGGAAAGTTCATCCATCGGTTTCATTGACTGTTTTGTCATCCTCATTCATTTTAAGTCGCGCTGCCACTTCAGAGTCCTTCATCTCCACTGCCAACCTCTGCCTGCACTCCCCGTCCAATTTCTGATAGTTGTAATAATGCATGATGAATAAAAATATGCCAGGCACCACCATAAACACGCCACATGCATAGTACATGTATTTGTAGTCCCCAAAAATGTCAACCAGAGCTCCTGAAAGAGAAGACACACATTTCAATGTCTTCTTAATATTAATCATGTAGTTTGCACCATAATCACAAGAAGAAAGCAAAAATGTTGTCTGTAAATTTGACAAACCTGAAATTGGAGGTCCAAGAAGCACTGGGGCACACTCGATAATGGTGACAAGCCCGACTGCACTGGAGAAGCGAGGAGCTCCAACTAGGTCCATCAAAACTTCGAAAAGCAGCGCTGAGAGCATTCCAAATGCCAAACCAAAGAAGACAGCATATACGACTAGACCCTCATAACCAGATGCCAGTGGACACAATAGGTGACACACACCGTTGTAAAAAACTGCAAAGCTGAAAAAGTATTGTATTCTTGGTCTAATCCACTTGCTGTTGCCTACGAAGCCAGTTACTGGTCTGATGAACATGTCCACCAGAGCAAAGATGGAGAGCAAGAATGCGGCTGAATATTCATCAGTCCCTTGATGTTTGGCATATGGAGCCAGAAAAACAACAGGAGCAAAAAAGCCAAAAAACATCACTACATTTCCAATGAGATAAATGAGAAAACCCCTGTGTCTGAAAAGTGAGAGATCAATGAGTTTGGGAGCACAGCTCTTAGCTTTGCTCTCATTTTGGCCCTCATCTGGAGGAGCCTTGGCTGACTCTGTGATGGTGTCCTCAGCAGCAGCAGTTTCCTCTCCAGCTGCCTCGTTGCACTTCGGCAGGTCTTTGTCGGACATAAGCTGAGCATGTTTATTGACTGGTCTCATCAGAGCACCAGCTACACAGCAATTCAAAACAATTGATCCCAGAATGAGAAAACTCCCTCTCCAGCCAAAAGAGTCAAAGAGCAGCTGGTTGAGAGGCGCCAGCGTGAAAAGAACAACTGGGCTTCCTGTCATAGTGAGTCCATTTGCTAGTGGCCTTTTGACATGGAAGTAAGTGCCTATGATTGTCAGTGCTGGCTGCAGGTTGAAGGCAAGCCCAAAACCTGTTGAAATGATAATACACACCATGAATAGTTGATCTGACTTGATGTACAGCAGTGCAGGATTCTGGCTGATTCCTTTTTTTTCACATAACAGAAAATGTAAAGCATATCCTATCCAGGTTGGAACCGATAAATATTGAGCAACAGTATTTTTTACTGATATCTCTCTTTTTAGCTTGAAATAGTTTAAAAAAAAAGGAAATGTGTAAAAGGACAGATAAGCCTCCCAAGTAGACCAGTTACAGCAGAGATTACAACGTAGGTGAGCCTGTAACGGTGGACACACAACATTGTTTTGATGTGGAAGCATAAGTTAGAGTTTATGACAGAGGCTGACACATTAACTTTCTAGTCATATACTGCACCCATTTGATCAAAAGTGGTGTTGATACATATAGTGGCTTTAAGGTTTCTTTTGCTGGGAAATGGTATGATATAAACAAACTGAGCTGAATTAAATTGGATTGGAATAAACAATCTTAGCCACAATCCTAAGGCTGAAGATTTACAATTTTGTCTTTCCCTCCTAATCTCTCTTTTCTGTCACTTTCATTTTAGAGTCTTAATATTTGCTAAACTATCTGTAGTTTACCATCCTTTAGAGACTCATTTTATTTTTATAATGTAAGTGAGAAATGGCAACTTGAAGTAAGGAAACAGTAAGAGGATAAAGACACACTGGTGCCTGAATTATTTATATCACCAAGACCATAAGGGAGTGTGTGCACTGCCATGTCAATGCAATAATTCTTGGTAAAACCTGGGAGTGGAGTAGCTGATGTGACTGAGGAAGTGAACTAAATAAGCAGTAATTACAGAGGTTTATTCCATTATAAATGTTATATGATTATATATATATATATGAAAAAATATGTGTCTATAAGCTGGTTGCTTTTTTTTGTTTTGGTTTGTGCGTCAGTGATGTGAAGAGTTCATAAAAGGTTTCAGGAATTTGTTGCAGCCTTTCTTATTTTATTCAAACATTTTATACAAACTTTATGTGAATTTTTGAATAAAAGAATGATAGCTGTTGAATAACAACATTTTGATACTGAATTTAAAAAGATGAATTCCAGGAAAATTTACTCATCAGAGAATGAAAGAAAATCTTTTCTGGCAATGCTTGTTATTTTTCCTACAATATTCATGTGCATAGTGACGCTTTTTTGTACAAATAAAATATTTTTTTTAAATATCTCCTGGACATGTCTTTTCTGTGTTTTTGTACAAGGTGCATCTCTACTAGGTTGAACATTAAGTTTAAAGTCTGAAAAGTTTGTTTGCCCTGTTGGTCATATGATCATGCAATCAGTCTCTTTGTAGTTTTTCTTAAATACAAGAACAAATATAACTAGCAGAGGTACAGCTCAAACAATTGAAGCAAACATTTAATTGAAACAAGTAACAGTGACCTCATAAAAGCATGAACAACACAAGCTGGCTGGCCCTGATAAAAAAATAAAAAAATAAAAAAATATGTATATATGAACGTTATTCCCCCAGAGTCAGTCAGTCAAAACTATAGATTAAACATTTCAAAAAGCAGCAGTTAGCTTCCAAGAAAAGAACTGTAGTTTATAAAACAAATACATTTTAGGGACAGATAGAAAAAAACATATTACTGATCAAAAAGAGGATGTTGTTTACCTCCAATTACTCCAACACAGAGGTACAGATGAATGATATTAGTACCAAAGGAGGCGAGCACCATGGCAGAGCTCACCAGAAGCCCTCCAAGCATCACCACCGGTCTGCTGCCGTAGCGGTTAACAACTATACTGCTGACAGGACCTGCAGGAGGAAAGGAAACTCATCATCACTCACTGATACGAGTGATAGTACTGGAATAATAATGACGTAAAGTAAGTGATCACAATATTTCATTCCTTACTCACACAAGTCAAGCTGGTTGAGAATTTAAGATTTTTTTAGACTGACTTGGGCAAATTTTTTAAAAGTTGCACGCGGCTGCCACTGACCTCCTGCATACATCGAAGCCAGCATGACTGAGGACACCCAGGCAATCTCACTGTAGGACACAGAAAAATATTCCTGAATCTCCTTGAAATAGATAGTCAGGGACTTGGGAAAGGCGTAAGAGAATCCTATGGAGATGAAAGCACCGACCACGACAGCCCAACCCCAGCCTCCATCTGGTGGCGTGTAGCCTAGATTGGTTCCTGCTGCAGGGGGCATGTTTAGTGCACTGGGAAGTGGAAACAGGTAAGCGGAGAAAATTACTGACTTCATATTTCTAAGTAAAACATTAATGCTGATGTTATTTACACATTCATACATAAACTTTCTGTGTATCACAACATCTCACCTCTGTACAGTCGTTGAAGCAGTATTGACCGGTCTGTGAATCTCGTTGTTCTCCTGCCAGACTTTGGCTGAATCCCTCAGAAGTCTCTTGCAGCAAGGCCTTTGATCTCATCACGTGTGCTTACATGAAAAAAAAAAAAAAATCCAAGCCACTGTTAATAACAAACTAAAAACCTGTCCATACCTGCAACCTTGGTCAGTATTTCTTATTACAAATGTGTGACCAGTGTCTGACTATTTAAGCAAATCATTTTTATATGTTTGTTTGTGTTTCTGCTGCTGTCTATCATAGGGGTATTTAGGTTTCGCAACAGTATACACAGTATATAGTGGATATGTACATAATGGGATGGGAAAACATTTCAAATCCCATATTACATCACATAACTCAGTGTTTCCATATGTATTCATTTCAGACACAAAATAATTCAACTCAGAATCCCTGTACAAATGAAAAAGCAGTTTTGCAAAACAGAGAAATTGTAGATGCTGGAACCCTTGCAGCTCACAAAAAAAAAAAAAAAGAAAATGCCCTGATAAGACTGATTGGAACAGGCAGAAACCAGAGACAATCAGGAAAACCATTTTCTGAATAAATTCCCTGAAATGGACTCAGAAATACTTCATTAGTATCTGGTACTCTATTGCAGGAGTGGCACCACTCAGTATAAAAGAAATCCATAAATATACATAAAACAGCAACAATAATGATAACAACAATAATAAAAGTACAGTGTAAATAAAATCTGAAATGCAAATCTAAATTCAAAATAGATTATCTACCAAGTCTGAGTGTGCAGCAGAGAAAGGTATAATAACACTAAATAATAATGTTAATACCATTACAGGTGAAAAAAATAAAGGTACAAACAGTTAGGTGAGTTTAGAGGTTCATAAGCTTGGAGTTGAATTGTTTAATGGCCACTGGCAGGAAATATTTCCTGTGGTGCCTTGTGCTGTGTTTTGTTGTAATGAGTTTTTAACTGAACATGCTTCTGTATCTAACTATCACATGATGGAAAGGGTGAAGACATTATCCAAAATGACCCCCAGCTTGGACAGCATCTTCCTCTTTGACACTTATGTCAAAGAGTCCAGCTGAGCTCCCTCGCAGTGTTATTGGCCTTGCAGTGAGTTTGTTGAGTCTGTCAGCATCTGTGACCCTAACCTACTATCACTTATAACATCCTGAGTAAGGTCTTTCAGAGAAAAGAGAATGTTTTGGCCCCTTTTGCAGAGGGCCTCAGGGTTCCTAGTCCAGTCTTCATCCATTCAAAATCACCATCATCCCTTCTGACACATCAAGCTATGGCAGAGCCATCCAAAAACGTCTGGAGGTAATGTAACTGAAATCTGGGGTATACTGAGTGAAATAATGGAGATAGAAGTGGCCCTGGGAGGGCCCCTTGTGTTGTGACAACATGGTGTTGCAGCCACACATGCTCTAGTTTGTTATTTAGGTAATCAGTAATCCAGGACTCACCATGGGTGTTCACTTACAGTCGGCTTCTTACCAAGTAGAACAGGACAAATGGGGTTAAGCATATGGAGAAGTCAAAAACATGACTGCAACTGCTTGCAATCTTGTCTGTCTGGGCGTAGACTTGGTTCACCAGTTAGATGGTTGCATGTTTAGCCTTCATTCGGGCCTCATAAGTGTAGATGATCCTGAACTGGTCTAACTATCAGCCTGAACAGGCCAGAAGAATACTCTCCCACATCACAGTGATGTAGGAGGTCAGTGCCACCAGTGCCACATATCGAGCACACACCTCCTTAGATCTCCAGATTGTGTTAATTGCTATCTGTGCAGGTTATTTTAAATTAGATTAAATTAGCAACTCTACTAGCTCATACCACAACATAATTTTCAGATTCTGGTACCATTCAAAAGCTGCAAGTTGCATGTTGCTCATAATACTAGTAAACCTTGGGAGCTTTTTGGTTATTGAATGATGTATGAAATACTGTTGTCTTCAGGGCCAGCTCTACGCTGGGGCAAGAGGGGCAATGCACTCTTAAGACCAACTGACAGATGAGAAAGAAAATAATAGATTACCCACAAACTGAATATAGACAATATTTTGTACAGTTGCAGAAAATTTCTTTTGTAAAAGGCAGGAATGAGATGATAGGCTTCGTGTCTTCTTCAGTCTTTCTCTCTCCGTGGTGTGTTTGTGTGCAGGCTCCCATGGCACTCGGCAGAGATCCCCCCACTCACCTTCACCCAGGCTAAACATCTAATCACTGCTAGTATGCAAATGTCCAGGTGTCAGGTTTGTCAGTAGTTAGAGAATGAAATGAGCTGCATGACAGAGAGAGACTTTGAGGAAGCAGCAAATCTGTGTCGTCAAAGATATAGTGACTTGTGAGATAATTAACAACAACTAAAATATACATCTATATTTGTACAGTCAACTGGGGAATAGTTCATCATTATTCTCACAGTTTGACTGTTAGAGAAGTGTTTCTTTCTCGATCCCACTAGCACCACTGTGAGCCTGTTACATAGAGCCGACTGGAGGACCTGTCAATCAGACCCTGACACAAAGTCCGCCCCAGCTTTCAACTCTCCACTCCACAGTTTTCTCATTTCTTACACTGATTTTAGTGAAGGTTATTCACTTTCCTCTCCCCACATTCCACCCCAGCTCCCAGCAACTTACAAATGGAAAGTTAATGCTGTGAGATGCATCTTTTTTTCTTTTTTTGAGCTTTTAAAATGTGTGGGGCTGCTCCTGCCTGCACCAACATCAGTAGGAATGATGTGGCTGCTGGTACATCAGAGACACCAGCTAGCATATCTACTCCTGTGACATAAACATGCCCTGCTTCTCCTGTACCTCTACCAATAATTACTGCCCCAAAACAGCCTGTTCAGCTACCCAATGACTGAAATGCCAATATACCATCCCAGTAATTACCCGAAATGTGTATTTGGTTCAACATTAAGATCATTCAATCCCAACTAGTACCACACACAACCACAGGTGCAGTACTCTGCTGTGTGGGACGCATGCTTCTGTTTCCCCTGTGACAGAAATATGACAGAACTTGAAAGGGATGTAGTTTTTACCTTAACTGGTTTTAACAACTGGAAAACAGCACTTGATCGAGACAAGGGGCTACAGTGGCATGTGTCCAGCCACAACCATGTCCATGCTTCAACCATATGGGCTGAGCTTAAAGCAGAGCAACTTCTTCCCCTCAGCCATCAGACTCATGAGGAATAGTTAAATGACTCTAGCATAAAACAGCCACACTATGCACCTGCTACTGTTTGCACATGTATATATTCTAGATTTTTGTTTTTAAACTTATTGCTAGTATTTTTTTTTATTTATTTTGCTTTATTTTCATGTATTTATTTTTTATTATATTTTTACTTTCCATTATCTTGTATTATATCTGAACCATTACATCAGTGCAATTTCTTAGTTTGTAAATCTGTTTTACTGGCATTGGCAATGAAGGGATTCTGATTCTGATTCTGATTCTGATTCTGATTCTGATTCTGATTCTGATTC
>JAOWBL010000022.1:13827479-13839459 GCA_028564865.1 Zenarchopterus dispar
GATTCTGATTCTGATTCTGATTCTGATTCTGATTCTGATTCTGATTCTGATTCAGAAGGGACTATGGATTGAATGTTGGTTGGTAAAACACAACTTGAAAAAAAAACATTACTATTTCAAGAGTACTAAGAGTATTGGTAGCATTGCTGCAGGTATTCAAATTTTTAAAAAAGGCTCTGCTGGAGCCTATTTCAGCTGTCCTCAGGCAAAAGGACGGCACACACCAGTCAATCACAGGGCTAAATATACAAATTACAAAACCCCACGTTTGTATGCCACTATCCTGCACAACTTTGACTTATTTCATCAAAATTACTGGAGCTCTGAAAATAGTTATACTCATTCAGCCAACAACCTAGACACAAAACCCCAGTCTCATATTTTATTTAAGAATGTACAATCACCATATAGTATATGTATATAATGTACTCAAACTGCATAACAAGGCCTTGGAGCTGGTGTATCTTAGACTTACAAAATGGATGAGGAACTAAGTAAAAAATTGAGTTTATCCAATACTTATAACATTCCTTTATAAGGGCTACAGACAAGTTATGAAAAACTACATATAAATATGTATTTTAAAAATTGACTTTTAATTTGGTAGAGGAGTCTTGTTTTTATTTTAGTGCATTTACACTCCATTCCAGGTGGTGGCGACAATGTGCTGGTGTGAGGTTGCCGGCTGCTGTTCGTATCAGGAAGAAGGAGACTAGTACACTTGTGTAATGTGAGTTTTGTAAGCAGCGGTGATCAGCCGTAGCTGTAGTCATAGTCAGATGTGTTTGGTTTAAAAGGGCTGTTTGTGCTCAACAGAGATGTTTTCTAAAGTGAGAGTGGCCGTGTGTTTGATCAGGTCTCCCAGCCGCGTGAATTCAAGGGCGGCAGCATTAGTGACTCCTTCTTTCTGCCAACAGCAGCATCAGACGTTCAGCTCCGAGTCTGCAGCTGTCAGGGTGAGACAAGTTAGTCCAACTACATCTGAAAAACATGTCATTTGAGTTCAAACTACTTCATCAGCTTGATTCATCGAGATCGGAATCCTGTATTTGCTTTCCTTTTAAATGATATACAAATCAGAATAGGTTAGTCCGGTATTTTCAGTTGAGTGGGGTTCCTTAAAAGTTGCCTTTCAGGTATGTTATTTTTATAGTGATAAAATGCACTGACTGACATATGCAATCTCCAAGTGATGCTGTTTCTACAACTCCACACAAATAAAGGTTGACATGTCATGCTATAATCAACTTAAACAAAAGTGAATCTTGTTTTGGCTTTTATTTATTGCAGACAACACGAACAAGTAATAGTTGATATTTTTTGCTTATAAGTAAATAACACAAGCCTAAGGCCCATTTAAACACAAAAACCCTTTGCTGATCACTGCAATAGAGAGCTACAATCACAAATGCTATTAAAAATATTTATGTGCAATAAAAGAAGCCTTGACATGAACTTTGTCCAGAGGGAGTGTTGACTGCCTCCAGGTGAGCTCAGAGGCATCACAGATATGTCACACATTCCTCCTAGCTTTTTTCTTTTTTCCTTTGGTATTTATTTATTTGTGGTCAGATAAATGGGTAGTCCAGCATTTTTAGGAGGAAATGAATGCTGTGACAAGAACCATCCAGACCGTTACCAGCAAAATAGGCAAGTTCTGTGATGGTACGACGTTGTATCAGTCCCCTTGGCAAAACGAATTTACATTTCAGTGATAACAGCATTAATGCACAAAAGTACAGTGGGATTTTAAAGCACCAACTGTTACCACCCAGAGCACATCTTTTTACATCTATGCTTTAACCAACGAGATAATACGAAACCATGTGCTGCACATATTAGGCATGGATAACTTTAGCCTCATCATTTTTAAATGTGTTGCAGGCTTGAAATGCAGAACTGCATGTTTAATAAATGAAGTTAAGTAGAATCTTGGGTTCATGCCGTCTCAGATTAAATGAAAATGTGTCGGAATGTTAGAATCAGCGGGTTTCCTGTGCTGTCCCAACTATTTTTGATTTTGAGGTTGTACATGAGTTTTCAGCTCTTCCAGCGAACGTGTAAAATATCCTAAACAGACATTTCCAAACCGCTGTGTTCTCTGCTTCTCCACTCCAGGTTTTGTATGATGGACTCTGTCCCATATGTGTGACAGAGATCCGCTTCCTCCAGTTTCTGCAAAAAAAGCAGCCTGGGAAAGTGCATTTTATCGACATCGCCAAGCCAGGTTATGATGGAGCAAATTACAAGGATGTGACCTACGAGATGGCCATGGAGGAAATGCATGTGATCGATGAGAAAGATGAGGTAAACTGATATGTCTTCTGACTTCACTTAGATTGTGTAACTCTGACTGTTGATATGCAGATGATCCTCAGTCCTACAAAGTCCATCTTCATGCTGTGTGCTCTCAGGTTCACCGAGGTGTTCCGGCGTTTGCGGTCATGTACAGCGCAGTGGGTCTTGGCTGGCTGGGTCGCTTCATGATGTGGTCTCCTGTGAGGCCATTTATGGACAAATCATATGCCATCTTCGCAAGGAATCGCCTTAAGTGGACAGGACGTGAGGAGGAGTGCACCACAGGACGCTGCGAAAAGAAAACCCCTTGACCGTCAAGCACAGAAAACAAGTGAATTATATCTATTGAAAAAAGAGCGATTAAGAAAAACAGCTGAAACCACAAGGCTGTACAACCACATATTTATCACAAGACCTGATGTGAGGTGTTTAACTTTCTTTGTGAAGGGAAATTCAGTCAGACTGATAGAATGAAAGGGTTAATGGAGGTTTTCATCACCATGAAGATTGTTACGCTGATGGGATTTTATCATTTTGTTTGGTTTAACAGAGGAAGAAATAGTAAAAATACATCAGAGGTAAAGTCATAAATTCTTTCTGGCAAGAAACAAACCTGACTACTTTTGAATTCAAAGCAGCTGAAAAGGCTCCCTCTGACTGACAGCTCTGTTTTTTTTTTTGTTTTGTTTTGTTTTTTCTGGATGCTTTGATCAGCAGCTCTGGCTTGTGTTGTCATCAACAAAAGCACCGCTTGATGACACTCAAACAAAAGAAACTATTGATGCAACAAAAGGACAGCGGTTAACAAATAACTGTCAGGAGCAGAGAGAATAACTTGTATTGCACTGCTATTATATTTTGGCAGATATATAGTTCAGAGATAAAACTGAAATTCACTGGAGCAAAATGCAATCAATTTCCTGTCATGCACAACATTTCAGATTGAGGTTCTTTCAAAAGCAGATAAAACAACCAAACTGTCAGGGAGCTGCCACTAGATGTCATTGTAAGTCTGAAGTAATATCAGCAGCTGGAAAGAAATTCTTCCCCAGGATTTGGGTGATATGTCAGCTGGGATTGTTGAGATGACAAACAGTTGCTTTTTCTTTTTAAGACCTTTAGAAATGGGAAGAAAAGGACGGATATAGCAAAACAAAGATTTTATTTCCCAGACCTTTAAAAACAAAATCCAAGAAAAGCCTTTGTATTTTCATTTTAAGTGTATTTTTTAAAAGTGAGCTGAACATACAGAACCAGTTGTGAGTCTTTATAAACACTTCATAGTGGTGCAGAGCAGCTTCTGCTTATCAAAGGTTGCCCACTATAGGACACTGATGTTTCCAAAACATCTTCTTCTGTATGGAACAGAACAGAATCATGTCAGTTTATATTTGCTTTGAATACTTGTGTGGAAGGGAATCTGACAGAAGTGTAAGTAACACCACTGTTTTTGTTTTGTTTAAATATTAAGTTAGACTGTAAACCCTGTTTGCACTGGATGTGCTATAAAGTAGGCCCATTGAGTTACTTGTTTAAACTGTCACTTTATACCAATTTCACTACATGATGACTCTGGATGGATAAAATTGTAATAAAATCAATCAAAAATTTAACATTATTGTGATGATGATGCTTTCTCCTAGCCTTTGTTAATAACAAACAATCATGACCACATTTAATTAATGTTTTATCCACTGTAGGCTTTTTTTTTTTGTCTTCATCACGTGTACCTCCTGTTTTGGACACAGTTGTTGATGATTCAAAGCCCCGTCTGTTGGGAGGGAAGTGTGTGTTTTTCTGAGGCCCACTCTCTAATTATAGACTTGACCTTGTGTCTGTGTGGTCCAGCAAACCCCTCCTTAAGTCCACACAGTCCCACCCTAACCCCAGACCCACCAATAAGATCAAAGCACTGCCATGTAGGTGTCACAGGCAAACATTAAAAGAATATCTCAGACACTTTGTGGTCTATGTGGCTCTGGATTTCAGAGATGAAAAATTTCCTGGAAGTGGACTTGTGAAGACAGAACAGGTGTTGTAGGTAAATCCTTTCATATGCTTTCAACACGCTTTCTGTCAAGTCTGGAATACTTTATCCCACTTTTTGGCTCATAACTTTGCCCAAATGCTGTAGAAAACAACTGTTGTTGATGTCTGCTCAACAGCGAAGATGCTTGCTTATCGTTTATCCAGAAAATGTGAAATCAACAAAGGTCATCCAGAGACACATAGAGCTAAAATTACTTTCTGGGCACGTGAGTGTGTATTTGTAGTCTTAGTGTAACATTTCCAGCACATGATGCTACAACACGTGCACACACTGACCAGCTGCTTTACAAAAGCATGTGCTGTTTTGTTTGTAGCAGTGACAACGTGCCTCTATTTAGATGTGTACATGCTGCAGGTATGTTTAACACATTAGACCAGCCTTATGCTGAGTTTTCTTTGATGCTTGTTAGTGCTGTAATATTTGAATTTAAGTTGTGATAAATCAAATGTGATTTTTGGCAGTAATTGGAAATCATTTGTGATCATCCTCTGTTGCTTAGGCGATGGCTAAATCAGCCCATCACTGGTGATTTTTTTAAACAACTGTCTGCATATATATTAATGGTTATGTACTTATGAATTTTCATCTTGCAGTGCATCACTGCTGATTCAGACTTTTCTAAATGCTCCATCTGCTAATTGGAGTGAACTGAAGAAAGTAACCTTGAACAGCTACAACTTGACTTTCTATGTTTTCCTACATTGGTCTATAGATCTGTGATTTTCAAGTACAGGTAGGTGATAGATTGATCATGCTCTTATGTATTTATATCATGGGCTCTCCTAGGTTCCTGTTGGATTTGGTGGCATCGCCTAACATCTGAGCTACACTCGAGTGCTTCTCACCAGATCACGACAAGCATGGGCCGCTTCCTTATCGCTACTCTCTGTTCAAATCCAAAGAAAAGGACATTGAAATCATACTGCAGAGTGAGGTACACTGTGAGCCTTCTCAAAAGATACAGTTCTCTGGCCAGAGCCCCCCTCTGCCTGAACTCATGCAGGCATTCACAGCTGCTGCCACCTCAACTTTTGAGATTTGCAAGCTCCTTGGAAAATACAAATCTCAATAACATGAGCTTTTCTTCTGCATCCTGCCGCAGAAGTCTTACCAAAGAAGCCTCACATTTTTGTACAGCACGTTCTTATTCATCATCTAACAGGGATGCTTTCAAAGCTGAAGCTCCAGTGGGGAGTTTTGATGAGGCTCTAAAAAGTTTTCAGTGGAGCTCACTGGGAGGGAGTCTTGGTCAGTCGCTTAATCGACTCTCCAGACATATTAACATTTACTTCAAGAGAAAGGATGTTGTAGGATTTGCTGAAAATGCCACTTTTGTTGTTGCAGCTTCAGAGTATCCAGACCAATCACAGAGGCATAAGCAAAGCCAGCAGACATCCACGGATCAAAAACTGTATGAGAGCAAAGGCAGATCACAGGCCTTGAGATGCAAAGGCAAGCAGGAAAAATCAGAAATCAGTTCCTCCACTCAGGAGATGTCTGGTCTGCAACTATTTCACATCAGTGCTTTGGCGACCAGATTTGGTGAGAGCTACAGTTATGTCGCTAATCACATCAATTCAGTGTTCTCCCAGGGTTATGCAAAAGTTCAACATGGGGATAATTTTGAAACCCTGTCTTCAGACAGTGGGACAACCAGGAGGCTCAGGAGGAAAAAAGCAAAAAACCCAGATGAACTGCCAGATGTCAAAATGAATGACAAAAAGTCAACAGTGGAGCCCAAAAATGTCTCCAGCAGCTGGGAGGAAGGATACCTTCACATAGCAAGACACATCAATAAATACTTTGGTGCCAAAGTTAAAGATGAAGCTCACAATAAGAGAGAAGAACGTCCAGTAGAAGTAAATAATACCTATGAGAGACACCTCTCAGCACAATCTTCTTCACAAACTCACAGCACCAGGTCACAACTAAAGCAGGAAAAGCCTTTCATCGGTGAAACTCAGGGCCTCTTCCACAGCAGCCTAAATACAACTACCTTAGGGGAAAACTATTTGCAGACATCCAGTCACATTAATCAGTATTTCAAGAGTGAAAACCAACTAGACGAGGACATTGATCTTTATCCAGGGATTGCCCCTGGACACTCCGCAAACACTCCCGAGAGACTGAAAAATCCATCTTTTATGGACTATCTTCGTCACCCTGCAAGTGCTATTCCAGATCTGCTGGGTGCTGTTCTAAAAATGGGCCCTTTGACCCAGACCACCACACCAAAAAGGGCTGCAATCTCACCAGAGATGATACTCCATAAAAAGGTGAGTTCATGTTGCGTGTTCACTAAGAACTCACTGACAAAAGGAGAATATGAGACTTTCATGGATAATCAAACCTTGAAATTACTGGCTGTATCCTTTCAGCTCATAATGAATTGTAGACAGGCAGAGGAAGTGACGCGGGGACTGATCATCAATCTGGGACTTGCTTCTTCTGTAGAAGCTCTCACTGCCTGTGTGAAGGCACTCAATGAACACCTCATCCGCTACCCTTCATGCAAAGCTTTAATCTGGCAGGTAAGCTGGGGAAAAATATTAAGTAACACATGTTTAACAAGCTGATCTAAATACACACAATTTTCAAAGATTTGTTTTTGTCCTCAGGAGAAATCTGCCGTCACATTGTTGAAACTGAGGCGAATGTACAGGCATGACCAGAGTCTTCAGGCAGCACTGAGGGAAGCCTTCGCTCTGATTGGCTTTGTGGACCCGGTCAAAGGTCGTGGCATTAGAGTGCTCTCAATCGATGGTGGTGGCACAAGGTAATCAACTGTAGGAAAACTGATTACCAGCAAATAACTGTGTGTTGACAAACCATAGTGAACGCTGCACACAAAGTCATATCATTGACCTTCATTTATTGGGAAACTAGATTTCGAAAAACAGTGAAATCCATCCCAAGGTCACAGCAGGAACATCTTAAATATTCATTTTATCTGACTCAGTGGAAACTGGAAGAAATATAGTTCATCAAAGAGAGGCAGGAAACACTCACACTTCATAAGATAAAAGCCCAAGCAGCAAATGTAATGTCAGCTAAGAACTCCGATTAAGGAAATATTTCAGTGCTATTAAAGACAGAATATTTGATCTTTTCAGGGTAAAATGGATTATTTTGGAGAAACTATTTGGCATCAGTCCAGTTATGACCCAGAATACTTTAAATGGTAAATAGAAAATATAGTGTTTATGCTATTGCTCTTATCCTGTTATTACAAAATATCAGAAATGCATAAGTGTGCACCAAGAAGATGTCAGATGTCATTTAATGTTCTCATCTAGTTCTATAATCCTGGATATGATGTTATTGAACATCTATTATCATAATCTGATTCAGTAAGAAGCAAAGACAAGTACTGCTCTTGCACAGTATTTAACTTATTCTTAGCTTTTTTTCTCCATTCTGAAGGATTTTTAAACATTGACAAATGGGAAAATGGAAAAATAAAATACAATTTTTCTTTACAATTTACCTAGTTCCACTTGGTTGCACTTAGTCCACAAAAATCCTTTTAGTTCCAAGTAAATGTAACATACATCATATTATTAACATCCTTCCGCAGGTTCCATTATCTTTTTTTGTCCTTTGTTCTCCAGAGGTGTTGTGCCTCTACAGCTGTTAAAGATCCTGGAAGATGAGACCGGCAAAAAGATCCACCAGCTCTTTGATTACATCTGTGGAGTGAGCACCGGTAAAAACCTGACAAACGGCTTTTGTGTCTGGATGGATCATTTATCAAGATCTTTTTATCTCTGTTTCTGTTTTCTGAAGGTGCCGCTCTTGCCTTCATGTTGGGTCTGGCCCGTTTTTCCCTAGAGGAGTGTGCTGACATGTATCGTCAGTTCGGCTCTGAAGTCTTCCGGCAAAACCGACTAGTTGGCACTATGAAGATGGGCTGGAGTCACTCTTACTATAACACTGAAACCTGGGAGAGGATACTGCAGTATGCACAAAATTGAGTCTTAATCTATGGACATGTTTGGGTGAAAAGAGTGTATTTTACAAAGTTATTGACACAAGAATAACATCTGCCTTGAACATATCAGTTTATTTTTTTTATATCTTATTTAGAGAGAAGCTGGGTACTAGATTACTGATTAAAACGGCCAGAGATGAGTTGAGCCCTAAGGTAAGAAAGCTGCATTCTATCATAATTGTTTGTTTTTTTTTAAATTACCATCAGCTTTTTTGTGGGGGGTACAGCTGGTGCAGAGCATCCCAACAGGGTATGTTTACATAAAAAAAACATTGACATCTCCTTAGGTTTCAGCTGTCAGTGCAGTGGTAAACTGGGGGACCAGTCCTAAGGCCTTCGTCTTCCGCAACTACAACCATAAACCGGGCTCTCTCAGCCGCTACGCGGGAGCCTCAGGCTACCAGATGTGGCAGGCAGTACGAGCATCATCAGCTGCCCCCGGATACTTCCAGGAGTTCCCCTTACAAAGTGACATTCACCAGGTTGTAAGCCAAGAATCAAAATTATACTTCTGAGAAGATTTTTGTTTGTGGTTGTTTGGTACTTTAAAGCTGCTTGAATCACTAATTTTATTATATATAAGTAATGTAGCGTTAAATCGGTTCCCGGCCCATTGTTTAGCTGTCTGAGCTATAATGTCACTGTAATAGTTCACTGTCAGTGCTCTTGATTCCTCTAGAGAGAAGCAGGAAAGAAAAGCACAAGAATACAACAACATGCTCCATTACACGACTAAGACTGAACAGACTGAGAAATTGTACAAAGTGCTACAGGAATGCATATAAAAGAGATAAATGTGTTCTTTTTACTGTCTGTAATTCTGGAATGTCTTCACCTTAGTCGGTAAAGGGCGCTGAGATTAGACATGTTGCGATTTAGCACTTTTTAGATGAGACAACTAAGATGACTATTTACAGCAATAAGCAAGCATCTTTTTAACCACTAAAAGAGCCCAGGACAGAGTTTTGACATTATATTTACCTATAAAATTGCTTATGTTTGTTGTCTTTATGCCAACCTGAGCATAAATGTTTCTAAACATTTGACAGAGGATCTTGATTGGGCCTTTTTATTTTTGCTCTCACAAGCATATGGTGTGGTGTGAGTTTAAATCCATCAAATGTTTATTCTCTGCCGTGTCCCTGTAGGATGGAGGAATTATCCTGAACAATCCCTGTGCTTTAGCCGTCCATGAGAGTCGCCTCTTATGGCCCAACCAGCCATTCCAGTGTGTGCTGTCGCTCGGCACGGGTCGCTACGACAACGCTAAGAGGGGACCAGCCACCTCCACGAGCCTGAGAGCCAAAATCAGCAATCTGATCAGCAGCGCTACCGACACTGAAGGGGTTCACACCCTCTTGGATGAACTTCTGGCCCCTGATGTCTACTTCCGCTTCAACCCCATGCTGAGCATGGAGGTGTCGTTGGACGAGAACCGATCAGGGGTACTAGATCAGCTCCAGAGAGACACCCAGAACTACCTGGAGAGAAACCGGCCTAAATTAGCCAGGCTCTGTTTGGTGCTGGGGGCTGAGCGCTCATCTGTAGGCAGAGCAAAGGACTGGATGAGCGAGAGGGCCTGGGAGATGAAGCAGAGACTGATGTAAGCCCATAAGATGCAGGATGTCAACACACTGATGCAAATCCTGTCCACAGATGCACACTTAAACATATGCTGGGGAAAAAATAACAGAAAATCTTCAAACAACTTAAATGCAAAGGGGGAAAAAAAGTTTAGCATCTGCTGATATAATTTTAGAAACCTGTCATCTTTTCACAGCACATAATTTTTCTCATCATATTTAGATGAGAGAAAACAATTCTTACAACTTCTTACTGAAGTCATTAAAGAGCACCTTCCGAAGAAACGAACCAGCTGACAGCTGCTGAAGCATCTGCTCTTTACTACAGAGATTAAAGCTGCCTGAAATATATGCTGTTTATGTCATATTGTCCTCCCTTTTTACTTGTTTTGCTTTGATGTGTTGACAGGAATGCACAGGAAAACAGAGCACGTCAATGAAATAACCTAAACACTTACTTGTTTGCACTTTATGAGAAAAGCTTTGTTTTTTAACACTGCCACACAATTTATTCTAATATATACATATTGCTTTTATGAAGCATTACAGTTAACACATGTTGCACTTCTGTGCATTTTATTAGTAAACTGTTCTCAATAAATTATTATTAATGAAGAATCTCACCTTCTGTTTCTCTTTCTCTGAACATACTAAACATAGCACAAAACATAGGGAAATTTGTTTGGTAGCATTTGTGGGATGAGCAGCAGAGCTGAATATGTGGATTCTGCCCATAAAATCTTTTTTCAAATTTTCTCTGCCAAACAGTTTATTTTGCTGCTGCTATTAACTCTTGTTTTGAGCAATTGGTATCTTCAGTCACTTCCAGTCATGTCCAAATCAGGCACTGGTGTCAGCAACATGTGCACTGGAACCAGAACATGTGGAGGAACGTTATGTTCCTCTGAGGGTCCTGTCTGTTAAATGGATAAATTGTTAACTTGCCAATATGTGTTTTTTTCTTCAAACTTGACTCATCCAATTCACCAAATACCAAACAAAAGTCAATAACAAATTTGGCAGAGAAAATTTGACAAACTTTTCATGAGCACAACCCACATACTCATTTCTGCTGCCCATCCCACAAATGTATGTTCCTTACAAATGTGGCACCATTTAAAAGGGAAATAAACAGGCTTTCCAACAGGATACGATTTATTGTCAGGAACCATTGTTACAATAGTGAAATAATCTACCAAACACAAATTTCCTTACTTTTTGTGCTATGTTTATTTCTGAGATTTTATGAGCTAATTGGTCACTTGAATGTGATGGGTTAACCCACCCCTACACACCCACCTCCCCAATGTGTCTCAAAGCTGTGCCCTCGCTGTCCACAACAGCTGACTTTGTCACAGACAAAAAGACTTTGTGTGGGAGAGTGTGTGTTCGTGCCAGCCTGGGTGAGGATACAAGGTCAGTGACCCGCCCCTTCCCAACACACTGGAAATCAGAACCAGTGCACATGAATGAATAAAAAGAAATAAATAGACAAATAAAACATATTTCATCTCATAAAAATGCCCCATTTGGCTTTGCTAGATCCTATAACCTTTGCAGCCATTGCATGAGCTAGAAGTTCAGCTTAACTGTACCCACCCATCACAACGGAGATGACGTTATACTTGTGTGTGGATTTCACAATGGGTTTATTATCACAGTGCCTCGGGCCCCTGTTTGCCAGGCGTGTGACCCGGGACAGGGACAGTCATGGGACTCTTTTAACTCGCTGTATCACCTGTTTTAAGATGACGGACAGGTGAAGGTAGAGCTCAGGGTGGAGATGCTACTTTGAAACTTCAGAGGTGGAGGATGAGAAGGGGGTCAGGCCTCAGCTTCCAGTAGGAATATAAAAAGAGAGCAAGGAGTAAAAAGGTAGGATCTCAGACATTCACCAGCTCTTTCTTGTTTAGAAAATATTTTGTGAATGAAGTGTACTGCGTTAGGGCATGTAACTTTTAAAGTTGTCTGGTGTGTGCAACTTTGGTTATGTCAAGGAGTGCTTTAGTCACATTGGGTACAAGGGGAACAATGTTTTGATGATGTCATAGTTGAATC